>CAHIKZ030000384.1:130000-365000 GCA_903632075.3 Acanthosepion pharaonis | reverse complement strand
AGAACAGGTTTGGATATGATCAGGTATAAATTTTTTACTGACTTATTATTACCCTAGTGATACATTGCAGTCATTCTAAGAATTAAATTATCATACTTTGTAAGTAGCATCTGGTGAAGATAAAACTCACTACTCACTAGTAAAAGTGTGTTAGGTTAGCATTCTAATCATTAACCCATAGTAAAGCACTGCCTAACTTTAATCCTACTAACTCTCACTTTCCTCTAAACTGAAAACAAACAAAACTAGCAAACACAACCTCAAAAAAAAAAAAATAGTAGACTCCAAGTATACTATCTCCTACACCAATATAAGGGGTCTATGCTTAAATTTTCCAGGAGTGGAACACCATCTTCTTCAGTCTAAACTTGAGCTCCTGTTCCTATTCTGAAATGGGTATCTATGCCTCAAACCCATTGCAGGACCTCAGTATCCCAGGCTACTCACCCATTATAACAAAATATGACCACCGAAATCACCACAGCCATGGACTTCGTGCCTACATAAAGGACAGTGACAAGAATACAAAATCGAGGACCCTGATCTTCTGTATATATGCTCCCTTGTTCATAGTACCACATTTGTCTTTGCTCTGTATCGTCCTCAGCTTGAAGAGTCAGTAATCTTCAAAGCTGAGAGGATTGACAATATCCTCACCAATTTTCCCTAAGCCAGTAACTACAAAACTGATGAGGAAGGCAGATATTGCAGAGACTTTTTCATCACCTATGAACTAACCCCAATTATTGAAGACATGGATACGATGAGACAGCAGGTTAACCTCCTTAACCTTCTAATATCCTGCCTTGACAAATGTTTAGTAAAAGATTTACAGCCCATAGGCACGTCAGACCATTCCTTAGTCAGTGTCCAGATTGATTCCATACCAATGACATCCCATGATTTACTGTTCCATAGAATGTTTTTTCACTATGTGAAAGCAGACTGGAACAGCTTTTGGTCCTATATGACAGAAGCTCCCAATCTTCTTAAAACATGCTGCCCCAAAAACTGATGCCTTAATTTCTGAATTCCCTAGTCAGTGTCCAGATTGATTCCATACCAATGACATCCTCTGATTTACCATTCCATAGAATGTTTTTTCACTATGTGAAAGCAGACTAGGACAGCTTTTGGTCCTATATGACAGAAGCTCCCAACCTTCTTAAAACATGCTGCCCCCAAAACTGCTGCTTTAATTTCTGAATGGATCCTTTCTGGAATGGAGTGCTTTATGCCCACCAAAAAATCAGCCCTGGTTCACCCCTGAATGCACTGTAGCCATAGCTCACCAGAACCACTACTTCAATATCTATCATAAGGAGTGGTGTAGTCTGGTCTTTACTTCTTTCAGAACTGCCTGCAATTGCTGTAAGAGAGTTCTGGAAAACATCAAGTGCATCTACACGGAAGCTGTCCAGGCCAAAGTTGAAAAGAAGCAAATTGGAACTCTCGATTTTCTGGAAGATTATCAACTAAATTATGAACAGAAGCAAAGTGGTTATGCCCATTATTATAAATGTCTTGAGGTCATATCCTCCTCAACAGACAAGGTGAAGCTCTTCACCTTGATATTTGCCTGAAACTCAACATTAGATGACAAAGGCCATCCCCTCCCCAACTTCCCATGACTAACTGAGCACAATCTCAGTAATATATTAATTTCAGAATGAGAAGACTTATCAAAAACCTCAACCCAAAAAAAAGCCACTGGTCTAGACAAAATTCCAGTGGTAGTCCTTTCAAGTGGTTGAACGATCCTCGCCCTCTGAGTATAGACCCATTAGTCTCTTCTGTATCATCAGTAAGCTTTTTAAAGATTTAATCAACAAGAAGGTCATCAAGCACTTAAACAGGAACAACCTCTTGTGTGACAAGCACTATGGGTTACGACCAGCCTGATCCACTGCTGATGTCATAACTACCATTACACAGACTTAGTGATGTCCTCGACAACAAACACACCTTGAGGACCATAGTATTAGATATCTGAAAGGCCTTTGACAAGGTGTGGCACAAAGGTTTACTATAGAAACTATCCAGTTTTAAGGGTTTTCTCAATTATAAAATTCTTCCTAACAGGTAGATCCCTGAAGGTAATTATTAACAGCCAGTCCTTGAAGGTCCTGGTTGTCAATGCAGACATCTCCCAGAAGTCACTTCTTGGACCAACCCTCTTCTTGACATAAATGATCTGCCTAAGAATATACTCCAATTATTTGTTAACATCTATGCCAATGATATGACGATATACAGGCACACCACTAAAATTCTTGTTGATCAGAGATTAGCAGCTGACTTCTCTTCTGATCTAACACTAGAGTCTCAGTGGGGAAAAAATGGTTGGTTACATTCAATGACTCTAACACCAAACTGGTTACATTCCATCACCACTGATCAGACCCTGAACTACCGCCAGTCACTATGAATGGATGTTCCCTCAAGGAGGCTTCATAACTTGTGAGAATATTGAGCATCAAACTCATACCCAACTTCAAGTGGAACTCTTATATATGATCTGTCGCTAAATATGCAGGTAAAATAATCAGCTCCCACTACCGCTTCAGGAAGTACCTGACTCCTCATGCTATGCTCTACCTTTATAAGAGCCAGATCAGGCTAAAAATGTTGCCATATTTGGGTAGGAGCTGCCTAGTCCTCACTTTCCAGTCTTGATAGAGTTCAAAAGAATTATTTTCCACCGTCCAATATCTCTCTCTCAGGCAGGTTATGGTGAGTCTCTCACTGCTCTATTGCTACTACTATGGAAAGTGCTCAGGCGAACTACATTCTTTGGTTCCACCAGATCTAACCTTCATGGCTAGGACCCACTATGCCACTTACATAGTAGCAAACCACCCATGTTCCCTCTGTATTCTATCTGCATGAAGTAAGTTCCACACAAACAGCTTCTTGTGAACCACTGCCCTGTGAAACAAACTCCCAAGAGGGTGTTTCCCCAATCACTACAACCTTAACTTGTTCAAGTCTAGAGTTAACAGTTATCTTCTCCTCCTATCCATATAAATTAGCCCTTAATGTAATCCTCTACCTTGAGTGGACCCCAGGCCTTGTACAGGGTGAACCTTACTGTAAGAAAAAAAAAAATCACTTCCCTTGCCCAAAAGAGACATTCTGTTGATCTGATCTGATCTGATATAACTTCACCAGGCAAATAGATTTACATAATCCCAGTGGAAAAACTCTAAGTTTATATAAAACTCAATGGGCAGAGCCCATTTCAACTGCAGCTGGGACAGGTCAACTTATTAAAGAACATTACATGAGCTGAAGGCTATCAGTTCAACACTTGTGATGGGTAGTAAATATACATTTGAGCTATTTAACAACTTAACAATCTTATATATATTCTCTTTTTTCTTTTTCTTTTTGTTTCCCTCTTTTTTTAAAAGGTAATTTTTTTATACTGATTATTTTAGAATACAGTCCTATAGAAATATAGTAGTTAGGAATTGGTAATACAAAAAAACTTTTCAAATAGGATAATATAAGTTGTTCACAAACACCATGTTTTGTCATAATGTTTGCATTTTTTTTTGCTCTAGGAATCCAATCAATTGCTGTAACTACATTCCATTCCAACATTTCCTTTAGCATATTAATTTCCACTCTTATCCTCCTTTCAGCTACTTGTCTTTTGGAGTTGACAGCTGCTCTATAAATCTTTATGATCCACATAATATTTAATAGGGACACCGTTTTTACTATTGACATTATAAATTAATTCATTGTATAAGGTGGTCAAACAAATTACATAATCAACTCCCTCAATCAAAGCCAGGATTTCACTGGCTAAAGTACTTCTCACCAATCTTCTTACTTTTCTTTAACTGCCAAGTGATGAGGTTAATTCTACAATCTGTCCTCTTCAAAAATATAACAAAGCCCCTTGACTTCCATTGTTGTGGAGATTCTCAAAAGAAGCATCAGTAAACAACACAAATTCTACTTGCTCTCCTAGATCCTGGTAATTTAGAATAATCTCTTCAGATTTAACTTTTTGTAGTATCTTATTTACTCTTTTAAGGTCCTCAACAGTCCTATTTTTCATTCAGGATGGGAAGATAAATGTGAATCTTTCATTCTATATCTATCTATGGTTGTTGGTTCCAATGTGTGGGTATAATCCTTCTGGTTTAAAGTGATACAATCACCATTCTGTAATAAACATAAACCTCAATATTTAAAGGAATCACAAGACTCTTTTCCAACATGGAGAATTTTTCTCAATTAAACAATAACCTTTTTAAAGTCATCCACATGTACAACTAAAATTTCTATTAAATCTTGTGAATCATGCCAGAAAAATGCAGCCGTTTTAGATACACTACCACCAAGTATCTTCACAAAAGTGTTTTTCACCTTTCATACCACTTCAAAGATGCATCTACAAATCCATAAACACATTTATTCAAGAGCCAGAGTTTTTCCACATTTGGTGGTCAAAGGTATACTTCTCTTTGGATCAGACCCCTATGCAAAAATGCAGCTTTAATATCTATAGCATGGATTTCTTTGTGCTATAATAGTCTGAGAGATTGCTTTTTATAAGAAGTTTTCTGTATTTCATTTAAACATTTTTCTTCATGTCGTTTGGCAACAAGCCTGGATTTTCTTATCATTTTATTATCTACTTCCTTTATGGTATACAGGGTTCAATAGGTAAATTGTTGCCATTTTATATTTTTAATTTTGTGCATGTGCCTTGTTTGTTTTTGATTTTGTTGACTGCAGAGTATAGTAAGGTCAATTGGGCATCATCTGTGAGAAAAAGAGCACCATGAAATAGCATGCTGTACTGCTTGGCATTCACACCAGAAGCCCCAGTACAAACATTTCAGAGTGTTTGGGTGTCAATCTTATTGGCAGTGCAGAGAATTCAGAAAGAATTGGATGAGTCTAATGGTGGTTACGAAAGTACAGAAAACTCACTTTGATCATTCTAATAAGAAAAGAACTTCCAAATTTGTTGATGAGGGCCTCAGACTCAACATGGAGGTCTACATCAATTGCCTTGAGGAGGTAGTGCTTCCCTGGGTCAAAAGGCTGGCTGCTAGAAGACCCAATATTTGGCAACAGGATTCTACACCATGCCACACAAGCAGGAGAACCCAGTCATGGCTGTCAGACAATTTCTGCGACCACAGCACCCCTTACATCTGGCCACCTAACTCCCCAGACTGCAACCCCCTTGATTATTATATGTTGGGTGCAGTTGAGTGAGACCAACAAAACTCCTTATAGCACCAAAGATGAACTTAAGGCAAGAATTATGGCAGCATTCATCAACTTAAACAAGGAGCCTGTTCAGAAAAGTTGCAGGAGATTCCAAAGTCATCTGGAGGCTGTGGTTGAAGTCAATGGCGATTTTATTAAATAAATATACTGTTTAGTATTTCAAAATATTTTTGTGTAATTTTGGTAAATATATCTGTTAAAATGAGATATCAATGTTATTGTCATTTTTGCACAATTAAGATGACAATTTATCCATCTCACTCTGTATATCCATCTAGTGGAAATATATTTTTGACCTATGTCTTCCACTTTTTTATACACTTCAGGATTCCTTCTGTTTTTAAGTTCCAGCTGTTTTGCCTCACTAAAGTCAAGTTTATTAATATGGATCCTATTGGTAATTTGTACTTCACTTTGATCCTCATTACCATCCAAGTGCTCATTATCCAATGTACCATTAAACTTGTCTGACTTAGGATCAATTGTTTGTGATATGGCAGATGTTTTCCTTTTGTTGTGTGAGTTTCACTTTTCTCCTCTGAAGGACTCCTCTGTCATTTCCCTGGCACTGCACTGTCTTTCTTGGCAGGAGATGGACCAGGGGTTTCACATTATTCACAGGAGTGAGAATCCTCTTTTTTGAGGAAAGGACAAGAGGGCTCTCAGTAAAGATGACTGTTCCTTCTTGGATAGGAAAGATGGAACAAGAGGATGAGGGGTGAACAGTCTGTGGTGATGATGATGGTGATGATGCTGAAGCAGGCAACAATGACAGCTCTCTTTTCAGATTCAGCTTCAACATGCACTGGATGAACAGATCTTTTCCGTTCGGGGATCTGCTACCAAGGCATCTCCCTTACGGCCGCAAGGTGTGGGACTGTTTGTATCTATAGCCATACTTGTTTTAGAGGATGGACGTTCTGCTGCTTGGACCTTCCCTCTCTCCTTGCCCACAACCTTCCTTTCCCTTCCTTAGACAAAGGGGCATCAGGAATGGTGGGACCCAGCAAAGACATTGCAAATGTTTTCATAGTAGATCTGACACTGCCTCTGTGATATATTGGATGAAACCATATTGAACCTTCCATACTTGATATGAGAGTGCATTTGTCATACTATTAGCAGCTTGAGTTCTGTGGTTGATGTTTCATTCCTTTCACTGTTATTTATTTTTAAAAGTTTAACAAGGTTTGTAAGTATGGAAGTAATCTATAGGTCTTTATTCTTATACATGTACATATACATGTGTGAGAATTTCAGTATGTATGTATCTGTGCATTAATGCATATATGAAAGAGTATCCCTCTCTCTGTATGTAGCTGTATGTCAGCAGTTGTATGTGAAACTGTTACACATTAAATATGTAATGTTTTTTAAAAGTATTTTAATTGAATATTACCGTATAGTTTAATGGGTTTTGTTGGTTTCTAAACATTTAATAAACTTTGAATAAATAAAGTTTTTGTATCTTTCAGTAGGAATTTTCATATTTGAAATTATGATTTGTAATAAAAGAAATAGTTTTTTTATCATTTTCTGTTGTGTGTAAATGAGAATTCATTGGACTAGTTATTAAAAAGGTCACACAAAGATATGAACATTTCAGTACACAGCTGCTTTGGTTGTTAGCGCATTGTTTGATGTTTTGCCATGATAACGAGTTTAACTTTTTTTATGTTTAACTGCCAACAGTGATTAGTAGTAAAAGAAATATATATATATATATATATATATATATATATATATATATATATATATATATATATATATCACAAGATCTGCTCTCCATTATGCCCATGCCAATTTTTACTTTCAGTGAAAACTTTGCATACCTACAAGTAGTTGTTATATTCTAAGATTACAATAATTTATGTTGACAAATATCAGTTAACTAAAAATTGATAGTATTGAATAACCATCAGTATGGTTCCAATGTTTCCTGCCAACTATAAAGAAGGACTAATATGGCCACAAACACTGAGGTTTATGTAAATTCATCTCTTCATCAACCTAGAGAACTAATGCTATAAAAATAATTGAGTATAATACTTCATGAATGAAAAAGATGCTCTGATTGCAACTAAAAAAGACTAAGTATTTAATGAAACAATACTGGAAAAGAATAAATTCAATGTTAACATTTATTAAAATTAATGGATGTAGTATTTATATATAGAAAAGTAATATCTTAAGCAAAAATAACATGCAAGAGAAAATTATTTTAAAAAATATAATCAAAAAGCAAAATTAATACATATTTTTTTAAAAAATGATAATAGTGAATACATTTGAATAAATTTGCTTAGTATGAAGACGGGATATTTTTGCAAAGTATATTCAGAAGTCATTAATGCATGACTAACTTTTGTGTTTGTTGGACATTTCTTACACAAAAGTGTGTGCAATGAATATACAAATAGGTTATAAAGGATTTGAACTTTTTTTTAACTTATGTTCAGATGATACAAGGCTCAATAGTCACTCAAGGTAGAGTGTTACTGAAGGAGATTATTGTGTGAGTGGTAATAGTAAAAAGTAAAAGGTACAATTTATGAGAATATGTGGGAAAGGTAACAGTTAACTGTAGACTTGAACAGGTTAAATTGTATTGGTCAGAAAAGCATCCTCTTGGCAGTCAGTTCCATGAAATAACAATTTGTGGGAAGAAGCTGTTAGAGTGGTACTTCCTTCTTACTAATGGAATATGAATAGAATGAGGGTGGTTTGCCTCAGTGTACATAGCATGGTGAGTCTTAGCTGTGAGGGTTAGAGTTAGTGAAATGTAGCTCTTCAGAACATTTTCCATGGAAATAGTGAGTTTTACCTCTGATGAAGGACTGTGAACTTCTTAGACTGGAACATTGAGATGTACCAATTGCATGTCTGAGATTATAAGAAAGAAATTTAGCACTGTGGTTTAAATCTTGGTTAGTGATGTCATAGTAACACCAATTATAAAACAATTACATTGATATATTACTGTTTTTTTTTAATTAGAATTAGACTGGTTGTCTAGTTGAATGGGGCATAATTAGAAATTAAAAACAAATAGCTTTTGACAAGATTTAAATTTTAATCATGTTTCCACCAAAATTATCAACATCAGAAACCCATTTCCATTAAATGCTAGATGGAGACTATTTTTTTAATCTCTTATGTATATTTCATCACTGCCTTTGTGCTTACTTTAATCATATTGCTTAATTTGTTTGCCACTCTTGTTGTGTAATATGGTAAAGATGTAGCATTAAATGTTTCACCACATTTTTTTCAAAATGACTGTGTGTAAATGTTTGGGAATCTTGGTTCTCAATCTGCTAGTGGATTAATTACTTCATTTTTTATAAATGAAATATTTACGTCAGATGGGGAATTATTATTATTATATATTATTATTCCAGATGGAGAATTATTAATATTATATATTTATGTCAGATGGGAAATTATTATCATGTGTTGTGATTATTAGTGATAGAGTAAACTAAATCGAATGAATACAAAAAGCATGAATGAATGTGTGTTTGTGCGTGTAGAGATATTCTTATGTACATGTTTGCAAAATTTATATAAAAGATTGTGAGATATGTATATTTTGAGAAGAGTTTAAGCCAATGGAATTCATATGTAGGGTCCATCATTAAAAATGCTGGAAAACTGGTTGAGTGCTTGTACCAGATCAGAAAGTACCTGACTCCTTGTTGTGGTAGGATCCACCTAATTTGCATAGTGGAGTACCGACCATATAAATATGGTTGGTACCGGGAAGAGAGGGAGGAATCAAGAGATTCAACCAGAGACTCTGCCCGACTGCGACTCAGTCAACACATTCTCCAGGAACAGTCTTACCAGGAATATACAAAAGACTATATGTAAATATTGTGTACACTTTCTTGTTTCAATACATTTTGTTCTAAGTACATTTTGTGTTGCATTATTATTCCATGCATTAGTCAAGTTTCAACACTCCTCCTGATAGTCTCTATGTTTAAAAGAGTTAGATCAGACCAAAAATGGAGTATTGCTGCCATATATCCTCTTTTTCAAGATTTAAGATCAAAAGCATCTATGCAGCCTTGTGGGTGATGAATTATTTCCCACCCTACAAACCATTTCACGTAAATTGTCACAAGCCTATAACTACTCTATCACTATTTCCTTGGAAAATTTTCTGATATGCTACATTCCTTAATATCACCTGTTTAGACCTTTACAGCTAAAACCTGCCATATTATATACACAAGTTCAAATCTTGCTTATTTTCTTCTGATTCCATTGTTAAATAGGAAGTTCCATTTGGGCAACTTCTTCCAAAGAACCATTACTTTGTGAAGCATGCTCCCTGGAGGATACTTCCCTGATCACTACAGTCTTAATCTCTTCAAGTCTTGGATCAGCTGCTATCTGACTTATCCTTATTATCTGTACTTCTTACTTCTTCCAACTTATGTTCATAAAGCAACATACATCATTCAGTAATCATCTACATTGAGTGATTCTTGGGTTTTGTATTTGGTGAACAGCAGTAATGGCTTAGAATTATTGGATAAGCCTGTGTATAATAAGCATTTGTGTGCTTGTCCTTTCTGTGTTGTGTTTAATACAAGGTTAGCTGGGGACTGGAAAATCCCCCATGGGTGTGAGAAGAATGAAGCTCATCTTCTCTATGGTAGTGTGGTTCAAAAAATAAAAATAATAAAAAGAAGAAGCTTCTCCAAGGATCTCTCTCTCACCCTGCCTTACTCTTAAATTTCCTCCTTCTTCTCTCACAACCTTTCTCATATGAAACAAACAAAAAAAAAATCCCTGACTCCTATTTTTGGTTGAGCTCTATAGCATTTTTTTGTTCCCGTAATTCATTTCTTTCCCTGGTCTGCTGCAATCTCTTTCTATAAAAGAAATCACATGTCACTGCTTCTTCTTCATATTCATTCACATCGTTTGCAAGGACCACTTGCCTTAAATCCAAAATATGCCAAGGCAACAGTCAGCTTTTTAGGTGATGGCACTCCAGTCATCACTCCTGTCCCCTATTGCGTTGTGCACTGTGCATATGGTGGCTTCACCCAAACCTCTTCCCCTATTTGAATTCAGGCCAGCCCTTTGTCATCAGTATTTGTGAATATATCTCTCAGAGACATATACTTGTATGTGAAAATTGACCTTTGTGGTACTGTCTCCTTTCTCTGACCTTAGACGCCATGTTGTACCAAAATGTCAACAGGTGATATCATTTCTCTCTTGGCTATTGCTTTCATGGTCTGATGATCTTGCTCTACTATTCCATTTCCCTTCTCTGTAGTACCTTCTTATTTTCCATTTTTCAAGCATCACTTGGAGGAGTTCCAAGTGGAAAACAGTGCTATTGTTCATTATCACCTCCCCGACTGAACCTTGTTCAAGAATCACCTTCTCCAGTTCTTCTGCAGCCACAGCTACCATTTCTGCATGCAATTCCTTCCATATCGCCAGTCATCCAGGTCCACAGTAAATCATCAACAAGTACATACCCCTGCAATAATGTGTTACATCGACAGCTAACCTCATCCAATTGTTTTTTGTTCTTACCAGGGATCATGCATGTTCGGGGACAGGGTTAATCAATTGATATCTGATACAGTTCTTGTCCCCACTCTGGATTTCCTCCCTTTTTATGAGTGGGTCAACTTTTGGCACCAAATATAGAGTCCTGTCCATTTTCATATGTTGCATACTGTGCAACTCTTCTAGTTCTCCAGTTTCTAGACTGCATACTGGAGCCTCTTTCTCTTTATTGATGACCAATCACTTTTTGTTTACTCACTGTAATGCATCTTATTTCTTTCCGAAGACACAAACACTGCTTTCATTTGTAATACAAATTCAGATATCAACTCTCCCAGTATTCCTAATCTCTACTTTACTATCATTTCTCTGGCACCTTTTGTTCATATTCTCCTGCACTCCTCTACAGTAGAATTCACCCAACTTAGTAATGTGACTGAATCAGTCCTTACTTCCACATCTCTTAACCATCACTTTGAAGCCAAGTTAGCTCCTTTTAGCACAGCATCTAAGATGACTATAAACCATCTAAGATGACTATAACCATGTCAATGTGGCGGACACATTGACATGGTTATAGTCATCTTTTTTTCTCAATCATGCTGCATCTTTCACCACCTCTCTACAAATACACTAGCAATACTACTAGCATTGAACCACACTACTCCTGTTTTCATTTTGAGGATGTACCAAGTCCTGGTCATGGGGGTCCTCTTTCTTTACCCCAGCTAAGATCTCCTGTATCACCATGCCAATTTTTTCATTTCTAGTCTATCTCGCTTGCTCTTCTTTTCATATAGCTGCATGCTGGTTTCAGCCATCTAGCACCGGGGTAGTGCCCCAACAGCTTTCCACAAACTGATAATAATCCTCGCCTACTCATCTCTCCTTCTGAACACCAGTTCACCCCCTTTTCTCTCTTCAGCTTAAGGTCCAGTGCTGCCCCTCCTTCTAAGAGATCTGGTGGCTTTGTCGTCAATCTGAATTCCTTAAAATGATCCACCACTTCCTCCATTGATACCTTTGTTGCAGCTATTATGATGTCATCAATGTATGAATCAGTGACTTCTTTTGTCTTATTGTCCTTCATCAGCACAGGTTTTAGGACTGCTGCTATAATTTTTGGTACAGTATTGAATCCAAACCCCAACCAAGTCAGACAGTAAGTTTTCCCCTTATAGTGCATTAGCTGGTACATAGTTTCTCTGCAATGTGTAACTAAAGGTAGAACTTAAGTAACTTAAGATCCACGACTATAGTTCCTCCCGCCAACTGCCTCCACTTTCTCAACTTTTCATCATGCACATCAATTATGGCACTCTACATAATGGTCTAACTCCCAAAATCTAGTACTGGTCTGACTTTTACTTTTGTAGCTTGGACCACTCCCATCAACAACCTTTCACTTCACTTCATTCCATGGCAAGAGAATACTCTCCATAATCCATCTTTCCACTTCCTTATCAAACTCTACACTTTTTTCTTCTTTCAAGGAATTCTTGTAGTACTCCATTTTGTTTTTTAATACTAGAGACTCTCCTGTCCAATTCCAGTCTACAGTCCATTTCTTTCCATCAAACTCTGCTGTGAAGTTCTTGTCTTCAATTTTGCAAGCATTTGGAACATACTTTTATCTTCACCTGTTGGGTTCTTTTACATTTTACCTCCCTTCCATCAAATGCTTTCACAGTGCCACTCCCACTCCCACTCCATCTACTCACAAGCTTGGGATTAAGTAAAGTGGTTGTGCAGCCAGTATAAGGAGCTGCCGCTATCACACCACTCACTGACACTTCTATCATTAGTAGAGTTATGTACTGCATCTGTGTTCTGTTGACGGGGTAGCTGATGACGCAGAAGCTCCCTCTTGCTCATTTCCTTGAGCCTGAGAGCAGTACCTCACAATATGCCCCAATCTCTTGCAATTGTAGCACATTACTTTTGATCTCGGTGGCTCCTTACAATCTCTAATTATGTGTGATCCATGACATCTACAGCAGCTAACACTCAATAATTTCATATGACCTTTGTTTTATTTTGGTCCTGTGCTTTGTGCAATCACTGCAATTGTTCTGGACTTCCAAAGTCTTTTGCTGACCAAGAGCCTTGCAGCTGGTATCATTTCATAGAGATCTCTCTTTTCTACACCAGGAACTTGTTGCAGCACCACAGATACGTTATCCATGAAGACCATCACAAAAGCTAGTTTTGCTGTCATATCTAGTCCTCTCCCTAGATATCCTGCCAGCACCGCCAATCTTTTGATATTATTGGCATAGACATCCTCTAATTTCCCAGCCTATTTCACTCTCTTGAGATTTTCATATGCTTCAAAAGGCCCTTCAGTGAATCCTTTCTTCAATCTGATCTCTATCATATCCTCATCCAACTGGTCTTATCATTCATTTTAAGGTAAAGGGCAAGCACATCCCCTTGCTGAAAAGGTGGGAGGTAACTAGTAAGGTCTGGCACTTTTTAAAACTTGGCAACCAATTTCACCTTCTCTTCTAAACGGTGGTATAACATCCCTATCCAGTCTCACCATTCCAGACAAAAAAAATTGCATGTAGTTCAAATAATAATAATAATAATAAAAGCAGATTCTCTCAGGATTTCTCTCATCCTTACTTCTTCCACTCTCGTAACCTTTTTCGTATGAACCAAAAAAAATCCCTGGCTCCTATTTTTGGTCAAGCTTTGTCACTTTTCTTCCTTCCCACAATTCCCCTTTCCCTCCCCACCCCAGTCTGCCACAGTATCTGTCTATAAAAAATCGCCTGTCACCGCTTCTTCTTCTCCCCCACCACGAGCTAACTGACATCCCATTTTCTCTTCTTTCTTCCTTCAAACTACAGGTAGTTTGTTGGTAAATAGATTTAAAAAAAAAACTTCTCCATCCTTTTCTTGATATATTGGTTTGTTAACGCCACCTAGTGGTCTTTAGCAGGCAAGTAGGATAATTCCATGTATGCTTTCAGACCCGGCGTGCTGGTTTTAGTAATAAATCAAATAGTAAAATAAAATAACTGCCAAAATGTCCTTTCCGTCTGTGTTTTAGTTTTTCATTCACTCCCGTTTACACAGTCTGTCATCTCCTTAAAAAGTGTTGGACCGTTTCACAGGTTTTGCAATCTACTTTTTATGTACCCACTGGCGTAAGAAACAAGCAAAATAATGACTATCATTTTCAGTTCTTCACATCACTGGGTAAATTGAGACTATTTCCTGTTCTCTATCAAATACCGAGGGTTCTCCAGAAACTACTGCCCATAACACTTGAACTTGGTCACCACCACAACGTTCAAGTATTCAGAGACCGACTTTTAAACGACTTAAAGCGCAAAGGAATGATAACTGCAACACTTGAATTTTTTTTTTGCTTCCAGAATTTAACCTAAAAGAAAAACGTACTCAAAAAAAAATGTTTAAAAAAACGGGGATTAGTAGTTAAACTAAACAGGTTAGTTTCTTATTTGTTTATTTCATTTTTATTGCCTGCTTCTTTCGATATTCTAGAAGACTAAGAGAAGAGGGTAATACTTTAATAAAAAAAAAAAAATTTTTCTCGTTTTCCTAAAAATCTAACTCGTGTTTGGTGATTGTCAATTGTCATTTTAAAGTTTAAAAATTCTAACTGTGAATTTTTGTTGTTATCTTTCTCTTACAGGCCGGTTAGTTTTGTTTCCTTGCTAATTAATTTTACTGCCTCTGTCAGTTTTGAAACTTTAAATCAAAACAACCACACCCAATTATGATTCAGTACTAAAATCACAACTACAATGTAAAACGTTTTTCTTCTTGATTTAACTTTTATTTGCGCATTTTACACTCAAAAAGTCGGTATAGATAACTTGGCTTTCGTGGTAAATAAGCTTTTAGCCAGTTAATGCAAATTCTTACATAAAATGCTTGGCCTGATATTTTCCAAATGTACAGTCAGGCCGAGTTTATTTGTTGTTACGTCAAGTTAAAAACGAATGATTGTTACTCAGGTTCATTTCGTAAAAAAAAGCTGACAGTCTGTATATTTCTTTCAGCTTGTTGAGGCTCAAACTTGAAACAAAAAAAGAAAAAATGTAACTCATTAAAAAAAAAAACAAAAAAAACTTCTTCCTTGCTTCATCATATTTCTCTCATCTTAAATTTAAAAAATGTTTTTCGAAGTAATTTTTACCTTTAAATCGGTGATTCACACCGGTGATGTAAAAAAATAAATTAATAAATAAATTTTATAAATAAAAAAAAAAGCTTGTTTGCAGGTGATGGTTAGGGCCAACCTCTAAAAAAAATGTCTGAGGCGTCCTAAATGTGAAATATAGAGCAATTTTTGTCACTATGCCCACATTATGTGTGTGGTTCCCACTGTTAAAAAAATAACCTTGATGTCATATTTCATTTGAGTTTCAGGGAGATAAATACCCAAATTGTGAATGTGCTCTCTCTTTCTCCTTTTTGTGTATGTGTGAAAAAGCTAACAAATAAGAAATATTTTTATCTTCTTTATTTACTGGCCACTCTTCCTCCACCAGAATGTAGGTTGCCATGGCTCTCCTACAACTTTCTTTTATTTCATTGGAAAACCATTTAACGCCATGTCTGTTCTTGGAAAATATGGTAGTGTTTTTTTTTATTGCTTTCTCCATGGTTTTAAATTCAAAGTTATCCTTCTCCTATGGTTTCCAATGAAGGCTAGAGAGCCCAATCTGACCTGCATATCTGGAATGGAGGGAACAAAGGATGGAATGTTGAATCTTTACAAAAACATTAAAGTGAATGTTGGCCACTAATGATAAACACTTAAGATAATTTTTAAATGAGAATGGGTATTTTGTTTGTGTTTTTCATCCATTAGAACCTACCTTACAAGCTCTGAATCCACTGATAGAAGAACAATATCGGTCCATAATATCATGCATGTCTGGTGAGGGCCTCAATACTGAAAAATTACAAATGTCATCAGTACAGCAAGGAGGAAGTGTGAGCCTTTATTTAATTTCTTTCTAAATTATGTTCTGCACAAAGGTGAAGAGATGGACACTGATAATTTAAGCCTTTAAATACATTTCAAAACAGAAAACAGTATTTTTGCTTCTCTTCCTGAGGCCAATGTACAGAGGATGAGGGCAGCCACTATGCCAATGAACTAGGTATTCATAGTTGGGATAAGAATGATTTTGAACAAAAAATCAACAGCCTCTACCAAGTGTTCCAAGAAATAGGACTCAAGATAAACTTTTCCAAAACAGAAACTATGATCTGGAATAGGAATAAAAGCAGTGATGGCACATACCCTTCATATCAATAATAAACACTTCAGATACTTCATTGTATGGATCAGTTATAACAAATTTAGCACAGAAGATAAGGAAATTTAACATGGAATAGTCTGTGCTAGGAGTAGTTTTGCCCAACATTGCAAGTTGTTACAAAACCAATGCATTAACCTAAAAACTTAAGTCTTGTTCATAAATAGCCTTGTTAGATCAAGACTTTTATATGTATATCATTCTTGGTGCCAAACTAGTTCAAAAATATCTAAATTGTCAGCTGTATACAACCACTTTCTCAGAGTGATGGCTAAAAATGGCTTTGAGCGACTTAAGTGTGTAAGTTTCAACAAGGGCCATCTTTCATCAAACCTCATAGACTGGCATTACAGAATCACAAAGAACCGTACTAAATAACAGAGGCTAAATCACCTGAGGACTTTCAACAGCAAGTAAAATGGATAAAATATGTAACATGAAGAGAGAACAATGACATAATCAAGAGATTGACATTCCACAATACTTCAACCAAAAGGTAAGGCAGGATGCATCCATCAATATTTGAAGAGTCACAAAAGCTACTGGACTCGAGAAACATATTTTCCTGAAAAAATGTCTTAAAAGAAAAATTTTATAAATTTAAACTGAAAGTGGTACTGGCTGCTTGGTCAATGAATGCTGAATGTTTTCTTATAAGGAAACAGATAATATTATCATTTCCATTTAAAATCTCAAAAACATTCAAATTTTTTTCTTTTACAGTTGAGCATTTGGTTTTTGGAGGTAAAAATATGTTCTGATTTCATTAATTCAACCCGTGCTAATTATTTTTAGTTATTTTTCTTTGTTTTAAATATAAAAAAAATGATGCTTCTAACAATTACTTTATAATGAAGATATCTTATGTTACAAGTATTTTTAGATATCCAATAAATTTGGCGAGATGTTACTTTCCTTTTTTAATAACAGAATAGTGTTTTATTCTTTTTGTTTTAATTCTATATTGCAGTGTCATGTCAGACATTCAATTGAGAAATGTTTTAAATACATATCCTTCCTAATCATACATGCCAATTAATTAAAGCAATTAATAACTCATTAAAGCAATTAGAAATTAATAAAAGTATTTTTTATGTCCGTCCCATTCAATTTTTTTGCAGTTACTTAAAATACTTGTCAGATGAATATTTTTACACTCAACTTTAATTGTAGATTTCAGTAATCTAAGAAATCCTGGAATTTGCTAAACCCACAATTCTAATAATATGCAAAACTATTAGCGATTTTCTAAGTGTAGCTTAGATGTGGTACAAGTCCGAAAGTATGGGGCACCCAGTGAGGATCGAACTCACTACTCATTCATAATTGTGCTAGCGAGACAAGCTTGATAACCATTACACCGCCTCACGGTGCCCAAATATGCAAAACTATTAATACACAATTCTTGATAATGACCGTAGTGACAGTCAAAAGTACTCAGATGAATATAATAAACAAACTTTGGAAAATTAATTCAGACATAAAGCAACTTAGTCAGATTTTTTTAATCACCCCATTCATAAATGTGCACCTGAGGTCTCCTTTTGGGTAAAAGCTGACATCGAGGCTTTCATCCCAGCAAGAAAATATAAACTTAAATTGTGCTCATCTCCTTGGTTCACAGCTGCTTGCTCAGTTGCTATAGCCCATAGGAATCACTTCTTCTGTCTATACCAAAGCGACATGTTTGATTGCCAGCCTTCTTCATAAGCTTCTGGGATATGATATTACAGGACGATTATTTGATTTAATCCATTCATTCTTGTCAAACCGTGAAATGAAGTTCCTTTCATATGAATGATGAATGCTGGTGCTCCCCAAGGCTCTATCCTGGCTCCTACACTGTTTCTGATCTTCTTCAACGATCTTCCTGATATCATTAGTTCTCAAGTTGACATCTATGCAAATGACACTACCATTTACTCCTGTCTCAATAGTAAATCCGGCATTGCTGACAAAGTTAACCTGGCTGTTGGTCTTGAAAAGGACCTCCAGTCTGTGGTTCTGTGGAAGGAAATGGCTTGTAAACTTTAATGCCTCCAAAACAAGAATGCTCTCATTTACCCACCATAGAGAAACCTCCTTGCCTCCTATCAGCATAGCTGATTTCAACTCCACAGGAGTGTCTCTCTGTGCCTTCTTGGTCTCATGTTTTCCACTGACCTGTGGTGGAACAACTACATTGAATCAATAGCTTCATCTACCGCAAGGAAAATTCTCTGTGTTGTGCCAGAAGGTTTTTCTCATTTGAGTCTATCCTCCAAATCTACTAATCTACCATTTGTCCTTGCAATGAACGCTATTGCCATATATAATCTGGTATCCACACTTATCATCTCAAGATTCTTGATAAAATCCAAAGACAGATATGCATCTTGACTACAGTCACTTTCTCACAGATATGATGTAGCTACCCTCTGTCTTTTCTAGAAATATTTTCATGGCAACTGCTCTGATGAGCTACTTTCACTGGTACCCCAACTGCATGAATTTAAGCATGCTACTAGGTTGGCATCTCGGTCTCACCCTTTCAGGGTCAAAATAGTGAAATGTAACTGCCTCTTCTACTCCAACTGCTGCTTCTCTTGCACTTCCTGACAGTGAAACTCCTTTACACTTACTTGCTTCCCTGATAGCTATAATCTTCAAATATTCAAATGTAATGTCAATCGTCATTTTCTGATGCCTTGATCTTGATCTTGATTCCGGTCCTTCTCTTTATCCTTTCCTCAAACTCCCCTCTTTACTTTTGCTCTCACTCTTTGTAACCCATTGTATGCTAGTGTCACTCCCACCTTGCTTGGGGTGAAATGCTTAAAAAAAATATAACCTCATCATATTATGTTTTCATCAATAAAACTAAAACATGCCTTAATTACTGCTTTACAAATTCTTGGTATTCTTTCCAACAGTTTTTGAAAAAAAAAGTAGATGGCAGACTTTCCTAAGCATTCTTCAAGCACTGAGAAAGCTCATTCTCACTCATTGGGTATTCTCTTCGAATTTTCCTATCCAATTCATCCCAGACTTATTCAATAGGAGTGATGTCAGAAGATTGAGGTGGTTAACTTATAATTTCCAAAATTTTGTTCATTTTTTTTTTTTTTTTTGATTATTGGTAATTTTGACATAATGTTTTGGAATATTGTTTTGTTGAAAGGTGAATTTTCTTTCCTATTATGCATAAACCATATGATATACTATGACTTTGCAAATTTGAATGATATCTTTTTTTCATGATTCCCTTGAGCTGAATCAAATCTCCAGCCCCACCCCCCAAACGCAACAGACCCTCCACCATGCTTAACTGTTAGAACCACGCGTTCATCATTCAGTCTTTCTCCTGGCTTTCTTATCACATACACATTCCTCTTACTACCAAAATGTTAAAATTTAGACTCATCTGTCAACAATACATTTTGCTGCTCTTTCAATGTCCAGTTATTATGCTTTTTTGCTTAGGCAAAAAGTTTTTAGCCAGGAGAAATAAACTGCATCCAATTTCAAAATTTGATTAAAGATGGGATTATGTAATTACATAATTCCAACTCAACATAAATAAACAGTATTTGGAACTAGTATGGAGTAGGTCCTCCATTTGCTAGTTTCAGTACTTGTATTTGTTTTATGGATTTGTTCAAGTTATCAACAATAATCTGATCCATATTTTGCCATTCCTTTAGCAATGTTTCTTTAAGGGTTGCCACTGATGTGATTTTGGTTGCACACTCTCAAAGCTTTCGATTAAGATGCACCCAAACAGGCTCTATTAGATTCATGTGAGGACTTTGAGCTACTCATGGCTGTGACTTGATTCCTTGTGATTCCTTCCAGGCCTTTGCTACTTTGCTTGGATGACATGGCACTCCATCTTCTTGAAAAAGGTAGACATTCTTGTCAATCTGATTGGTTTCAAATAGTGGGAGTAGTCCGTTCCCTAATATATGACAGTATTTTGGACCATTCAACAAGAATCAGCTCAGATTTCCCTCCAAACCAGACAGCACCCAACACCATCACTACAATCCCTCCACATTTCATGGTTGCCTGCGGACATTCAGTGTTCCAAGTGTCATTCTGATTTCTCCAAACATAAACCTGTCTCGAATTCGGATATTTGCAGAATTTACTTTCATCTGACCAAATTACAGACTTCCAAAATTCATAACCTTTGCTCTCAAATTCTCTCACCCAGTTCATACACCTGTTCGTGTTAACCTGTGAAATTAAGGGCTTCTCTCTTGTAATTCTTCATTGATAGCCTAGCTCTTTCAGAGTCTTTTTTACTGCATATGGTGACATTTCCATGCTTTTGGCAACATCTTTGATGCTCTGACAATGGTTTCTGATGACTTCCCTCTTTAGCACCTCTTTCGTTCACTCAGACACAATGCTTAGTCTTCCTGAACATTGTTCCACACAACAATGGCCTTATTCATTAAATTTCTTGACAATATTATTAACCATTTGATGAATTAACCTGGAAAAACCTAGCAATTTCTCTATTTGACTTGCCACATTGATGTTATCCTATTATTTGCCCTTGTTGAAATTCACCAATTTTCTTACTTCCACACACTTTCATTGCAAAATACAAGTCACCTATCGTTTATAGATGAGAGTAGCTTGATAATAACATGATATTGTCTGGGAAAAAAAAAGATGAGATGTTATTAAACAAGCCAAAATTGCTGTAAAAAAATTGGCTAAAAACTTATCATAGCACACTGTATAATACTCTTTTTTGCTTATTCACCTGTAACAGGAGTTTCTCGATATTTATGCACCTCACAAAAAAATGCTGATCTAAGTAGATTTTTCAAAGTTCAGAGCCACACTAGTTGATTTTGAAAAGAATTAAGTTCAGCTATCAACTCTGGAACAGTTTTCCTTCTATTTCTTTTGCTCTAGCATTTATCTTCAGTGGCAATTATCACTTATTGTGTTTCCAGCTCTTTTTCTGTAAACATTAGCACCCATTTCTAACTGCATTTGTAACAAATATTGCACCCTATGTCTAGAAATCTTAAACTTCTTGACAATTTATCTTTGAGACTAGCCTTCTTTGAATAAAATTTCAGTTTGTGCTTAACTGCTTTGATTTTGCCATTTTATGCAAATTACTTCAAAATTAAAAAATAAATTTAAAAAAAAACTATGAAAATATTGTAATAGCACAATCTTTTTTTTCTTTAAACAGAGACAGCTCCATATGTTCTGTTTACATTAGTCAGTGTTGAGTTAACATTTAGAACCTGTATTAACATTTAACTTAGTTGAAAATTTTGATAATCTCAAAAAATCTACTGATGGGTTAATGATGAAAACAAAATATAATGTTTCTCATACAAAGTATTCATAATTCAGCAAAATGTATTGTGGACAGACAAATCCAAATTTAAACTTTGTGGCAGTGGAGTCTGGAGAAAGACTGGAAAATCAAAGCAAATAAGCTGTAGTTGGTAAGATTTTATCTTTTACTTGAAAAAAAAAAAATACAAAATATCTCATTTTAAGGTGTTTTTTAAAAAAAAAAAAAAAAAAAAAAAGAGTGACCCTAAACTTTTTTCCTGTAGTATACATACATATATATATATATATATATATATATATATATATATATATATATATATATAATTTCTTTTTAATCTTATTTTATTTTTTAAGTATATTTTAGTGGTTATGTATTTGAGTAGATGCTCCACACGTTATCAATTGCATTAATGCAGAATTTACTGTCACTACTTCCAGTGCGTTTGCTACAGTATTCTTTCAATCTAAAGTATTTTTTGTCTTTAAATAACTCATAAAAAGTTGTTAAGCCATAAAAAAAAACAAACCAATCCAATCAGTCTCAATTACTTTGTACATCCTACACACACATATACACGATACAATGGATAAATTGTTATCTAAATTGCACAAAAATGAAAATAATAACACTGACATCTCATTTTAACAGACATATATATTTACCAAAATTATACAAAAATATTTTAAATATGAGTAAATTTATTTTATAAAATCACCACTGGCTTCAACCACAGCCTCCAGATGACTTTGGAATCTCCTGCAAATCTTCTGGACAGTCTCCTTGTTTAAGTTGATGAATGCTGTCATAACCCTTGCTTCCAGTTCATCTTTGGTGTTATAAGGAGTTTTGTTGATCTCTTACTCAACTGCACCCCATACATAATATCAAGAGGGTTACAGTCTGGGGAGTTAGATGGCCAGATGTAAGGGGTGATGTGGTTGTAGAAATTGTCTGACAGCCATTACTGGGTTCTCTTGCTTGTGTGACATGATGCTGAGTTCTGTTGCCAGACATATGGTCTTCTAGCAGCCACTCTCTTGACCCAGAGCAGAATTACCTCCTCAAAGCACTTGATGTAGGTTTCTGTGTTGAATCTGAGGCCTTGTGGGAAGATGAATGGAGGTATAACGTCACCTTCACTAGTGATCACTCCAAACACCTTTGTAATCACTACTAGACTCCACCAACTCTTTCCAAATCCTCTGCACTATCCTCAGATTGTCACCCAAACACTCTGAAATATTCATACTGAAGCATCCAGTGTGAATGCCAAACAGTACAGCATGCCATTTCCAAATTTATGATGGAGTGGATTGTGTCATAGTTCTTTTTCTCACAGGTGGTGCCCAACTGACTCTACTGTGCCATCAACAAAATCAAAAACAATGTGCATGTGCAAATTGAAAAATATAAAATGGCACAAATTTACCCATTGCACTCTGTATATGTTTGAATCTCATCATGTTTGATTTGTGAAAGAGATGACTTCTTGATAATATCAGCCTGAGGAGACAATCCTATCACTGTCATAGTGAGAGGCCATGTCCCAGTGTTGATACTATAAACTTCAGCTTGGCAAAAAAGCCAATGGAAGCAGGTGTCATGTCACAGAGATACATTTTGGGATAAGATTTAATAGCATTTATATAGATATTAAAAAACTGCTGTTTATATATATACACTTTTTCAAGACATGATGAAATGTCAACTCTGACATTAACTAACTTTTAGTGCTATTTCCAAATCAGCATAGATATATACTAACATATAATGCAACTTGTTTTGTTATGTATTTTTATTGTGTTGAGAGAGTTGTTTAGCTTAATTCATATTGCAGACTATCTTATAAAAAATTAAAATGGTGGTGCCATAAGAAATTGCTATCAACATCTTTATAGTCATTTATTTCCAGTAAATAGCAATTTCCTATTTTTCCCAAAATAAGTCAACACAGCCAGGAAACAGTGCTATAATAATGCAGGAGTGAATTGTTAAATGACTCATGATATATGGTATAGTTTACTTTGGTAGGAGTTTATTATTCAGTAAATAAGTTCTTTCTAATTTTGGGGCTTATGATCATATCCCACTGATACACCAGCTCTTATACAATAACTGAAGTTAAGCAACATTTAGCCTGGTCATTACCTAGACAGTTAACCATTAGGGAATACCAGGTGCTGTAAGCTTGAGAATATGGGTGGCAGTGTAATGGATAATAGCTTGGAACTAGAAAAAAGTGGAGAGCCATGTTCCAATTCCAGTCAGGTTCATTATATTCACTTATGTGCAAATACCCTTGGGAAAGATCTGAATCCACCTCTTCTCTCCCAGGTTCATTAGTAGAACTTGTACCAGCAAATTGTTATTATCTTAAAAAATTTCTTACAATCTAAAAAATATTTTCTGGCTTTAAATAAGCTTTAAATGGTTAATAAACTACAAAAACAGTTCAATAAATCAATTTCTAATTTTATTCTTATTGACTATTGCATAGGAACAATTATAAATGTGATCAGACAGTTTAAAAAAGTTTTGTTTATTATATGAGATAATATAAAAATACAAATGACCATTTTGATATTCTTGAATATAGTATTTTTTTTAACAGGTTCTTCTATTTCCTCTTTTCATATTTTCTTTTCCCTTCATTAATATTTTTTCTGGAATACTAGTGGATGTACAATTTATAAGTTAATTTAGAAAGTCAATTTTCTTCCACAGTGGTTGATCCATAGGCTGGGAATTAATTCTTGTTTTTTGTTAATTCTTTGATTTTTGCTTGTTGCCTTTAAATATACATGTGATATTAGTAACGAAATATATATGCAATAATGATAAACAATTTTAAAGTACTATTTTTTTTTTATACAAAATGAAAGTTATTTTTTTTAGGAAAGGGATTTCTCTTGTATAACACAATTTTTAATTGAAGTGGCCAACACTTGAAAAGATTAAATGTCATTCATTTTTCAGGTCAAGCTCACTCACACACATTCTCTCTTTCTTTTTACTAACATGTAAGGTTTCATTTTATATTTCTCTTTGCAATCAGAAGTTCTCTATACTTCACTTGCATACACATTGATGCCAATTTATAACTTAACATATACATTCTCCTTCTTTCTCACACACAATCACAAACCTTGTATATACTTATAGAGTTATTAGGATAGACCATTAGATCCAAAGTCTAATGATGAAAAAGAGCATTTTATTTCCCACAGAATCTCCTTCATTGTTAGTACAGTTAATGCAGTTGCTGTTGCTACTGCTAAATCTCATTTCATGAAAATGTTGAGCACATGAGAGCCACCTTGTCCCTCTAGCTCTCACAGTCTTGGCAGAGCATTGGACCATCTTCCAGTACAGAGATTAATCTGTTGAAGATGTTCTTCCAACGGCTACATGGTCTGTTGCAAGGTCTTCACTAGTTTGCAGATGGCTAGTTGAACTGGTAGAGTGATCAAGTTATAGCAGGACGTGACTGAGCCAGCGAACACAGTGCTGAACAATCATGTGTTTTACTGGTTGGCCTTCATTGAACACAAGATCAAACAAGTGCTCCTCCTCAATGGTTCTGAGGGAATGGGGTTCAAAGCCATGGACACAGGAGGTGAGAATCTTAGTGAGAGGCCATGTCCCAGTGTTGTATAGTAGCACAGAGGATGGTGGTGTTGTAAACTCATTAATGTTAATGCAGCTGAATATTAATAATATAGATCAAGCATTATCATTGCACTCACAACTCTGATGTTCTGAATGTCTATTAGGTTTTAAATTCACTCCAAACATCAAGTGGAATTCATATATACGATTCATCGTTAAAAATGCTGAAAAAATGGTGGGCTCCCTGTAGTACTAGAGAAAATACCTGCCTCCTGCCATGCTTTATCTTTACAAGAGCCAGATCAAGCTAAAAATAGTCTTACTGTTATATATTGGCTGGAGCTGCTCGATCCTCACTTTCAAGCCTTGATAGAGTTCAAAATTGTATACAGTTTGATTGAGGATGACAATTTCCAATGTACAACTTCTTTCCTAAGTCTATGGGTACTTTCATGGCAGATATTAATATGGTTTTTATTCTTTAGTGCCACCATTTCAAACCTTTGCAGCTAGGACACACTATGACATATCCATAGTCAAACCATCCACATTTCTTTTATATTTCCTTTTTAAGAAGAACGTTCCATTCAGACAGCTTTTTCCAAAGAACTGCTATTTTTTGGAGCAGACTTGTCTAGATGCTCACCTGAACACTACAATCTTAACCTCTTCAACTTAAGAGTCAGTCATTATCTATCCTCCTCCTCTTCATAACCTTCACTTCTTGCCACCTCTCTTACATTCATATCATATACCTCATTCAATTACCCTTCCCTTAATTATTGTTTTTAGTAATGCCATTAAGCAGTTGTTAGCAGAAGTTCTCTGGCAGGCAAGTGGATTAATCAAATAAAGTATTGATATTATTTTTACTTTTACTGGTATTTCTTTCATATTTCTTTTGCTGAAAGAAAAACTATGTAAAATTAATAATTGACAGTGCTTCATCTAATCATAAATTCAAAATAATATGATTATTAATCATATATAAATACTAATATGATCATCAATACAAATTCATGTAAACAGCAAAATTAAAAGATGTTAGCATGTTAGGCATTTGGGGGAAATATATGGTTAGAGTTGATAGGTTTTATAGCCTAATTGGTAAGGCAGTTGCACCTTTCCCAAGGAAAAAGCAGTGTTAAAATCTCACTGGTGGCTTATTCTTTATCTCTATTCTATGTTGTTTAATAACAAATGCAGAAAGAGGGTTTTAATTACATTGAATGGCAACAGAAATAAAAATGAAAGAAGACTAGTTTTCATCTAAGAAATTTGAATAATACTGCATCAGTTATTTACCTTAAATACAAGTCATGCTCTGATGATCTGGCAATTACAATAAAAGAGTAACAGATATAAGATGGAAGAAAAAATAATCAAAAAATTAATAATATAAGGGGATCAATAAATACATTGTTCAACATGTAGTTTTTAGATGAATTTTAATCTGAAGTACTCACTGTAAAATGTTTCATCTATGTCATTAATATTCACTGCTGAATTCAGTGCATTGGTAAAGCAGATTATGTTCAACAAATTTATTATGTAAGATGTTTTTTTCATTAAGCTATGGACTTGACGTGCCTAAATAATTGACAATACTTTAAGAATCTCAATTAAGATTACAGCAGATGATAACAGAAGATGAAAGAAATATTTTCATTCACTTTGCTATAGTAATAAACTTCACTTTCTTCATTTCAGGAACTCCCACTTTGATTGTGGCCAAGACGAAGACGACATGATAGAGAAGGGGATGTCATCTGATTGCAATGAGACAGTTGGAGAACAATCAGCAATGGATCACTTCCCTTATGCTCATGCTTGCGTAGGCAGTAAACCAGTGGAAGATCACATATCAGAATTCTCGAGGCAATACCAAGAACCTCATTATGGTGTTGATTTGAAGAGTTCACAATCATCAGTCATGGAAGATAGCGTACCTAATGTTTTTCAGCCTCCACCATTGCAACGCAAGGTTTCAAATATTAACAGTGATTCAGGACGCAGTTCTACCAGTGAAAATGAAGAGCATGAAAGCCTCAATGAGGACTTGTTAGAGTCAGATTCACATCGAAGACACAGCATTGCATTCGCTGACAATTCAGGTCACCTGAATGTGCCTAATGTTATTAACACTATCTCAACGGGGAATGCAGCCTTGCGCAATTGTTCATCATGTAACAGCCTTGTAAATAACCAGCAGGGTTCTCAGCCAGTCATGAGTCACACTAAGTCTAGACAGTGCCTCCGACAAAACTGCTTGGCTCGAAACATGCACACAAAAATGTATGGAAGCCTTGACACAGCTGGTTCATACAGACGGTTTGGTTACTCTCCTGTGGGGTCACCAACATCCTCACCTCGGTTGAGACATCAACCCACCTTGGAAACGCGTAGAGTGTCAGTTACAGATTCTGATGGTTTTATACAACTGAATCAATACAAACTCAAAGATGAAATTGGAAAGGTATGTTTGAAATTCTAAGATTAAAAAAAAAAAACAATCACTGGTTTAATCATTTGATAACCAGGATTTTTTTTTTATTTTCTTTTTAACTTTTTTCCAAAAGACAATTAAATTTTTATGATATACAGGGTGTCCCCCACCCAAAATTGACATCATTACATGTTACTATATGTCTCAGGCAAACAAAATTAAATAGGCTTCATGTTGAACAATAAAATATTTATTTATCAAAATTTGGACAAAATATTCAAAGGGATGTAGATTTTATAATCAATTTCAAAAAGCTTCACAAATGTTCAATATACACACCACCTATGACATGACACATGTCAAGTCAGTAATCCAGCTTCTGCTAAACATGCTGTAGCATGTCTTGCATAACAAGTGATTCTCTGCTGAAGTTCCTTTTAGCTTTTAGGAAGAGCAGGGATATAGATTTGTCCTTTTGAAAAATCACAAGTCAGGTGAACAGGGTGAACATTTAAACAGTATGTTGTCATTGACACTGGCATACCTGATCCATCTTCCTCATTGAGATAACTGCACTTAGTCAACTTAGTTAGATTTTGTACATTTTGTTAAAATTTGAGATCATTTGAGTAACAATTGGCTATGTTAATAAAGTACAAAATGATGTCAATTTGGGGGGAATGCCCTGTACTTTGTCAGTTAGAAGCAAGTGGTTAAGGAAGATGAAATATCTAAAAAAAATATCTTTTTATAATACAATTCCTTCATTTAATTCTTAAAAAATTATAACAAAAGCTAATAAAAAAAGATCTAAAATTACTCACCTTTTAAATAATCTGCGTTATTAATGAGAATAAAGGATTTTATATATGTGTATATGCATACATACTCCTAAGTGTTTAATAATTGATGGAATTGGAATTTTTCTCAAAATGCAATAAATCGAGTCAATTTAACCATTTCGCATTCAACATACCCAAACCCAACCAGTAAATATCAGCTCTCAATGTTCAACCCACTGTAATCTGCTCCATGTATACTCTGCCATAGTATATGACAACTTCATTACAAATAATGAGAGCCGATATTTATGGGGCATGTTCGAGCATGTTGAATGCTGAAGGGTTAAATAAGTGGGGATCAAAAAAATTACTTAATGTTCAGAAAGTGCAACATTAATAAGTGTTGTGGTCTTAATAAACACAAGGGGAGATCAGGAAAATTTCCTCAAAAAAAGTAAACTCCCACATTTCTGTTATACATGTAAGAGGACATGTATACAAAAAAACAGTTACACAAACACCTATCTGTAGGGGAATGGTTAAGTGACTTAGTCTTACAGACCATTACACATGTGGCCTTGTTCTACACTAAATTAATTTAGTAAATGGAAATTGGTACCTATCATGCTTCAATGGGTAACAAGTGTGTCCTGTAGATGTAAAAGTAATTCCCATTCATCTTTCTACCCCATACTTTTGACCTTGTGCCAGACTAATTTTCATATATTAAATAACTCTCTTTCTATACACCTCATTATGGCATAATGGTTATCAAATCAGTCAAGTAAACCATTACCATTATGTTTAATCCTGTGTACTCCACGTTAAGAGCCTTGTGTCAATCTAAGCTTACAAATACAATGCTTGACATGTCATAAAATCAGCCAAGCCAGAAAGCTTAGAACACCCAAAGAAATGGAATACCATAGAATTTTTATTCATATTTGCAATAAAACCTAATTGGCTTGTGAAAAAGTGAGTAAGAAACAGGTGAAAAAATTTTAGTTTATTAACTCTTTTTGTAAAGAATTTAAACCAAGAAAATCATGCCTCTTTTTCATTTTTTGAAAGGACACATTGTTATGTCAGGTCATGAGTGCTAGTGAAACACAGTACTACCTACTGGCCAGGTCATCGCAACTAAATTGGTTCTACCAGGCCTTTCTGGTGAGGAGGGTGGCTAGACATCCAGAAGCATTAAAAAGGCCTGTCAAAGAGTGGATGAAAATTGTTTTGTTGGATCCAAGGCCATCTAGCACAATGGGGTAGATGAGGCTCCATAACTATGTATGCAACTAGTGTGATGATGACATGGCATCATTGAATGGAGACTGAAGTCAGTGGGCAGAGTGGAGGATCCCCCCACCAAATGGAATCAACAGTCATATGTCTATGACTGAGGCAAACCTTTAAGTTAAAAGATATTAGTTTTGACTTGACCAGAAGAAGGATCAAAACACACTATGCATGAATGAATATTTTTCCAACTTTCAACAAAGAAGGATGTCAGCTACGCAGCAACCCCATGACCACATCTGATCATGGGACTGATGATGTCATCCTCCATTGGAAAATGGCTTTATTTCATATACCTCCAAGAATGTTCCTGGATATGTTTATTTTAATGTTTACTATTATATAGATTGTATGATGTTCCAGAATTTCTCCTAATTATTTAATCTCATAAATAGGTAGATATTTTAATTACAGGAATATATTGTGTTACTAAATTAAAGGCAGTAACTCAATGTATAGATGTTATCAGGGTAAGGTTGATGTGAGTACCTGAGGTTACAGCATCAGTTGGCCTTGACCTGGCCACAACTAATGTCCTTGGGAAAGTTATAAATCCAGTTCTTGTTGCTGGTACCATATGATTCGGTATGCATGTTACTTTGGTTACAATGGATAGAGCTAAGTAATCCCTCTTAAGACATACCATGAAGGATCCAGTATGGAACCCTGCTGATCTACTAGATCATGGGATAAATTGATTTGAAACTCATTTTCTCAGTGTTTCTGAAAAAGAAAATCTTCTAAAATGTTTTTTTTAGATGTTAAATTCTATTTTGTTGTGGAGTGATTTCACAGTGGAGGCTTGTATTTGTACTAAGTCGGTCCTAAAATAGGTCCGACGTACAAAACGTTAGGAACTTGATATAATAGGTATAATGCAAAGTAATCTAGTTGTGGTCGCTGATACTTTAGTATCCGACTAACTGTCGTCCGACATCAACTGACTCACCGACTCGTTACTCTTACTACTCCTACTTATTATATATGGGAGAGTCTATTAACTATAGAATAGATGTGTTCCACTATAACACATTTCTTCCTTCTAATTACAATGACTTTCTCATGTGCTAAACAGACAGCTTCCTTTGAGAGGTAGTCTGTTTAGTAGAACAAAGATTAAAACTGTGAGCATTATTATGTTTACATCCATGTTCTTACAACAATTCATCTTTCTTGGCAGATCTTCTATTATCACAATGTCGGATATTTATTAACAAAAGTGATAAAATATAAAGAAACTAAATTAAATTTGCTCATCTGTATACCCAAACACATATTTAAAAAAAAAAATTTAGATTCAAATTTAAAATTTCAGCATTCTCCACACTCTTTCATGTGTATGTGTAATCCCATCAATGTAAACATCACTTTAGTCCAATGAAGTCCTAAAGGTCTAAACATGTCACGCAATAAAAATTTTCCACTTTGTCATAGATTTTCCTAATTTCTAAACATTTCCAAATGCAAAACTTTTAAAATAACTCCTGAGCAAATTCTATCTTCAGCCACAAAGTAAAGCCATTTAATTTTCATTTGTTTTGTGCTAAATTAATTAAGCTGCTCCTTACTGTGACTTCTTCAATCTGTTCCTGCAGAGATGAGTGTATTCGGATTCTTGGATACAGCTCCTGTTTTAATTTAAACTGAATGAAGCCTGTTTTAATTGTGGAATGTATTCTTCATTTTAAAAGAATGTAGCACAAAAATAAAAAACAAAGAAATTCTTCACTGTAAATTAATCTGACTTCTTGTAAATAGAACTAGCTTTTTATATACACTTTATATAGACACGCACACTAAATCATTATGTAATCACACTCTTTTTTGCTTCCTTTTACATAGTTTTTCTCTTTTTTTGTATCTAACATATATACATGTACATATTTCAATGTATGTGTGTATGTTTATTCATATTAATAAGACCTGTAAAAGTCTATGATTTATCTGTGAAATATAGAGATAGAAGTGTGTATTGGAAAAATTTTGGTATTAACAGACAACAAACACCATACATTTAGTATAAGTCAGCCATGTTTTCTGTACTCTTTTATTGATAATCTACAATGCTAACCTTCTTACATAGTCAAAAGGAAATAATTAATGTCACATGAATACACATATACCTAATTTACCAATTGTCTTCCATCAATATACCTAAAGCTCTGCCATTTTTGGCCTGATTTCAAACTTTCAGTAATCAGGGTCATCCCTTGGAACAAGAAATGTTCACACCTTTATAATTTGCATGGAAGGTAACTAAGTAAAAATAGATTTATCAACAATTCAACCTCTGTATAGATGACTTAAGCCAGATAATCAAAAGAACAAAGGAAATATGATCTAAGATCAGGCAGTGATAGCATTCTCATTGTTCTGTTACACACTGAGAGTGACAGAACCAAGAAACCCTTCACTTAAACTGTTCTTGACCCCCATATAAAGATAATGTTCTGTGAAAAGTTTTGTAAAGAAATATTTTTTAATTTATATGACTGATACTGATGATACTTATTGATTTTTATCATTTTTCTTTTGGTCTGAATTGTTAATCCAATTATAATTAAATTATAATCCCATATAATTATTTTGCATTTCCAGCTTGAAGAGCTACCTATATTCCTAATTAGTAGTGTTGAAATAAATGTTAATTAATATTTAATTAAATATTAGATTAAATTAGAATGTAGTGGCTTTGAAGAAGAATATTAAATTAAATTAGAATGTACTGGTGATGTAATAGTGGCTTTGAAGAAGAATATTAGATTAAATTAGAATGTACTGGTGATGTAATAGTGGCTTTGAAGAAGAATATTAGATTAAATTAGAATGTACTGGTGATGTAATAGTGGCTTTGAAGAAGAATATTAGATTAAATTAGAATGTACTGGTGATGTAATAGTGGCTTTGAAGAAGAAATCAGTGAGCCATGTTTGAATTCCAGTTGAGTTTATTACATTTCCTTTTGCACAAATACTCTCCCCCCCCCCGGGAAAGGTATGAATCAATTTCTTCCCTCTGCAGCTATGGGTTAAATAGTAAGGCAAATTGGGCCCTTTATCTTTGGTTGACAACCAGTCTAGAAGGAAAACTCTGAATTCAAAAACCATGTTTTTGTGTTTCGTTTTCTTGTCGATCTTTATTTTATTCATCTTATTTTGTACTCAGTGTATTCTTCTATTATTACGTCTTCATCAAACATTTCAAAATCTTCTTGAATCTGTTGACAATCTGTCACCATAGCTTCATTTATTTTCTTCTGCAGGGTCATGTTTCATTGTTGGTCTGCAAGATCATAACTGGGAATGCATATGGAAAGCTCTCATCCTTCTCTTCCTTTTAAGCTTCTCAGGGCCTTATTTGATCTGCATGGGCTACTTATGCTGTTCCTATTTTTGCTATAATGGCTGTGTTGTTGCTTGTATGCATTATTAAATTGTCCCTTTCTAGATCTCACTCCTCGTTCTTTTTATGCTACATTCTCCCATTTCTGGAATAAGACATAGTTATAAGGGTGCTAATTAGCTTTCCTATTAAGGCTGATAAGTTCTCTCATCTCCCAAAATGTGGTAGGATACAGTAGCTTAAAAACAGACTCAGTCAAAAAACTTCTATTTTCTCTCTTTTGGGAACATGCTTTTAAGCCCATTTTTACTGTTTATACCATTATTTCCCTTATAACATTCGAATGATGGTTATATGAGTGTGTTATTTAAAGCATACATCTTACTTTTCTTAGACATAACCCAAGTTCCTTATCACAAAATTGCTAAATACTCAGTTTTTGATATCCTAATTCTAGAGAATATGACTCTTAAAATTTCTTTTACAATAGAACTCCTTTTCTCAGGAATATGAATTATTTCAGGCCACCATGAAAAAGAGTTTACTAATAAGATTCCTATTCCATTGATGTATACACAGTGCATATGAATGTGACTTCAAGACTTTAACTCTTTGGGTCAAGAGTGTGGTTTATTTTGTGTAAAGTTTCTTTTTCTTTTTTTTTTTTTACATCTTGGCCATGTTTTAACATATTACTCCACATTATGTCAATATCCAGCCCACCAAGCTTCTAACTTTAATCTTTTTTGTGTAGCCACTATTCTACACTGTATTTTGCCATGCATGCTTTCATCATAAGTTTTCTCTGTTTCTGAAGGTACCATTCATTATGAATTATTCTAGTGTTATTTTGTGTCTGATTTCCTTGTATGGTCTTTCTGCTCTAGAAGAATTACTTTATATGCCCTCATTATTGATATTATTCTACTTGGTCTTGTATAGTTTTTGCAGCCAGTCTTTCCAAAGACAAGACATCAGTCTGAACTCAATGTAAAAAAAAAAAAAAAAAAAAAATTTCTTCTTTAGTCTCTTTTGATCCCTTGTAAAATCACTACCATGACAGTGCATACATGAGTGAAATTGAATTTCCTTTGACATATTCTGTATCAAAGTCAAAGGATATCAATCTTATTGCCTACCTTAGGATTATCAATGTTGTGGCTTTAGAAAATTGTTTTCTTGGATTGAATATAAACTTTAATGGTCTATGGTCACATTTCAATAAAAATTATTTTCTAATTAAAAACTGATGTGCTCTGGTGATCATCCACATGTTATTTAGGACCTCTTTCTCCATATTTAAATTCAGCAGCTATAAACTTTCTCAATTGGATGTCCTTTTTGTTCATTGAATAATCCATAGTTGGGTGTGAATGTACAGGTGGTGTAATAAATAGTATCTTGGAATGAGTAAATGGAAAGCTGAGTTCAAGTTCCAGTCAAGTTTTATACATTCACTTACGCATAAATATTCTTATGAATGCATCTCCTCACCCCAGGTATGGACTATAGTAAGACTTGTATCTGAAGAAAATCATTGCTATTCTCAAAAAATTGCTAATGCAATATTCACTCACAAATAAAAGAATTATTCTTATATTCCAGAATACACAAAAATTGATAATCCATAAAAACAAATCAATCGATCAATCAATAGTTAAGTTAATGTTGTTTCTGAGGTCAAAATGTGTTACTGTCAGTTTCTATGTAAGCATTATCTTTTTTTTTTTCAAAATATTTTTATTCTTTCCATGTGAATTCTGCATTTCTGTTTTTCTTTTCTTTTTTTTCTTTTTTTGCATTAGCAGCCAAGTATCTCAGCCATACTTCAATAAAATCAGAATTCTCTAAGGATAAAAAAGATCTTATCAATGACACCATTATTGCAATGTGTTAACTTGTCTTAGTGGTATTCACAAGTTTCTTAATAAGTCTGCTAACATAACATTGTTTACTACTCTTTTTATATTTTCCTTTTTTGGATATGCAAATATATCACTATAGCATCAGTAACAGTTAACATCTTCCATAAACTTAGTCATTATAAGTAAAAGTAGTAATAACTGCATTACCTGTAGTAGTACATATACTCTATAGTGATTTCAATACAAAATTATTTCCCCCTACATTCTATGATTATTTATAAAACAACCTAAATGTCTGCCCATCCATCTATAAAATTAATTTGGAAGCCTTTTTTCCAAATAAAAAAAAATTAACCTAACATTTTAGTTTTATATTCAATTTAAAATCTTTAAATGAATAAAATAAAGTTAAAAAACTGAACTTTTTTTAACAAAATCATTACTGTTTAATTACTAATATTATTTCTGATGCAGTGATTAATACGTTTTAATTTAATCAGTCATTATATCATAACCTGTAATAAAAACATAGCAACATTTCATTTTTTTTAATTTTCAAAAGTGGAATATTGGGAATTGCCACTATGATTCATTAAGAGTGAACAGTAAAATTTAAGTAACAATGTCAAGAAAAAAAGAAGTGAATATCTATCCTTGGAAGGAACACCTGAAATGTTCAAAAAGATGAAAGAGCTTTGATGGTACCCACATTTTTCCAGCTGGAGTTATTACACAATACCTCAGTTCACAAGAATCAATGTTAAAATGACATGTACAGACAGTAGGTGCAGCTAAAAACACTCAGGGCTATAAAGCATGATACCGGGATGACGTATACAGAAGAAAGTAAAAGCTTCACAATACGCAGAAACTTACATACAACTGGAGAAGCTACACAACATGCAGGAGCATGCAGAAAGTGGAGAAGCTACACAACATGCTGAAGCATGCAGAAAGTAGAGAAGCTACACAACATGCAGAAAGCAGGAGAAGCTACACAACATGCAGAAAGCAGAAGTTACACAACACCCAAAGCATACAGAAAGAAGAAGTTACACAACAGTCAGAAGTATACAGAAGGCAGCAGCTATACAACCCCCAGAAGTGATGCAAAGATGATGTGTACAAACAGCAGGAGATCTTCGTATCACCACTAAAGTAATAAAAATACAAAGGCAGACTGAACAACTCTTTGAATGAATTGTTAGCACCATGTAGGTTAGACAAGGGAGTTCTCAAAGTGGTTGATATTGATAAATCACATCCTGCATAGTCCCATCAACCCTCAAAGCTCAATATCAACCACTTTGAGAACTCTCTTGTCTATTCAACATGGTGTTAACAGTTCATGGCCTTGTATTAAAGATGAACTAAGGACAAAGGAAGGAAGACCTATAGTGTTAAAATGATGTATAGACATATCTGAGTTAGATGAATCTTGGGTGCTGCTATCCAACTCTCTCCCTTGTTCAACAGCCAGATCATTGTTGAGATTGTTTATTCAATCAAGAGTATCAAGTACATTTATAAGAGTATAATAAAGGGATCATATCATGTCCTCAGCAGGCTTGCAAATGAAACAAAAAAAGACATCACTAATAATGAAGTTGAGCTGTTCTTTAATTCACATTCTAGCTGTGTATCTGAGTCCTACTTGTGCTTGTATGAGTTTCAAGTTCAGCTCAAGTATCTACCAGTTCAAAAGTTTCCTGTAAAGAAGGTTAGTAATTAATTAGTTTGTTTGAATACACAAGGAATAAACTTATCAGAGATCTATCCTTAGCAAAACAATTGACTTTCTTCACTATTAATGCCAATTTTTTCTTTACTAATTGTCCAACTAATACAATGCCCAGGATCAAATGAAAGTAGATGGTTACTGAATGAGGCTGTTTATGAACATGAGGAGGTTAGAAGTGCAGATTATGAGGATATGTGGGATGGATAATGGTTGACCACAAACTTGAAGAGAGTAAGGCTGTAGTGATAGAGAAGCATCTAGGGAGTCTCTTGAAAAAGCAGCAAGCTTTGGAAGAAACTATCCAAATGTAACTTCCTTCTTACTAATAGAATACAAAAGGAATGGGGATGATTCATACCAATGTATTTGGCATGTTGAGTCTTAGCTGTTAATATCTGAACTGGTGGAATTAATGACTAGCTCATCAGAACATTTTCTATGGAAATAGTGATAGAGTAGCTAGAGGCTTGTAACATTTTGTCTGTAGGAAAGGACTTGTACAGTGAAGAATAATTCATCATCCACAAGGCTGTGTATATGCTTTTGAACTCTATCAAGGCTGGAAATTGATTTATGAACCCCACTGACTATCTTAAAAAACATTTGTAATACAAGAATGTTACACTAGTTCTAATACTATAGGGCAAAGAGAGAGATAAACATATATTGGGTATTATACATATAGATCTAACAGATTTTACAAGTATATGAATAGACTTAGTTCTGAGTATTGATTGCACAATTTCTTAATGAAAGAAGACTAGCATACCTGTATTTCAAATCTTAATTTTACTCTATTTGAACATGAACTAAAGGCAAAGACAAATGTGCAACTATATCAACCATATAGTAGACACTAACATACATACATACATACATACAGATACACACACACACACACACATATATAAAGTTTTAAGGTGTGCTATATTTATGGGATAAAGTGCTCAATGTCAGAGATAGAGCATATGTAAATATAAAAGTGAACATTGTAGTCAATATTCAGAGGTGACAGACTGTTTCATGTTAAACATACACACACACACATATATATATATATTGTGTTGGAACAAAAGTTTGTGGTGTTTGAACATGTGATTTAATGTCCTATGTGACTGATATTTATGGCATATATAAATGTGAAATTTCAGCGTGTCTTTCTATATGATTTATCTGTGAATTGTGAATGGTTTTATATTAAAAACAAAAATGAGTTACATTTTTGTCACTTAATGCTCTTCTATTTCTGGGAAGGTAAAAACACTTTACCAACAGCAAAAAGCTATGTGCCATTGATGGAGATAGTGCCATAGCTGAGAATACTGTTCATAAGTGGTTTGCAAGATTCAGATTTTGATCTTGAAGACTAAGAACATTGTGGTAGGTCTGCAATTGTTCATGATGACTGAATCAAAACACTGATTAAAAATGATTTGGACCATATGATATAACAGAGATACTCCATATATCTCATATAAGCATTGAAAGGCATTTCAAAACAATTGTATATGTGTAACACTATGACATTTGGGTACTTTATGATTTAATGGAAAATCTTAATGGACTGTATTTTCCATGTGCGACTCTGTTCAAATACAACAAATATCCCATTTTTATAAAAGTATGATCATAGATGATGAAAAGTGGATTTCTTACAATGATGTGGAGTCAAAAAAATTCCTGGAGATTATGAAATGTTGGTTTGCATCCAGAGAAGATGGTGCTGTGTACTGGATGGGATTTGGAAGAGCATTGTGTATATTATGAGCTCCTTTTGCAAACCAGACATTGAATTCAGATAATTACTGTTCCATATTGAAATGATTAAAGGTAGTAATTGATGAAAAATATCCAGATGGAAGGGTGTGGTTTCTTCCATCAGAATAATCCCAGACTTAATGTCTCTTTAGTACAGCTTGGATTGGATGTCCTACTACACCCACCATACTCACTTGACCTTGTATCTTTGGATTATCAATTATTTTTGATCCGATAAAATTCTCTTAATGGGAAGAAATTAAATTCTTTGGGAGCTTGTAAAAGCCACTTACACCAATTAGCCATAAAGATGCCAAGTTGGGGAGCATAGAATCCTGATGCTATCTCAGCATGGTGAAAATTAATGGAACAAAATAGTATATATGTGGTTGAATAAATCTCTGTACAAATATCTAAATAATGTCTTTGTAATTCATTTAAAAACACTACAAACTCTCCTTGGCCACCTCATATAAACAAAGCCTGATATAGTGCTTTAAAACAGAAAAATGTCTATATTTAAAATTTATTACATCATATTCATTTCAAGAAATTGCTGTACTTTGTTTGTTCCTTATCTTGAATAATTGCATCACTGTGTCTGAGAAGAGCTGTGTACAAATCCTTCACCATCTTTAGACATGATATGTGGATGAGCTACAACAACTCTGAGATTGCATGGATTCTTCTGCTGAAATTTTCTCTTCTGTCATCATTTTCTCAATATTTAATTCAGGCTTCTGAGCTGGCCTGTTTTTCAACACAGTGACACATTCATCAGTCAGGCTCTTGTGTTGCATGTGATCTGTAGCATGTAACTCCATCATGATGAAAAATATTGCTTTCATGGTAAAGTCTGGTAAAAAATGGCCCTTTATCAACTGGCTATATTTGATACTTTTCAAGCTATCATCAATTTTCACCAACTTTCTTGAACCATCACTTTTTATGTATCTCCAAAGCACTGAATCCTTATCTCCAAACTTTACTGTTCTTATTGTGCAACCTGCATTTTACTTTCTTGTAGGCCTTTTGACAAATTCAATTTATTAGAATGCAGCTCTAATATTGTTTCTTCACTGAATGTGGTCTTATTTGAAGTATCTGCATCCAATGGTTCATACCTTTTTAACCAACTATAATCATGCTTTCAAATACTTTTTGTTTAATGCTGGTTGCTTAGTTGGAATGTACCATGTTCTCAAATAATCTGTTTAGTGGTAACTACTGACACCATATTGGACAAGTCATACTCATTCAAAACTTGTCTTGCAATCTTGTTTAGCAGAGCTTTTACTGTCATGAATTAGTTTTCATACTATCCTATGATATAGCTTAATACTGTTCTTTAATCAAAATATATTTGTAGAACATTTACATTTAATTAGAAAATATAATTTATCAACAAACAAGTGAAAATTTTAAGCTTTTAATTGATTAATTTAAACAAACATTGAAAAAAGGATTTTTTTGGTTGCTCATAAAGATAAGACCATGTAAATAAAAATAGCAAATATAGAACAAATAAGTCACAAGAACAATTTAATTCTCAGTATAAGCTCCATTTTTGTGAATTACTTTGAAAATCCACTTTGGCATACTCATTATTAACTTTTGCATGAGGTTGCTTGGGATGCTCACCCAGGATGCATAAACTGCAGCACAAAGAGCATTCACAATTTCAAATTGCAATCCATGTTTATAAACATCCTTTGCCATCCATCCCCAAACATTCTTGATTGGGTTTCGATCTGGAGAGCGTTGCGGATTGCAGCATTGTCCTCCACATAGATGAGGACCTTCAGTAATTAGCGATGCCTTTCTTAATATGTCAATGTAACTAATAGCTGTTTGACAACCTTTTACATCCTGTAATGATGAAAATGAACCCCAGACCATAATTGATTCACCTCCACTGTGTCGTCTTGAGAAAATTTTATTTTGGGACATCTTTTGCATGCTAGTAATGTTGAAAACTATCCGGGCCATCAAGATTGAATTTTTTCTTGTCTGAAAACAAAACTTTCTTCCATTTATCCACATCCCAAGTTTGATAATTGGAAGCAAATTGTAAATGGGAGGTTTTATGGCAAAGAAGAAGTTGAGGCCTCTGCAGCCATTTCAAGTTTTTGAATCCTTTCTTATTTAAATGCCGTAAAATGATTAAGAGCTGCATTCAGCATCTGTATTCGCTTTTATCTGATTTGATGTTAGATTTGAATCTATCTTAGCTTCTCACCTAATGCGTCTGTCCAAAGATGGTGAGATTTTATTGGGGTGACCGTTTGATTTTTTAGAAGCATATGCATCTGGATTTTTAATGAAGTTAACAACGACAGTTCTGCGACAACCAATTTCACTTGCAAAAGACTACATCTTTGAAGTTCAACAATCCTACCCTGTTCAAACTTTGTTAAAATTTTACCCTTAGCCATGTTAAAATCTGAAATTTAACACTGAAAATGAGTTACGTAGATGTCTACATGCCTGAAGTTATGAGCGCATTGACTAGTTCTAAAATTTTTGTCCAGTAATTTTTTTTTCACACATGGTCTTATCTTTATGACCAATCAGAACAATCCTTTTTTCAATGTTTGTTTAAATTAATCAATTAAAAGCTTAAAATTTTCACTTGTTTGTTGATAAACTACATTTTCTAATTAAATGTAAATGTTTTGCAAATATATTTTGATTAAAGTAACAATATTTTTTAACCCTTTTGTATCTGGTCTTAAGATTTTGACCAGGGGTGTGTGTATGTGTGTGTATATATATATATATATATATATATATATATATATATATATATATATATATATATATAGGCTGGCTACTTGCTTTCAAGGACACCTGTCATCTGCCAGGGCTGCTAGCAAATCCCTATTACAGATGCCCACTCAAACCACAGACTTCACTCTGGTTTATACTGCTAAGAAAATATTAGTTCCAGTTTCTGGGAGAGACCACTTAATCTAGAGTGATCAATTTTTTTTAACAAGGCCAGTATGATCAAACCCTCAGTCACAATGACTTTATTACTAACACAACCATCAACAGCTTCTGAATGGTTATATCTACCCAATTTAATTCACAAGGCTTTGGTTAACCTTGGTATATAATATATGAGATAGAAATATATTTATATTCTTTTCTGTGTGTTAATGAAGCTATTTTCATTGAGGATAATCATCTATATTTGTAAATTATGAAATACAAAACAGAATTCAGAAAATAGTGAAGCAGTTGCATTATAGCACTTTTTACTTATTTAGTATGTAAAAAAATCATGAAATATCCAGGTGAAATGTTTTACCCTTGTAGAAACTCCTATAAACTAGATATTACATTTGTTTTCTATATTGACTACAGTAAATATCTTTCAATTCATAAGGCTCTAGCTAAAGTATATATTTATTACTTACCTCAGGTTATATTAAAGAGATCTTGTCATTTCATTTGTATTTTTTATTCCACTGCATAAGCTATTTTTTTTATTCCTACCTTTATTTTATTGATTTTCTTCATTTTATTGGAAACTTTTTTGTTACTTCACTGTCTTTCCTTTCTTTCTTCATTTTTACATTTTTCTCTTTACACTTTATTTTCTTTCAATCTCTCATCAGTCACCTTATTTTATTCTTTACTTCCTGTTTCACACAATCACTCTTTTTCTTATCCCATTCTTCCTTTTTTTTCATTTGTATTTACTTCTGTTTTCAATCCCTATCTGTTTCTGCACATTTCACTTTCTTTTTCTACAACCTCATCTTTCCTTCTTATTCTTCTTAATTGCTTTATCCCATTATTTCTTCTTCCTTACCCCCTTTGCTGCATTCCTATTTCTCCTCCAAGATGACATTTTGAGATTATTGATTTTTGTTACTTGCCAGAGTAGAAATCTGAGAATAGAGTACAGGCCCATAAACTGACATCTTTCTATAACTGGTAACATAGCTCATATATAAATACAGAAAGATTGATACCATACTTGATGGCACTTACCATCCAACTTACATTTAATATTATAGTCCAAAAGAATAAGGATAGGTACAAGATTTGGTAGTTTATGGCATTGGAGTGAACATTAGTACAGCAGATATCAACTTTGCATATGAAGTTTGGAAGATATTTTTTCACTATTTTTTGAACAAAAAGGTGAAATAGCTATCTTTTTGATTATAAAGTATAAACTTTATTTTTGTTTCCATTTCCCTTAAAACTTCCTCATTACTCACATTTTCAGTTCATGGTTTTCTCAGCATCTTTCCCTAGAATCATATTTCTAGTGGCTCAAGTCTCTTCTTCTTCTGTGAGGATATTGCCCAACATTCACTGTCATATTAGGAGGACTCATATTACATACCAGTTCAGCACTCTCTTCTATGTTTGTAATGAAATTTTCCTGTTTCTTAATATTTTGCTTAGCTTTTGAAAGGCATATTCTGCTATTCAGATAGGTGTCATATTCTAAGGGAGATACAGACAAAAAGAATGAGAAAAGCTGAAAATTATGAAATAATAAAGTATAATTATTTTCACATAACTTGATTTTCAATTCATTATCATAATTTCTTTGTGATAAAACACATTTGCTTGAGCAACCAACCAGTCCTTGTTGCAGACATAAGGTACATTTGTGTTTGTTCAACACTCACAGACCGAAGCTGTAGTTTATACCACAACTATACTAAGAAAACTTTAGTTTTAATTTCTGTAAGAAAGTGCATAATCTAGTATAGTCAACAGTTTCAACAAGACTAGTACACTCAAAAACAAAGCAAACCAAACCAGTACACGCAAAGACAAACCAAACCAGTACACTCAAAAGCAAACCAAACCAAACCAGTACACTCAAAAACAAACCAAACCAGTACAAACATTCAATCATAATGACTTATGACTTCATACTAGCTCAATCATCAAAACGTTCCAAAACAGTTCCTCCTATCAAATTTATTCACAAGATGTTGGTCAAGCTAGTGTATAGTTTTCAAGTGGTTCCAAATGGTGCCACAAAAAGGAATCACCTTCCCAAATTAATTACATCAAGAAGTCACCTCTCTGACAAATGGACCATGGTGAATTTGAACACTGGTCTCATGGTCAGAAAGCAAATGATCTAACCACTTGGGCAATATATATAGGGTTGATATCAAATACTTTCTATTCTATTCAGATGTACAAACTCTTTGGAAAGAGGGTGAGGAGTTATCTTTATTTTTTTGCTTTTCCTTAGTAAGTCAAATCAAGAAATTCAATCCAACAAAAAATAATAATTACAAATATATTAATCAGACTAAGCCATTAGGTTAAATCCAACAGCAATCCATATAACACAAATGATTCCAGATTTTATACTCAGCATTTCTCTTTAACCATTACTTTGCTAGACAAAGAAATTCATATCAACCTGACTTATACATTTATCCACATGGCTAATTTATACAGATTTCAATTTTCTCAACTTCTAATTATGTTTCCCACCTTGATAATAGATAGGAAACATTGCTGGGGTGAGAGAGAGTGAGAGAGAGAGAAAATATTAACAAAAACAGAAATAGTGAAATGTGTAGTCTGAAATATTCTTAGAATGATAATATCTCATCACAGAATAGCAATTCTTTATTAGGAAAATTGATATCAAAGATAACATTATATAGATACAATATAATGTGAAATTTATACAAATACAGACAATGCAAAAGTATAATATTGGAGTAGCTGTACCCATAGAAATTCAGCAGGTTTTGGTAACTAAGATTATGTTTTATCTCATATCCTTGTTCTGCTCCTTCTCTTCTCAACTGGAATTATTTTCTCATTCCTGTGTCTTTTTTTATAAATATCATCAAAGCATGGGTTAGTTTTATAATTGTTATGAGACCTTACCCATAATAACATAATGGACTATTCCATACGTAATAAATACTGTGCCTCAAGAGGAAGCAGTGAGTTCCGTCTGGAGTTCAGTCTGAAGTCTGGAGTGAAGTCCGTCAGAAGTCAGTCAGTCGAGTCAGGGGCAGTCTGAAACAGAGTCGTGTTCAGACAATTACTACTAAACCTGATTGTTCGTACTAACACTTTTCTACCTCTCTGTATATATTCCTGTTTGTAATATATCTGTGTTATTCCGTATCTGCCTTTGAGTTCTTTATTGGTTCTACCTTGGACTATCACCATGGTACAAGGAACCGGGCCATAACAATAATGAAAAAAGAATAAGAAATACAGTAATTTTTACTATTCTCATATTTTTTATTTTATCTCTTCATAAAGAATTTTAACATATTGCACATTTATGCCTTAACTTGCCAAATTGCCTTTCAATGTTTTGCTCATTGTCTCTTGAGATCCAACCACCAAGCCTTTTTCTCTCTCTCTTTCTACACCCCTTTCCTCTTCTCTATATTTAGTTTTCCTTTCACTTATTTTTTAAAAATTTATTTTAGCATTCTGACTTCTTACCTTTTCTCTTCCACTTTTACTTTTTTCTTTCTCACTTTCATATTACCCAGTTTCTTCCTGCTTAATATTATTATGTATGTTTCTCAGATAGAAATCATAACTAATTCCACCTTGAATGGGATTGGTGCCAGGCAGATACAACAGTTGTTAGAAAAGTTCTACAATAATTACTGTATTTCCTTGCCTCAAGGATACACCTCAATTTTGAACTGTGAAATTAAAAAAGAAGAAAAATAAAATTAAGTAAAATAAACAAAAAATAACCTTTGATCTGTAGAATGCAGGAAAATTTCTTAAGTCTTACTTTAAGAAAAACATAACAGTAATGACTATCTTCTTGAATGATATTTTAAATGTTTTAAAGTTTCATATCAAAAGTTATTAAATATTTTTCCAAACCTTTTCAAGTCAAACAGTGTAGCATTGAAATTTATTAAGCTTAGCTTAATCTGTCATGGTGCCATAATTATAGAACATTTATGAAACCTCAAATTGACTACTGTTAACCACTGAACCATGGCAAGGTACCTTAAATAGTTTGGTATCAATATTAACGTATTGATACATGTTAGACATAAATTGATATCAAATTAATAATGAAATATACAACAATGGCAAAATACCAAAACAACCTCAATTTTCATAGCACTGTCAAAGAAATCAGGTACAAATATGATCTCTACTGGACAATCAGCTTGTTGGCACATTTCTTCTTTTTTTTTTAATCATTTCACTCCAAGCAAGGGGATAAACTGAATCTCAACACATTAGTGAGAATGAGAGAACATGAGAAAGGAGAATAAAAAAGGATTAAAAAAGACCAAAGATAGAAATTATTGACATTACATTAAAATTTTTGAAGATTGTAGTTAACAGGAAAGCAGGAAGATGGAAGAGAGTTCCACAGGCAAGAAGTGCAAGAAAAAAAATATTAGAATCGACTTACATGTAGCTATTTCAGCAGTAAAATGATGAGACCTAACTGCCAATCTAGTACTGCATTATGAAATTGAGGTACAAAAGAGGAAGGCTTATCAGAACAATTGCCATAATATATTTAAAGAAAAGGCACAGGGAAGCTACTTATGGTGGTGGGAAAGTGACTGAAGCTGAGATGGTAAGTCAGGACTGAAAACAGATGTGAAGAAGAGACTTGAAGTGATAGAGATGTGATTCTACCAAGAAATGCTGAGAATACCATGAGTATGTGAGAAACAAGCAAGTTTTAAAAAGACAACAACTGCAAAGAAACTGCTGCTTAAAGTCGAAAAGAGCCAGCTGAAAATTATTGGCACATATAATGAAGAAGGAAGTCTTAGATAATTTAACACTCAAAGGACACATTGAAGGCAAAGGAAACATTGAGAAACAGCATGTAACATACTTGATGATTTGAGTAAATGGATGACAGAACAAACACCACAGAAACAAAGAGGAATGTAAAAGGGAATGTCAGAGCAACAATAGCCAGGAAACTCTGAAGAGCCATGACCACTCACATCCTGAAAGGATATGGCTTATAAATGAAGAACAACATTGGGACCTACATTTCCCATCTGGTCTGGGCCTATTAACAGCTTTGCATGGGCCTGCATATATTGACCCAATTCTTTATTTTTTAGCTCCTGAGAATATGACACAAAATGTTTTTTCAAAAGGAATATCAATCAAGCCCAATGACTTGTCATGTTGACACTATTTTTCACTGGATTTTTATTTAGCAAGTATCTAAGTTTTATCGTTTTTCAAAATAACAAGATCAAAGAATTACAGAAAACAAAATTTAATGTAAAAACCTTGTTCCTGTCAGCAACAATGATCTTTTCTTAATTTAACTCCTATTCACTACAATGTTTCATATTGGTAATGATTACTTTATAAAAGGTGTGAGAAATCTGGTATTGGATTGCAAGGAGAAAGAGGAGGAGGTCACAGTGACCTTTAAGGAATGGTGTTAAGGTTATCAGAAGTAAAAGTCTAGCAATCATGCAGCTTAGCTACCATCTCTGATTGGAGATGAGAATGTTAGTCCTGAATTACTACTAACCTATAATAATCAAGAAAAGTTTTACTAAAGGACTTGTTAGTTATATCCAATAATAAGCTAATTAACAATTATATCTAATGCTTGAAATCAATTATTGATCAGATATCAGCAAAAATGTACCTGTGTAAATCAATCAGAAAGTGAATTGAATTTTTACAAAATAATTGGGTCATCATCTCAAGAGCTAAAGCATAAAAATAAAAGGAATAAATATACAAATAATAGGAAAAAATAATTATTTCTGTCTTAATTCCTGTTCTTTTATTGTTCTCTCTCATTAATGTTTTACTTTTTACCATATTCTTTCACACTCAATTTGCATTTTAGTCATTTTATTACCTTACTTGGAGTGAAGTGATTTTTTAAAAAAAGAATAATGAGAATCAGAAAAATAATAATTTTGATAATATTCAAAAGTATTATTCCATTATTTATTTTATCATATTTATTATCATGTCTTGCCTTTATTTAATAGAATATGAATAAAATAATTGTTACCATACTAAAATTTTAAAATATTTTCAAAACATTTAGTGCTGGTTCTTTGTAGACCCAAACAAACAATTATTCTTGAAAAATATATGCAACAATGTGATTCCAGGCTCTTACAACTAACTTTGGATAGCCTTAAATAGTAATGGCAATATAAGCTATTTCTTTATAAGTAAACATTTGTCATTCATTGACTGAGCAACCAGTGCTACTTTCCAGTGAAATTTATAAAATCTTTCTATTAAAACAATTTTTCAGGAAAATAGGTTTCTGAAGTTCTGTTGCTATTATTGCTCTTACTATTGATGGGGCTTCCTACATAAATTTTTATTTGAAGTAGTGTTGAACATCAACATCTTATGTTGTTATTTTTTTTTGAGTTATATGTGCTATCCATTTTAATTGTTGTTGTTGTTGTTGTTGAAAGTCATCAAGTGATATGGTTTCTGTTGTTTGGTATAATTCTTCGTTTTTGATTCTGTAATGCCAGGCCGCAAGGTTTTTAGAAGGATGGTCCTTGATAAGACTTTCAGGCTTCATTTGCTGGAATCCATTTTCAATTATTGATCTGAGAAAATAAAAGTCTCAATCTGATAAGGCTATTTAAAAACATGACTCATTTTCAGGTTAATGATTTGGTTTTGTAGCAATTTGCATTATTGTGCAAAACTACCCTTAGTGTAGCCTAGAGAAGAAAGTACACACATGATGCTCAGATTTCAATAAGCAGATTGAGTATTAATAGTACTTTGTGAGAACTATTAATCAAGACATAACATATAATGTACTTGTGAACTCAAGATTCTGTGAACATGACTCAAGAGATGGGAGTATATACCAAGTTCTGAAAAGGTCACAAGGTCAGCAAGATAGTTGAGAGGAGACAGTAACAAGAACAGAGAGATACAAAATCTTGACATGCACATTGAGGATGATAACAGTTGAAAATGCTTCATTTAATTAAAAGATAATATTGCTGTTATTAATCATTATACTATTATAAGTTCTCCTATGCAAGGTGCATGGAAGATGAGATTAAAATTTCAGTCAACACTACATTTATCATACACTCATTGTATAGGGCTTCACATTATTTTAACAACAAAGGATTTATCAGTAACTTTGTGAAAGTTTGGTTTACTTCTCTTATAATTGATTTATATTGTAATACTTCTCAGTTTTCTACAGTTGTTTAACACTAATTCCAAACAATTTTCTGCTTTAGGATATTCTAATGAATCAATGCCATAATTGAATAGTTTCATTTATATTTTGCTGATATACAAAAAAAAAACAAATATACAAATTTTCTTGACTGTTTGTATTTTCTGCACATCAAGCATTAAAGAAAAGCTGTTTCACATTAACAGACAGATACAGTACAGATGCACATTAAGACATCTTGCAGTTGGATAAAGATTATCAAAAATGCATAGTAGACCATTACCACTATTTAATGATTTTAATCCTCATTGAATGATCCACATTTGTGGCTTTCTTCTAGAGTAAGTTCTGCTTAGCAAATACTTACATGTTTAACATATGGTGAAATAGTTAAAAATTCATCTCTAGTTTTGTGAGTTTTGTCAATACCCATAAGTGCTCCACTATTATAGCTGTGTCCCATACTAAGTTATACTTAGTAAATAGCTCTACAAGTGTAAAGAAAGATATAGAAACAACAGTTGAAAGCATCAAGCTTGACAATAAGACTTCAGCAGCAGCATTAAGAAAGAAAAATGGCAACAATTGGAGTCAAGCATAAGAGCAAGGAAGCCGTCAGGCAGGCAGTAAGAACATTAGGTTTAAGGCTCCAAGTTCTAGCTTCCAGAGTGTCTAACAAGACAATAACCTAGAAGATTAAAGTGTTGAATTTGGTGGCATAGTAATTGAGAGTTCAATCCCTGGGTCAGGTAGTATAGACCTAGACTCAGTCAAAACAAAGATGAACAGTACTAAAAATGGGATCAGTTTGAAATTTCCTGATGGTTATCCAAATCAACAAACACCTGAGGAAAGTTAGAGAGCAAAACATCCAAAATGTGATATCAACAAATATGAGTGCATTTGTCCAACTGCAAATAATGTAAATAAGTATAGAAGTGTATACAGTAAGTCCCTAAGAACATCCAACTTTTCATGACTTTTTATTTATGAATGGATTATCATATGACTTTTCTTCTGCATCATTCAACTGTTAAAGTTATTAAAATGATACTTCACAAATGTCGTTTTGGATATGCAAGACATTAATGGAAATAAGAATAAGAACTAACCTTTAATCATGATAATTTTTTTTCTCTATAAACTGACTAAAGAAATGTTTTCTTTAATGTTTAAATACAGTATTGTATATACACACACTTGTTGATAGTTGCAATGTGACCAGTTCAGTATAGGTCAAAATCCATAGATCATTTCCCAAATTGTCTGAATGGCTCACATTTTATTCAGGTTTTTGACCATGCATGTAAATCAGCAATAGTTTTAAAAGCACTAGAACCATGCACATGCTTTACCTCAATTGTGAATGGCAGCTCTGACTGGGCAAGTGAGACAGAAGAATAAGTTAGAATTCCTTAGTCCTATTTCACCACACTCCTCATGATTACAAAAAGTGCAGCTGGGTACCGACTACTTCTGAGAGGGATAGCTTCAACTTGGTTGTCTAGGAATTCATAAGACACTCTCATATCAACCTCCTGACAGTTGGTGACATGGAGACTAGTTGGTAATTCTGGTTCATCTGCAGGTGATTTGTCAGCAGATGAATCTTCATTGGATTCTGACAAGGTTGTTCCTACCTTGATCAACCTCACGTTTTCCTCAGAGCTGCTCTCATTTCTCTCTCACATAAGGTACCATTCATAGTTTTATTATTAATAAATATATATATATATATATATATATATATATATATATATATAGATACACACGCATTCACTCAAAATTTCTGCTGGTTGTCACTGAAGATCAAGTAACAGCAAGTTACCTTAAATCTCCATTACCTTCCTAGATCCTAATAATGCCATGGTTTGTACATGCTCACCACTTTCTCAAATTTCCAACTGAATTCCAGTATTTTTGACATTGTATTAAGTGAACTTGCTTTTATAGGCATGATTTTAACCTTCAGATTCCATATTTTTCTCAGCTTCTGGGCAAGGTCTTTGTATTATGAACATTATTACTTCTCTGTTATTATGCTTAGCTATTTTAATGTATTTGAAAGCATTTCTCAAATATTTTATATGTATAGAAAGGTAAAGCATAGCAAACATTTGATTAAGTGATATTAAATAAGAACCCTATGAACATGACCCAAATTATCAAAAAATTTGGTAAATAATATCCATTTCTAATTCTGTCTTTGACTTAGGAATGGATCTCATTTGTAACACAGGAACTGCCTGTATTATATAATTACAAAAACGTTTTTAAATAACAGTTTTTTTTTTGCAGTCTAAAAACCCAAAATATACACTTTCATGAAATTTTATATGTAGAATTTTGTGGAAATACAAAACATGTTACAAATTGTGCTTCTAACAGATTATAAATATCCTCAACTAATCACTGAGAAAAAGGCTATGTTTTAAGCCTGAATGATTTATCCTGTATGCACCCAACTCCCGAAGCCATTGTAACCACTGAGCTATCACACAGTGTGTTTATGAATATTTCATCTTTTGAATCTCTTCTTATCAAGCTTAATTTCAGCTAAATGAAAATTATAAAAGATTATCTTTCAGAAAAGAATAGAAGAAAAATAATTTCATGTGTGGTATTCAAAGAACACTTTCATTCTTAGAATCTATTTGCTGTCTGAATTATTATCCAAGCAATGTGAAGCAGGCATTGTGCACTCTTTGAGGTGTCTTTGATTTCTTCTGATCCTACAGGAAACATTCTTCAGTATTGATTTTTTTTTATAGAGGCACAGAAATGACACAGATTAGAAAAACAAAAAGCAAAGTGGAAAAATTTATTGACAATATTTAGGCTTTCTGGAAGCCTACGAATTTTTATGTTGCTTTACATGAAATGGTTAAATCATTGGATTAGAGAATTTAAGCTTGAAGTTCAGTATAAAATACTGTTAGAGTGAGATTTGTTTAGCATAACTAAAAATGAAAATCCTTTAATGAAAGAGATAATTTTTAAAAACTAATAGTTCATGTGCTAAAGTAGACAAAGAAAAATCATCGCAATATTATGTTCAATGCTTATAGATAAGCATTATGTATTTTTAATGCTAGTAGTATAAGCAATAAGAAAATTTTATGCTAACTAATCAAAGTAGATATAATAACAAGTTCAATATTAAAGTAAAATTTGATCATTTATACTTTAAAGTATACTTTTATCTATAAAAGTGAAATAGAAAATCTCAGATTGGGGGTTCAATTTTTTGTGCTGTTTGAGTGGTAGTTGCTTTATGTAACCAACTGAAACAAAATTAGTCTGGTCAATGTCAATGTTCACTAGGTGGAAAAAATGTTACCAAGGTAAATATGGTAGCTTTAGAACAATTATGGCCTCCTCTTTTGAAAAGTCCTCATTTGGACCACCTGGGGAAATTTAGTTATGGAGAATAATTTGCAAACCAGATCTGAAATAATGAACTTGAAGTAAAATGTAGCCATATTTCACCATTATCAGCTGACTTATATCAGTAGTCATGTATATAGCAGTGAGACGGTAAATAACATAAGAATAACACAAAACAAAGAACTACCAGTTATATATGCCTCTTAGCGAATAAAATACTGACCAAACACTCATAATTTACAGACTAATAATTGGTCTGTCAAATTGAAATTTAGTCTGCAGGGAGTGATAGAAAGAGAGAGGTGACAATCTGACAAAGATTTTAGGATATTTTCAATCAACCCACATGCTGCTCTTACTGGAGCTTTCAAGATAGTCACATGATATCTATATATGTTGCAGACCAGACAACAAAGTAAGGAAGTTTTATATCTCAGGAACCACTGATGCTGGGAATATTAAATTTTGCCTGATTATAAGTGTTGTTAGTAGAGACAAAATGACAGCATAAGTTTATCTTCACTTTGACCTCTTCCTTTTTGGCAGTCTGATTAGTAAAACATAGGACTTATTCAAAAGAGACTTGATGGTATTCTGTAACACAAGTAAAGTATGATTAGGGGATGAAGAAAACAAATACATAGAAATAACTCATTACATCAAAAAACTAACAAAACAACTTGAGACCTGAAAGTCCTTTTTTGGCTAAACAAACTGATGGCTCACCCTGATAATGAAGGTGATTATTAAAAAAAAATATGTATATCTTTTCAGATCTTTTTGATGTCTGCCAAAACTGTGATTCTTGATAGAAAAAACAGTGAATTAAAGAATTTGAAATCTTCAAAAACTATTGCAAAATAGCACTCCATCAAAAAAAAAGGTTATAAGATACCAAAAATGAGTATTGGAATGTTCCCAACTCCACCACCAAAAATAGCAAACAGAACATTGTAAATGGCCTGATATAACTCAAAATAAATGTTCAAATAAATTAGCATTGTCTTCCCATTTGTCCTCTTCTTGTAAAGCCAGACTAATGTTGTTGCAATCATTGTCCCTACAATCACTGCATGATGTTATGCATGATAGACACTGTTTCACTTAAAACAAACAAACCTTAGTTTCTCAGGAGCAGGATCTAGATCAATAAGAACTGAGAATAAAGTACCATTTCTTATTTCCCAACCCCAGTGGCAAGGATCAAGTTTGCAATGACCTAAAGTGTTCCAAATCATAGCTTGAAGATGGACACAGAGACCGTGAAACAAACCTGACTGTTTAGTTGAAGATAGTCTTTCAGGCTGTAATCTCTTCATCCATGTTTTGGCATACTCCATATACTCGAAGGAGTCCAATGTATTGCCTGGTTTTCCTCCATACATCTTGACAAATATCTGCAACCCCGCAGATGCAACTTGGGCAGGAAAAGTATTTGTATCAGCTAAAGCAGCATACTAAGATTGGATCTCCTTTGATTTATGAATAAGCATGATTATCTCACATTTCCCATGCCCATATACAGTTGATGTTGAGTCATGTCCCCCTCATGCATTGATGATTAACAGGTTTTGCAAAACATAGAAGTTTGTCTTTTCTGTGATTTCATGGATGCTGAGTAGCTTCATCTTTGCCCGAAACTTCTTTCCCTTGGAATGCATATAAATGTCAGCCATATCAAGGGAAAAGTGGCAAAGTAAAAGAACATAGATATCTGTGTCATCAACTATTACAGTCACTAAATTTCCTTCAGTAGCTAGTTTGAGCATTTCAGAAACAATGTCCGTGTCTGCATCTACCTCACTTTGGACCACTTGATTACCATTTACTTCCAAGGAATGACATAACATCTTGACAAACTAATCTTTGTTCTTCTCATTTGAGAAGAAGAGCCCTTGATGAACAGCAACTTAGAATCTATCTTTGATTTGTATGTTAGCAGAAGTTTGAACTGCTCTTCACTGATGTTTGTGGTCTTTTATGGATGGGCCTGCTTAACCATAAAAATTATGCTTGATGACCTGTACTTGGCCTTCATGTAACTCAGTTACTGTGCAACCACATCAGTGTATGTCACCTTAAACTACTTCACTTGGTGGAGGAGAGAACATCCATCTAAAACATTGTGTCAGTTGGTGGCCGAGATTCAGGTACGTCAGTGGTTAGATGATGTTTCAGCACAGCTTTGTTTGTCGTTCTGAATTTAGAAATTCTTGAAAATTGAAGTTGGAAATAGAGTGAGCTCAAACTTGAAAAATGGAGCAAAACAACCAGCTTTGAATACAGAGCATTAAGGTCAACATGAACATTTTGACTATCAATCTTTTACACATTTTTCCAACTCAATATGTGTATGCACTTGAGAACTTCTTTTCAGTGAGCTCTCTAAAACATTCATGCTGTCAAGCTTCTTCTGGATAAAGTGACCAATCTCCTTGACGATATCACAATTGATTCCATCACAACTGGATGCTGTCAAACCAGATGATTCTGATTGTAGTTCTGGCTGGCTTGGGTCAAAGGAGTTGTGCTGAGAGATCTAATTGAAAACTCAGGTCATATCAACAAGATCTCTCTTCCAATATGCACTCATCAGCTCTATGTGCTGCTCACTGGTTCTGTGGGCAAAACCAGTCAATGTTGTCATGGCATCATGCACTTGGGTACAGATGTGAATGTTATACATCCACATCAATCTTACTGTTTCTATAAACTCTCATCTCCTAGTTAGCTCACCTCTGCTCTTTATGGATTTCATCATCACTTGTTCAATAATGAGGACAGTTGACAAGCCAGCCCAATAACAAACACTGCATCAGAAACCCTTACTCTGAGAACTGCTGAGGTAGCCAAGAATGCTTTTCAGGCAATTCTAGCATCCATTGCAGGTATAATTGTGCACTTTTTGCATAGTTGAAATGCCTGGTTGCTGCAAATAAATCTAGCATCCACCCGACCTTCACAAGATTCAAATTCCAGTCCCCTGTTCTTTCAGCATAAATAAACAGCTTAATCATGTCTATGTATCTAATGTAAGCCAACCATAACTTTGCTGTTCTTGATTTGCTCCTGAGTTCATGCATCAATCAAGCACTATTTGCAGCTTCACGAGGGTTGAAGATTTGACAATGTCATCAGTACTTATCTCATATGCTTGGAGTTAATTATACAAATCTTTTATTTCATCTGCATCAGACTGTTCTAGTTCCTCAGGCAAATAGCCTTGTGCTGCATCATGAAAATTATCTTGAAACACATCAGACATACTGCTCTCAAGAATTCTTTCAAGATTTAGATGTTCAGCTTCATTCTGCATAGAGGCAAACTCTCTTCCATGCTGAAAGTAATTTTCCTCATCTGCCTCTCCTTCATCAGCTGAGTTCAATAGCTGAGAAGTCAATTGGTCAGTATCTTATGGAAGCACATCATTGATAAGTTTGCTCATCAAGTCTGCATGTACAAGGAAGTGTGCATGTAAAGCTATTGAAACAGCCTTTCTGGAAAGAATGTGTAATGTCAAGGTTTCCACATAGATGGTAATCAGTAACTTGGACAACCCAGCACCATTCATAAGACTTTTTTCATTACCAGAAGGAGAAGTTTTGTTATGAAGAACTCATTGAAACAAGTCTGCACCTAATTTCCTATTCTAAGAAAGATTGCGCAAACATATTTATATATAACTTGTAAGTGCATGGATGTGAATTACTTACAGATAACAAAGGAAAAAAAACTTCTTTCCATTTCTATTAAGTACATATATGCTACTAAACATCTCCTAGTATCCAAGGATGTAGCATCCTCCTACATCCTTGCAAGAACCCAGTGATTTGGAATACAAGAGCAATATGAATATTCAGATTTCTTAAACTTGTATTGGAAAACAGCATTTCTCTTATGACCCAAATGACACAAAACACGTGTTGGTAGCATAAATAATACAACATGAAACATTTTTGTCGGCATCATTCAAGAAGAAAAATTAAAATACAGGCATTAAACAAAATTCCTGTATTCTTTACCATTCACTCTGGGTTGGTTTTGTCACTTAACTGATCCAGAAAAGTCCAAATAAAGTCTACATTCAAATAAGTCTCTGTCTCTTGTATGCTTTCTATTAGATGATACTATCTGATCTATAAGAATATGAAGCAGTTACAGATTATATTGCACAATTGGGAAACATAAGCTCAACTACTAAACATTAGAAATTGACATCATAATGTTCGAATAATTCTTAAGATACATTCAAAATGACCTGTGCATGAAAATAAAATAAAGTGTAAACTACTCAAGTGGCTAAGAACCATGTTTCACCTTATATCGCCTGTTTTTTTGCAAAGAAAGGTGTGCTCAGAAAAATGTCCATAAAAATAAGTCACCAAAGTGGATGAGGGAGGAATTTTTATTTTCTTGTAGGATATAAAATTCCACTCGGTAAGATTTTTTTTTTCCAGGTACACCTTATATTCACTCTAAATCAACCAGGCTAAATCTCTTATTTTGATAAGTAAAATTCTTTTGTTATTAACTACATATATTGAAGAAGGTAAAGAAAAATCACCTCAATATTATGTTGAAAGCTAAATATATACTTCAAGAACTGGAGATTTTATTTCTCATACCTGTATTGTAAACATTAAACAAATTTAATGTCAGTTGATTTGATAAGATATAACAACTTTGCTGATTTCTATATTTGAGTAAATTTGATAAATTATACCTTGAAGTATCATTAGGGTTTAAAATTGCATTAAGAGAAAATATTCAAACTACATTACTTTTGTGCTCTCAGATCTTGCAAATTGTATTAAATATTTTTGTAAGTCAGTTTCCTTAGAACAAAATTGAATTACTATTGTAGATGAGCAAAAAACTAAGCATTTTATGCAGAAACTGATATATCATGGAAAAACATAATTATCCTGAAGAAAAAATGATATACTCAGATACCAAAATAAATCCTTGGATATTTTGGTATGGCAGTTACTGCTTCTTCAGCCAATTGATCTTCAAATCAAGCTGACCTTTTCTGGCAGAAATACATTTTGGTACAAAACATTTGAATTCTCTGTTTGCACAAATGAATCACCTTCACTGGTTGATAAAACCATTCATTCCATCTGAATCAACCACCAGAAATTTAGGATTATCATTTAGCATCTTGTTTAACCCCTGCCCCACATGTTTGTTTTTTATTAATTACTTCTGTAATTAAAAAGCACTCAGAGAATGCATACCTCTGGCACCATTACTCTCACTAAAAACTGAACAATCAAGTTATAAAGATCCCAGATTATACCATGGAAAAATAAAATTGTAATCATTGTTGAAATTATTGTAAAAATATTTGAAATAAAACTTGTAATAATCCCCATGATAATATTTTTGCACTACACTTCCATTATGATGATTTCACTGTGCTGACATTATTATTATATGTTATTCCATCCAAAAAACAAAATTGTTCTATATCACAATGTTAACAAAATAAAAATAAATTCCTGAAATCACTCCCAAATTGTATCAATTTGTTCCTTGACCCATGACACGTTATTCTACAAAATGATATTGAAATTCAATATGAACTTTTTCATATGGACAAACAGACATACACTGGTGATTATGTAACCTCTGTCCACCTTTATTGGTAAAAATAATAATGCTAAAATCAATGAAAATAATAAAAAAAATTCTGTGTGAATTTCTGAGATGCGATACAAATTGGATTTCCCATTGGTGTTTTAATTACAAAACACTTCATTAGGTGTTTATTGTTTCCTACAAACTTTGCATATGATGTTCTAACCCTGACTTTTGCCACTGCTGATGTTCTCACCAGGTATTAATAATTATTTCCCCTCTATTCAAGCAATGTGACAATATTTTATTGCATTGTTCTTTCTATGAAGTGGTCTATTGATATCAAATATAGCAGAAAATTATTTAATTAATGGATTGAACTCTTCATTCCAGATCCAAGACAGAAATGAGTGAAAATCAACAAGTTTATTTGTATCACAGGATATAGGCCATATCATGAGTAGGATTTATTAAACAAATACATTAACATTTTTAATCATTCTAATAATTAGATCTATAGAAACATAGCAAATTCTGGTAGTAGGAAAAAATATGAAACAATAAATCACAAGTGTATTTTAGTGCTGATTGCATTTGAACATATGTAGATATTGTTTCTGATTTTTTTTAATTGCTACCCACTGACTACTGAGATACTCCCTGACTCTCCTTTAATCATTTTCTACACACACTTGCTTTCTGGGTTGTCTTCTTTCTTTGATACAAGGGTTAAACATTTTGGAAGTTCACTTTGCAGCATGTCTCCTGACTATTCTATCTAGAGTCATGTGTTCTTTCAATTTCTGGAGGTTATTGTTGACACCTTCTTTCTAGGATTTCTTCAGCTATTTTTTGCCATAACTTCTCAGCTCAGTAATCTGCCTCAAGCATGAATTGCAGTCTTTTGGTGGTCAGAAACAAATCCAGAGAAGAGATGACCAACTATTTATACACTAACAAATAAATATTACTAGTTTAAGAAATCATGATTTTAATAAGTTCCATAAAATCTAAAAAACATTATGTTAATAAATTGTTTTGAGAGTTTGTTTTATTCAAAATAATAATTGATTTTTAACTTAATTATATTTTTAATTCTCATAGTTCAAATGGTAGGGCAACTATCATTACTGATAAAAGCTTCCATAGGAAAAAAAGATGCAAGATGGAGTTTTTTTAATTCATGTTTGTTAATGGCTATAAAGTGATTGTCTAAAGAGTTGCAATAAGATGGAAAAAATACTATTAATAATAATGTTTTATATAATGATAATAAAAATCAAAAAGATAATATTAATAATAAATTTTCTCCATTAAGTCTTAATGGACCCAATTGCCTGTAATGTGAATTAGAAAATCTTGATTACTCTCACAATATACAAATGAAAATAAAGTCAATATTAATTTTCAATATATTTAAAGATATTTTTCTTGCTCTACTGCATAAGTTTCCTTTACTGGGGAGTATTTGAGATTCAAGCTTTTAATAAAAAAAGAACCAATACAATATACAGGTGAAAAAATCCAATGGTTGAAATTTTGTAACAATGTCAACCAACAGATTGATGTAGAATAATGATAGTTCACCTTTTCAAAAATTCAGACTTGAGTCTGATAAATATTCAATAAACAGCTTCTCTCTCCGGATACTAAGCTTATACAGATTTCTTTAAAAACGTCCTTAGATGGTTTCAGCATTAAATTCAAATTGGCACATTGGTATAGCGAAAGATGCCTTCCAAAAGATCAGCAATATTAAGAAACAGGAAGATTTTGTTAGAAACAAAGAAAAGAATATTGAATTGTCACAGAATATGCTATATAGCAGTGAATGCTGGACAATCTCATCACAGATGATGAAGAAGAGACTTGAGTGGTTTTAAAGAAGGATGCTTAGAATTCAATAACACAAACATGTGAGTAAGATGGGAGTTTTAAGGATAATGGAAACAAAAAGAATTCTTATACTTAGTCAGAAAGAGATTGTTGAAATTTCTAGGGCACATAATGAGGAAAGAGAACTTGGAGAATTTTATACACATAAGATTCCTATAGTAAAGAAAACGGCGACTTACCTCATCAAACCAAGCGATAGCACATCGCGTGTATCTTACAACAGAAAATGTGGCAAAAAAGAAAATTACTTACCAAAAAAGAGGGCACATATTCCACGACATCCTGAAGATGAAATATTTAAATTAAAAAACAAATCCATTGCAGAAGTCACTATACATGTATTTTGATATGCAAAAATTGGGCGTCCTCTCCTAGTCATTGATGAATGGAAAAAATGCTCGGACGATAAAAGCAGTTGGTGTTCTCAAATCAGGGAGTTGGTGTATTTTGGCTACCACGTTCGTTGGAGATTGAGTTATTTTTCTGACTGGTTGCGTGCATTGCGATTTGTGTGATAGTACCTGTGAATCGAGTTTTCGGCATTTCTTTCTGTCCCTGATGCTTGAATCTGAACTTAGTGATTTATTCTATGCGTTGTGGAAGTAATCTGCGATAAATATTTTCTTTGCAATCCCAGATCGTTTACAATTGTGTAAATAGATGGTAGTACAGGGAGAGAGACGGTAAAAAGATGTTGTGATGTGGAGTTTGGCAAGACACAACACTTAACAGTCAATCATGATAGTAGCTTTCAATACTCAGTTAGACAAGTCACTGCAATCTTCCTAGACAATTTACCCAGGACTACTTATCATGAATGGATTAGTCCATTCATGATAAGAGGGTAACTGGCTATCTCCCCTTTTGATACTTATTTTCTATAGAAGTTATCCTTTTTTACTTTTGGGTTAAGATCCAACACTTCTGTAAACTATCTCTTCCTTTTACTGGAGTGTGTGGTTTCCAGAGCTGTCTGGGGCATAGATACATAAAAAATGTCATATATAACTACCATCAGCTCCACTCGGATACTCTGTTCATCTGAGTACCTTTTTCGTATTTGATTTAGATGTCTTTTATGCATCTATGTAAACCCTTTTATCATGTACAATAACTTTCCAATATGTCTCTCAACTACCTGATCTTCCCAGCATTCCTTTCCATTTTTGTAAGTTCAAGAGAATACTTTTTCATCAGGTTTGTAGAAGTTGGACTCATTTTAAAATTTCTGGCCATTTGGAAAAACTGTTGACAATGATTAGGTAGTAGACACCATTTATCAGTCCTACAAAATTGATGGGTAATCTTGACCACAGTGTGCCTGTCTTTGGTCAAAGGTGGAATTTAACTGGTGGTGATTTTGTTGCCATGACACGCTTTTACCAATCTCTCTATATCTTTGTCCATATTGGGCCAGTAGACATAGCTGTGCATGAGATTTCATTCTAGAGATACCTGGATGAAATTCTTTCAACATCCTTTTCTGAAGAGATGCACTTTCTCACCATACATTAAAACCTCTTTCCAGATTGAGAAAATATTGTCACCATCAGTTTTCAATTTTATTTTTCTCCTTCAATTTCCACCTTACTTGCTTCTTTTTTCCTCTAATAAAAGTATCCACCTGAGATTTTATTTTAATTTCATTGAGTGTCACTGGTAGATCACATACAGTATTGCAGAGAATGTTCTTAATTTCATTCTCAGCTCTTAGCACTGCAATTACCGTATCTTCTAAAGGTTCACATAATTTAGGTATGATTTAGCTTTTTTGATGGTTGGAATTCCATTTTAAAATTGTAATTTATCTGAATTGTCCCCCATTGCTGTAGTCAATTCACTGAATGTATCAGGATACCCATTTTTGACCCAAAAATAGATAACAATGGATGGTGGTCTGTCTGTAGAGTGAACCTTCTACCATGAATGAATTTGAAATTTTTTCACAGCAAAAATTATTTCCAACACCTCTTTCTCTATCTGACTATAATTCTTTTCAGCCAATAAAAGTGTTCTTGATGCATGTGCTATCACTTTTACAGAACCATTTTTGTGCTTATTTAAAATTACAGCACCAATACTATAGTTACTAGCATCGTTCACCGTGATTATTAACTTTGGATTGAAATATGAGAGAAACAAGTCCAGTGTTAGAATATTTTTAATTTTCTCAAATGCTTTTTGTCATTTGGCTGTCCAATTTCACTTGGGGCCTTCTGTTTTTAGTAAATTATTTAATAGTGCTTGTAAAAAATGTATGTTCAGAATAAAAACAATAATTTGCAAAGCCTAAAAATGTTTGTAAAGATGACACATTTGTTGGGGAGGGCATATTTTTAATCACACTTGCTCTGGTTGGGTCTAGTTTCCTACTGTTTTCGTTGATGATTTGGCCTAAATATTTAATTTTTGTCATGAAAAATTTGCATTTCTCATCTCTCAATAAGTCAATAACCATTCTTCTACGATAAGGCATCTTTTGAAGACTTCATTATAATATGCCCTCGATATTTACATGTCTGGTTCAACTGATGTTTTCTTTAGATTTTCATCATGATGTTGACGTTCCACACTATTTCAAAGAAAAGGTTAGGAAGGAAACCCCCATCAACACTGGAAAGAGCAATAACTTCAGAAACCTATTTTCCTTAAAAAAATTTTTTAATAGAAATATTTTGTAAATATCAACTGAAAGCAGCATTGAATGTTTCCTGATGAGGAAACTGCTCATATTATCATAACCATTATCCTGTCCTTTCAGAATGCAGGTGATCATGATTTTCCACAGATTTTTTCTTTATTATCTGTGAACAACTTCCAGGCTTGTTCTTTATATCCAATCAACAAAACTACCAGTCTGTCTTTCTCTGATTACTATCATTCCTATATATATATATATATATATATATATATATATATATATATATATATATATACATACATACATATCAAGTATGTGGTGCAGTTCAATTTACATTACATGAATCATTCATACAAAAAACAGATATAGAAGTTAATGATTTAAATGGCGAGAATACATCTTCACAAACAATTTTAATAAAGTACATTAACCCCGAACCTTTTGATGAATGTTATGATCCCAGTCTCAACGCTGAGGTTGAATTTTTAAATTTTAAAATTGTGCGTTTTTGTACTAATATGGTAATAGGAGAATTCTTTTGTACTGGTAGCTTTTTCAGTCAATGTGGCATGAACTAAATTGTTCAATAAATACAGGAATGTACCAGTTATTATCCGAAAGTTGCACGTCGGATCAGTTATTTTAATATCAAGAATGTGGTGCAGTTCAATTTACATTACATGAATCATTCATACAAAAAGGCAGATATAGAAGTTAATGATTTAAATGGCGAGAATACATCTTCACAAACAATTTTAATAAAGCACGCTCCAAAAAAATTTCTTACAATTAACAATAACACATTTCTAAAAACATTTTTTCAGATTACATCTATATTTTCGTTGTCCTGTTATTACCGAGAAGTAAAAAACAAAACCAAATCTATTTCCATGCCTGAAGATGTCTGTAGGAACAGACGAAAGCTTGTAAAAACTAAAAAAGACCTTATGCAACTGGAATTTATAAACAGGGATCATAACATTCATATACATGTTCAGGGTTAATGTACTTTATTAAAATTGTTTGCGAAGATGTATTCTCGCCATTTAAATCATTAACTTCTATATCTGTTTTTTGTATGAGTGATTCATGTAATATATATATATATATATATATATATATATATATATATATATATATATATATATATTTTACTTGTTTTCAGTTATCGTCATTTTTTTATCTCTTCCTCCTTCTCCTGTACCTCAATCAATTTTCCTAATTCTCTTTTCTGTTTCTCAGTAATCATAATTGATTCCAATTCAGATGAGCTGGAAATTGGACACAGATACTACACTTTGATCCTAGTAAAAGCATAATGGTCATGTATATGAACAAGGAAAAGAAAATTGTTTCAAACAACTGAGCCATTGGTTCTATGATAAGAAACATCTGATTGATACTTTTTCTGCTTTGAACTTTGCTGACTGACATGCTTTTTTTGATGTATCAGTAAATCTTGAAAATATTCACTTTAAGAAGATGGAAAGGATATTAAAGTGTGAATTCTTAGAAGATACAAAAAAATTATTGGATGGAGAGAAGATATATAAAAATTTTAATTCCTATCAAATCCAAGTTCTTGTGCCAGATACAAAATTTAGTCAGTAGAAACAGTAAAAGTTTCTATAGTAGACGTAAAATTACAAAACAAAACCACCACTGTGTAATATTTTAAAAAGGGAAAACATTTATTTTACAATATTACAAAAAAAGGGTATAATACAAGTTTGCACAAAAATTTCCTTTTGTGTGCCTATTACAGCAGGTTAGCAATTTTCTAAGTTTACAAAAAGGGGATTACTATTGGTTACAAGAAAAAATGTGTTACAGTCTTTTGAAAAAGACATGGATTCAAAGACAAAGATTACACCCTTTAAAAATGGAAAAAAGTGAAAGACTTAGAGGTAGCAAAAATTACACAAGACAGAAAATACAAAATGCACCCACCACCATTTTTAACTGAATACTCAATAATAGGATGTCTCAGCACAAAGGTGTTTTCACAGGTTATTTTGAGTGCTTTTCCTAGTATTTTCCTGGAAAGTTAAACTTGAAAGTTCTTTTGGTTTAAATTCTTCTTAGCACAGAAAACAATGTTCTGTCCTCTTATTTGAATCTGCCTTGAATTTTTCTTTTCCCATGTTGAATTATGACCCCCTTGGATGGGTTAACCCTCTTCAAGCATGGGCACTAATGCCTTCTTCCCCTACCTTTAACTGCTTTCTCAGTGGTTTCTTCTTTTTCTGCTGTTGATTCAGTAAATAACAGTCCTTTTATTTAGGTACCTCCAATAATTTGCTGAAAAAGGAGTATACTATGATAAAAAAGGCCCAAAACTTAATAAAAACAATGTTTTATCATCAAAATGTTTATGTTATTATTAAGAGGACAGACCAAAGTATTTTTAATTATTTCAATTAAAATTTTTTACACCTTTCTAAATGTTCAAAATTTGTGTTAAAAATCTTGTTTTTTTTTTTTTGGGGGTGTCGACAGTTTAACAGAGCTGGAAATGGACATTTTCATGCTGCTGTTTCCAGCTTTCTTGAAGCTTTCTTTTTAGCTTTAATTGAAAGCTAAATGATTAAAAAAATATATTTTTACTATTTCCAGTAAGCAAAATACCCTGGTGTTTTTCACACGGAAATTATATATTGATTAGAATGTTTTTGTATATTTTTGTCAGTAAAAAAAATCTTGCCATTTTTTATAAACAGATGTTAATTCTCATTTTTAAAAATTTTGCAAAATATAATATATTTTTCTGAAATGTTGAGGAAAATAAGCAAATTTAAAGTTAAATTAATCTGATTTGAAACAAAAATAATTAAAATGTATACACTGCTGACACAAAAAAAAATTAACCAAATTCTTAACAACAGAAAGGATTAAAAAATTAGAGGTAACTCAATAATTTATGAAATGTTATTAATTTAAGAAATTTTTATGGTATTCTAAATTTTATTATATTTTCAGAAAGCATCTTCAATCATAAGGTTAAGTACCTAATAGAAAAAACAATCAATAAAATATTAGATAACAGCTTAAAATATTTTGTTAATTTTAAAAAATTACCTAGTAGTTAAAAAACGAAAACAAACAGTTTCTATTTAGAATTTGTAAATTTATGTCAATTCTGGTCCACCATACTTAATCTGTCAACACCTTCAGCCATCAATTTATTGATGATGACATGAGAATAACAAGATCTTGTGGTCAAGAAATGCTTGTATAGAAAAGTTTATGCTATAAGTAAGTAATATTTGTTTCAGAACAGATTAATTTAACTTTAAATTCACTTAATTTTTGTAAGATTTTTAAAACCGAGAATTAAGTTTAGTTTACAACCTGTCAAAAAAATTAAAAACTGCTGTTTTGATTGTTTTTCTGAAAAATAAAATGAATTGACTAAAAATCATTCTAATTTCTATTTGAAATACACCACAGTATTTTGCTTTCTGGAATTAGAAAATTTAATCCTTCAGTTTTTAATTGAGGCTAAAAAGAAAACTTCAAGAAAGATTTTTCATTTATGAAAATACATTTAAATCTTAGGTATACTGAATTTTTGGAGGTACCTACTTTTATTGAACAAAGGATTGTCATACTGGCTCAATTCAAGTTTTCACAAGGGCTTGAAGAGTTCTTGTCCCTCATTGGCCAGTAAATAGAAACCTTTCTCCAAGAATTCAAAAATGGATCCGTAACAATTCAACAAATAATTTTGGTGGTATCATCCACTTGATCCATTAAGGCCATAAAAAATGCAATAATTTTCAACTAAACCATCTGGTATTCAGAAAAATACACTTCTCTCAGAAAATATATGTATTTAAAAAAATGACCTAGATGATTATACATTTACAATTCTAACGTTTTAAAATAATAAAAATAAAATTTTTATAGATAATAGTCAAAGCAGACAGGAGACAATTTTGAAACAGGACTTTAAGTTAAGCAAAAACAAAAAGTATTATGAATGATTTTAATACAGACTAGACTAGCAACTCCCTGTTACAGACACCTGTTGCTCAGGCACATTTATGTTTCTTCAGCACCCACAGAACCAACCAGTGGTTTATACTGCAACTATGCTGAACAGGCCTTAGTAACAGTTTCTAGGATAGAGCACATAATCTGGTATGATCAGTAACTGAACAAGGCCAGTATGCTCAAATCCTCAGTTACAATGACTTGCGACTTTGTGCTAGCATGACTATGAACAGCTTCTGCATAGTTTTTTCAACCCAATTTCACTCACAAGGCTCAGGTCAACTCAAGGTCAACTCATGGTCTGGTTTTTCTGATTGCTGCATACTGATCTTGTTTCCCAAGGTTGATATTATTAAGAAGTCACTTCTTTGACAAATCTATTATGGTTAATGTTCTAACCACTCAGACACACATTCAATACAACCTAGATTTCAAGCACCTTTCTCTTGACTATAGACAAGAAAAACTGGACAATTCTGAATGCTTGGTTAATGATGCTCAGTATACCACATTCATCTAGAAGAAACTGATTTAGAATATTGAATTGCAAGCATTTACATGTGACTACTGCTTGGTATGATTGTCTTACAAGCCATTATTTGTGACTTGATTTGCCAATTTTCCCTTATTCATTGTCCAATTAACATAGACTCTGAATTGGAGTCAAAGAAAAATCCTTTTTAACTAGTGATCAGTTTTATTTATTGTAAGCTCCTTGAATTCCTAGACACATAAATAGCTTTCTGTAGAATAACAATTTTGAATGCATGGAAGAGGAATGGATGAAAGTAGATAAAATTTTCTACTTCTTCAATGATTGTATATATTAAAGAAATTATTGGTAGAAAGCAAAGCAAATAAAAATGATGTTAGTTGAGACTTTGAAATTTTAACTCAGTTATACTGATATTCAAATTATAAGTAGTATAGACTCCATTTTTTCTACTGAACTTTCAGGATTATTACCCACTTCACAATATGAATTTTTTAATATAGCATCCAAAAATGGCATTAAAATGATTATTTTATACCATGTTCCATAAAATCTAATACTTTTCCAAACAATACCACAACCTGATAATATAATTTTACCAAGTAGAATATAAACAGTTTTGTTTTCTATTTTTTTAATTAACCATTAAAAATATATTTTGAGGACAAATTTAACATTGCTGAAAATGGTTTAAAATATAAAAACAATTATTAAAAACTTAAGTTGATTTTATATATATATTTTAATTTATCTTAAAGCAATAGATAAACTAAAATAAATAGAATTTCACTTCCTATGAAAAGACCATAATTCTAAGAAACAGGAAGTTACCCAGAAGTTTTAGGAATTTGGGCAGTGCTCACAAATCAAATCTAGTATGTAATATTTAGACTTTTGTTGATAGATTTTATCAGCAGTATCCTTTAACCTAAATAAGATGCTGATGTCAGAGTGAACTGACGTTTTTCATTGCTCAAAGAAAGCAATGTATTTTAAAAGGAAGTCTTGATTATTTTAATTTATCCATTTATTCTTATTTTTCTTTGTTTATTATAATTTTTATTATATTGTTATGCATTTATAATCTTTAATTGTTAACATACATATTTATTTTTTAAGAAGTCATATACAGTGATTGTTTTATTTTTAAAATAACTGTTATTTAGCAAGTTTAATTTATTAAGAATGTCTAAGAATTATTATATTAAGAACATTTATTGTTAATACATTGTATTTTTCAAGTTACTAAATTGGTGCAAATAATTCTACTTTATATTTAAGTGTAACATTTCTCTTTTTATGTATGTTTGATTTTGTTTAGCGGTATATCAACTTCAAGTCAGCATCTAAATATTTTATGCTTTCAGCTACAGATAAGATGTATTGCAGGTCATTTTACTGTAAGTTTGTGTTGTTGGTCCTGTTTTATATAAATATCTATTGCTGGTATTTTTAGTATAACATTATATTTTTATACTTTCATAGTATTTTGTTTTTGTTTGGGGGTTCACTATTGGCTAATAGCTGGGATCCTAACAGATGCTAACACCCTGGGTCAGGGTAGACCTGGGAACAATGATAATTAAGAGGTGGTTCCATACCCCTCAAAACCTGCAATCTCCTAATCACAGGGCTTGCTGCTGGATGTAGTTTATCATAATACCCAGGACTCTTTTTTTATGAAAGAGGACATAATTTTTTTAAATTGTAGAAAAATATTTTGAGTACTAATGTTTTTTAATTTTTCTGACTATTGGTTCAGTATTGTCAATTTCTTTCTCTGTCATTTATCATTCAAACATTTTTAACATTTACCTATAATTTTATTCATTTTATCCTTTTCTTATTTATTGATTGTAACATTTTTTTATGAATGAGGATTTATTTTCAAATTTGTAGGAAAAACATTTTGAGTCATAATGTTATTTTGTTTTGTTCAGAATAGTCAATTTATTCTATTATCTTCCAAATATATTTAATAAAAAAATTTGTTGCATATTTTATGATAATTTTATACTTTTATTCTTTCCTTATTTATTTATTGATTTATATTATTATCATTTAGAATATATAATAATACTTCTTAAAGGGGTTCCTTTGATGATGAACTGTTTACTCTGATATCGAGTGTAAAATATATATGTATGTGTTTATGCATATATATATATATATATATATATATATATATATATAAGCTTTGGGTAGATGGAACACCTGGGAAGGTAGTGCATCTAAGAGAAGATAAACTCTAAAATTAAATCTCCACTGCCTTATGGCCATACTCAATCATGGGAAAAGCTTTAGGAGTAAACCCTGAGGACAAATCCAGAGCCGGAGTTCCTAAGACAGTCCAATGTTATGTTCAACTTTGTTCTGGCAGCTCCTGTGGTGGCACTGGTGCCAAATTGTATCAGAGTCTACACTGAGATGTAGAAATATGTTGTATTGGACTCTACTTTTCCCTTGGACAACATCAGTGGTAGTGGAGATGTATTGCATGAGCAACCACCAATTTTTCATAAAACCTTGCCCAGGCCTGTACCTTGGAGAGGACACTCCAGGGTCACCTGACAAAACACAGGAAGCGACAGTCTACTGATGGAAGCCTTCCGAAGGTCCTTCTGTATGGGGAAACTGACCACCAGCAAGAGGGCATGAGGGATACCTCGTCCCCACTTCAAGGACATCTGCAAAAGTCATGTGAAGGTGATGGAAATGGACATAAAGGGGTGAGAAGATGTCGCCAACAATTGCTCACACTGGCAATGCAATTTACACCAACAGCTGGAGCAAGGAGAGAAGAAACAGAGGATTGCTGCCGGAGTGAATTGTGCTCAAAGGAAATAAAGCAACACAGTAACATTGAGTGAGAGTGTCTTCATATGCATTGGTTGCAATCGAGACTGTCACTTCTGTGTCAGCCTGTACAGCCATTTCAAATAATGCACCACCATCAGCAGCTGAAGCATAGCCACACAAAAAATCCTTTAATATAATTTCATTAATTAAATTTACAGCTAGGCCAATTCTACTCTTCTCTGTAACAGTCTTTCTTTTTCTTTTTTTACATTTTTAACTAAAATTCCTGAACTTTTTGATAGCAATATGTATATTATTATTCTTTCACATGCCAAGGTTTTAGGACATTGGCAATCATGCCTCTCTACAACTTCCTTTTCTGGAATGAAAAGTTATTATTTACACTCTTTATATTTGAACTATTGTTCTCATCTTTGTTGTTGTTATTACAATGATTTATCCATTGTGCCCTCTGGCCTTCCTCATGTGTATATTGATCCAAGTAACCTACAGGGAATTCTAAACCCTTTATTTAATCTATAAAGGTAGACTGTTCCTGTTCCCCTGCCCATGTCTATGAATATCATCTAGTTTTTATTTTTAGTAATGCTCAGAGATTGAACTCACAATTACTATATCACCAAATTCACAAAGTCTGATTGGGTTGTTAATTTGACATAGTAAACATTGTGAATTTGGTGACATAGTAATTGTGAGTTGAAACTAATCCACTAGTGGATTAAAGTGTTGGTTTAATGGGGCATCTATTCAAGCATAGGTACCCACTAAGAATAACATTTGAAGTAATATCCATATGTCATGGGATTGGCAAATAGAATTTTACCTATTTACATATTTGTTGGTTATTGGAGAAATAAAGTATAGAGTAAAGAGTCAGATGGAAGTAAGTTGACTACTGACTACATGTCATAGAACAACACTATACAACAATATGACATTGCCAATATGATGTTGCTGCCTCTTTGTTGAACCAGAATTTGTCGAGACTGGGATCCAGTGTTTTGCAGCCCAGGCTAGGGCTAGAAAAATTGAAAGACAGCAAGGCAAGAGAGAGAGAGCAAATTAAATAACCAACCTCTTCCTAGCTTCAGCAGGTTGTGAAGCTATAATAAAAATTTCTGTTATGGCATAACCCAAGCAATTGGAGAATTTGACTTTCATCAAAATTTCAGAAATGATAAAAAGAAATATATAACCAAAAAAGAAACTTGTCATAGCAGAAAGAACCAAATTTCTGTCTATTAAGCAGAAACAAAATGAATCAATTGTGCAATATCTTCACAGTAGCAAGCAGATTCTGCAAATTTGAGAAACTGGAAACTCAAAATTTAACTATAGAAGATGAATTGATTCAATTATAGCTGACTGAAGTTATAGCTGAAATGTCTCATAAATGTAAGATTACAACTGAATAATTTGTCTCTAACTGTATGTGTGAAATTTATACAACAGCTGGATTTGATTAAAAAGTATAATTCTACTGAAGACAATACTGAAATGTAAAGTATAAAAAAGGAATGCAAGAAATGCAAATATTGTAACTATGAACATGAAATTGACAGAAAAAAATGCCCCACTTTTGGAAAAATTTGCCATAAATGCCTAAGAAAAAATAATTTTCAATCTGTATGCAAAGTTAAAAGGAAAATAGTATAGAAAAATTGTAAAGAGAAACATCTGATGATGTCTTTTCAATACAAAGACCTAAGAAAAAGAATTCTTTTGAAAAAATTAAATTAAATGGCATGACTTCTCAAATGCAAGTGGATATGGAGGATGAGGTCACTTTAATCCCAAGAAATTTTTGGGAACAAATAGGTAAACCAAAATTGAGAAAAAGTCACCTGAAATTTGGACAATTTGATGGATCTTTTATAAAAAATTTGGGCTACTTCAATGAAATTTTGGAAACCTGTGACTGATTTGAAATTATTCCCATTACATTAAAAAAATCATGGACTACTTGGAATAGATGTTCTAAAGGTGGATACATTGAAATTAATCAATACTGTAAAATTGAAAAGCGTAAAATCGAGCGTGTTAAAGGGTTAAAAAGTGAATGTACAATCAATGAAAATAGTACACCCTACTATTTTGAATTTTGTAAATTACCTATTTATCTTCTAATTTTAGTGGTTACCAAGTTAAAGAAAATGGTAGAAGAAGGAATTTTTGAGCATGTTCCTCCAGGTGGCAGTAAATGGGCCTCTCCTATTGTAGTTTGTGAAAATCAGATGAAGACTTAAGAATATGCAGTGGTTTTAAAAAAGGCATAAATCATGAAATATACTCAGATTAGTTTCCTGTTCGCATTATCAAAACTGCTATCCACAAATTATTAGACATGAATGTTTTTGCAAAAATTTATTTAAAATTTGCCTTTAATCAAATACAAATTGATGATAAATTCAAAGGAATTACCACTGTAAACACTCCCATAGGAATATGATGGATGGGAATGCCTTTTGCAGTGAAAACAGCAAGTGTTAATTTTCAGAGAGCAATGGAAATCATATTAACTGACAAAATCAGTAATATGCTTATTTATCAAGATATTTGGCATGATGCTGCCATTAAAGATGAATTAAGACAAAAACATGTGTTTAAGTGTAAAAAATGCAGAGATGACAAACATAGACAAATGTGAATTTGATTGCAATACAATATCATATTTAAAGTACCAGATTTCAAAAGATAGTATTACACCAGATCCAAAGTTAATTAAGAAAATTTCAGAGGTATCTATTCCTACTAACAAGAAAGAATTAGAATCCTTTTTATGGTCAGTTAATTTACATAACAGATACCTATTAAAATATAGCAACTTAATTAGAACCATAAAAAAATAGTGAGTTCAAGTGGACTCAAAGACACAACTTAGTGTTTAAGGATTTAAAAAAGATACTTGCTGAAAAACCCATTGTAAAAATCTTTGATCTCAGAAAGGAGGTTATGTTAACTATGGATGCGTGTAAGCTGTGTCAGCAGTTTTATTGCAAGAAGGCCATACAATAATGTACCTTTCAAGAGAATTGATGGCAGCAGAAATAAATTATTCAAATATTGAAAAAGAGATATTGACCATTGTCTGGAACACAGACAGAGCTTGACAATTCTTATTAGGAAAGAAGTTCCTATTAAAGCTGGACCATAAAACTCTAGAGTTTATTTTTAACCCTAGAAAGGAGCTACCAAAAGTTACTTCTTCCAGAATCTAAGGTGGGCAATAAAATTAATGGCATATGATTCTAACATTGAGTATGTAAAAGGAAATACAATACTACATGTCAGTGCACTGTCAAGGTTACAATTTAATAAGGATCAAAAAGAAAAATGCAATTCTTAGCTGAAGAAATATTACATTGGGTTGAAACTGATATATTAACTCTACAAAGATTGGCACTGGAAACTCTACAAAGATTGGCACTGGAAACTCTACATAATCTGATATTAAGCAAGATTTTAGAGAATAATAAAAAAACCCGTGGAGTAATTGTTCCAAAGCTGAAAGACTTTATAAAGAAATAAGGCATGAATTAATGAAGGAAAATGGTGTTATATGCAATGGAAATATGATAGTACCAGCAAACAGTAAGAAAAGATATTTTTAAAAGTATACACAATGATGTGCATTGTGGGATAATGGCTACACAGAGGAGATTAATGGCATGGGACAATTTCTAATTTTATTAGACTGCTTTTCATGTTGGCCTGAAATCATTAAAGTTAAAGTTAATGACTAAAATAAAGCAAATATTAAGAGGTGTATTTTCTAGAAATCTGGTCCCTAAAACATTGGTATCAAACAATGCCCCAAAATTTTGTGATGAAGCTTTATGTAATTGGTTGAGGCAGAATGGCTGTTTCCCTTACAAAACACCACTCTATCCCCCACAATCTAATGGGATTGTGGAAAAAGAATGGTGGAAACAGTAAAAATGAGATTGAGGGTACTATAGACAGTTACTTACCACCAAGGTTACTGCTTAGTTATAGGATGATACCATATGCAGAGAAATTGCAAAGCCCATCTGCATTAGTGGGAAGACAAAAAAGATTTCAATTAGCAATGTCTTATTCAACAAATAAAAAGATGTAGTTATTTTTTTAAGCATTTCACCCCAAGCAATGTGGGAGTGCCACTAGTACACAAGGGATTATAGAGGGTAGAGAACAAGAGTAAAGAGGCATATTTGGGGAGAAGATAAAGAGAAGGATAGGGAACAAGATATCAAGGTATCAGAAGATGTTGATTAACATTGAATACTTGAATATTTGAACATTATAGTTATCAGAGAAGCTAGTAAGAGGAAGAGAATTCTACAGACAGGAAGGGCAAGAGAAGAAGCTGCTTGAGTAGAAGAGATTTTAACTGTTTCGACAGTGAAAGGGTGGAACTGAGATGCCAAACTAGTAGCTCACTTAAATTCATGCAGTTTGAGAACGAAAGAAAGCAACCGTTGCTGTGAAAATACTTTGAGACAGAGGGATGCCAGATCAGGACCTATCACATTGCATATCCATCTCTGGATTTTGTTGAGGACCTCAAGACTTACAGCAGGGGAACCAGACCATATATGACAGCAATATTCCATGCAAAGACAGATGGTTGATTTATAGATTTGTAAGATGGACTCTGACAAGAAAAGCTTTCTGGCATGACACAGAGAACCAACTTTCCTTGTGGTAAATGAAGCTATTGAGTCTATGTATTTGTTCCACCTCATATCAGTGGACAACATGACACCAAGCAAGTATAATGAGGTGCTCACATGGAGTTTGGCATCAGCCATTCTGATAGGAGGCAGGGAGGGTTCTCTGTGGTGGGTAAATGAGAGCAGTTTCATTTTGGAGACATTGAAGTTTACAAGCCATTTCCTGCCTCAGTCAACCACTGATTGGAGGTCCTTTTTGCAGGTTAGTTTTGTCCATAATACCAGATTTACTATTGAGGCAGGAATAAATAGTAGGGTTGTCTGCATAGGTGCCTACTTGGGAAATGATGACATTGGGAATATCATTAATGAAGATCAGGAACAGTGAAGGACACAAGATAGAGCCTTGCACTCATTACAGGCAGTGACAAAGAAATGTCTATTGCAATCAGACATGTCGCTACAGTACAGATAGAAGTAGGGATTCCTGTCGAAAATAGCAGCTGAGCAAACAGCTGAGAACCAAGGGGAGAAACACGATTTCACTTTATATTTTCTTGTGGGATGAAAGCCTCAATTCCAGCTTTTACCCAGGATAAGGCCTCAGATGCACATTTTTGAACAGGGAGATTAAAAACAACATTTCAGGGGACATTGCAGAGGAAACCATGGAATAAGTCCGAGTCTACTTGTTGATAACAGAAAGACATTATGTTGGTGGGATGTTCTTTACTAGCCCCGTACTCACGAACCAGGCTTGCCTCAGTCACCCACCTTTCGCTGAAATCAAACACTTTTGATCCAATCTGATTTTTACCCTAAGATGATGCTTAAAGAAAACAACCAGATCCTGATGCGAATAACGTTCATCCCACAAGATTTGCTCCTTTTGTGTTGTTCACACAACCATTCTTGCCATGGCTAGCAACGTAAAAATACCATCTGCTTTAGCCTGGAGAATGGGGTGACACATTGTCACATGTGTACTCTAGATCAATAGACACAAGCCAATCTGGAGAAATGTGAGCCATCAACTCACTGACATAATCCCAGAAAGGGCACACCTGAGGACAATGGAAGACGGCATGCAAAGCTGTTTTCTCTAAGCCAAGGTCACACTGATGACGGTCTGGCAAATCTGCTTTGACCCATCTGAAGAGTACGTCATTGAGAGGTAGCAGGTTCTGAATTAATTTCTAGCTAAGCAAAAACTCTGCATTGCTGAGATAATATGCCGCTGGTGCACGAGCAAAAAGAGCACAACTCTGATGCCAACAAGCCAAGCTGGTCATACAGGATCCTTTGCGACCCCCTCCACTAATTCATGATACAATAGTCTCTGAGGCCAAGAAAGGTCACTGGACCAAGGAATGACCTTCAAAGATGACTGAAACTCGCTGAGGAAACTCGAAAACCTTCCACAACCATGAAATGAGAGGAGTGATGGTAAGGCTAGGGAAGGCATCCCTAACACTCCACACCAAAGAGACGCAACTGAGAGATAATAAATAATGTGTTAAAAACTACTTGGGAGAACAGTTTACATGCTGAAAGCTCAATATCTGTATTATATATTATCTACTTCTAGGCTATATCACTGTTCAGGTTTAACTAATTTGCATATTGATTTTAATTAACTGTCCTTCATTACAGGATTGTTTTGATTTTTGTATCAAAAATAGTTCTGTTGAGGAATATTGTTTTATATAGTGCTAGAAAGTGTTTGAAATTTGCATTTTACTTATCCTTCAACAAGTTGGCATCTATTTCTAAAACTTTCCTTAACTATAACAAGCTGATTTATGAATGAAATGTTCTTTAAAATTTTTGTTTTGAAGATTTTAAGTAGTGAATATATCTTACTTTGTGAAGTGATAGTGAGTGGGCAAAAGTCTGCTTTTATATATATATATATATATATATATATATACACACATACTTACATAAGTTGTAAAAATAATATATCATTTTCTTTAACTATTCATGCTAAACTTTATCAAAGTTTTACAATAATTAGTTGATTATTTGTTGAAAACAGTACATCTGGATTAAACTATATATAATGACTGTAGGTGAATAGAATTTAATTGGCAGTCATATAAACAAATTTGGCCAAGTTTAGATGTGTTTCAAAGCATCAGGATAAGAAATAGAGATGTGTTTGAAATGTTACTGTTATTCATAGGTAGTATATCTGTCTCAACAGTTTACTTTATAATGTAATGAACAATGGTTAACCCCAAGCAAAGAACAATGACAAAAGAATGTCAATGACAACCAGAATGTCAAACCATTTTCTCTACATTCTCTTCAAACAGGTTCCTCAATATAAAGTATTCTCTCTTAATAGAGTGTCATATGTTTTTGACAGTGTATCTTATTTTCTTGTAGGAACTTCAGAATTATTGCCAAATCATGCTGAAATACCAAATACAAACAATAAATATGTTTTTCATCTCACTATTCACTGATATTTAATCTGATGGTTCATGAGAAAGCAGTAAAATGTTTGCTAACAAAACACATTGTTGTTATCATAATTTCCAGTATGAGCATGCAACAAGCAAAATTGCAAAAGTATAAAACAGTATTTTAGTAAATGTTTTTTTTATTTTATTTTTTTTTACCTCATGTCAAAAATATTAAAGACTTCATTATTTTTTTTTTTCACTATTTGAAAACTGATGAACTGATTCATAACACTAAAATGGAATAGTTACAGAGCAATTCTACCAACTTATTCTTATTAAGCTCTTGGCCTTTCATATACTTTTACTATATTGTATCATAAATGCAGTGTGTCCCACAAAAAAAAAAAAACAGGAAATTCAGTACAGTTTATTTATGATATGTCCCGGAAAGGGATATATTTGTTCGAAGTAGCAAAGTGGTTTTGGACTACTGTAACCAAGTAGGACAATCTAGCAGGTAACCGTAATGGACTGATCCTCATTGTAGTGGTAGGCAATAGGCATAGGCTAATAGGCGTAGTCAATCAGTCTGTATTTATGGCTGACACCAGCCAATCATATTACTGTGAGGGGGAACCCAGGTGTATGCATATTCATTACATCAATTTAATTGTTGGAATTTATGTTAGAGATATTTGAAACAAAAGCAAAGGATAAAAATTTAGTAGCTTAAAACAGAACAAAAACACATATTTTCAAACTAAAGAACTCTGGCAAAATTCTTGGCATTTTTTTCAGTACCTAAGTTGGATGTTCTTAAAGAGAACAATCAACTCACATTGAAAATTTCATAACTGTTGCATCCTGGAACAACAAATGGTTAACAAATTTATATATTAGTTAATTTTTTTAGTTCATTCATATAGTAAAATATGTAGTTAATTTTTTTAGTTCATTCATATAGTAAAATATGTAGTTAATTTTTTTTTTATATGTTAGTTAATATATAGTAAATCTAAAATTTCCTGATTTTGTGAGTCACCCTGTATAAATGAAGTCAATGTTGATTGTATCCAGCCATTTTGAATATATCTGAAATGGTTTGTGTAGCTTTGATGTAACTTGGCAACCAATCAGAGGTAACCTTACTGCGTACATGTGAATAGACACTTTATTATAAGTTTACTTAATAGTGAGAGACCTTTGAGTGAGCTTGTATACTGTATGACTGTCATATTCACAATGGCCAAAGATATTCATCACATATTGTACAAGATTTTTTGTTTTTTTCTTTTGACAAAACACCAAAGCAGCAAAGGCTGTCGGCTTCCCTATCCTATAGTCCATATTTGATTTTGAAACTTCTAACTCCTCTCAAAGCTAAAAGCATTATTGAAATGTTATAAATGAGATGCAGGAAAACAGGAACATGTTGAGACAGGTGATGGTGATCCCTAAAAAGGATTTTTTGAAATGTAAAAGAGACGTATAGATAAATATGTAAGAACTAAAGTAGAGTACTTTGAAGAGGACTAAGGTAGGTTATTTTTGTAATTAATATTAAATAGCTGGTTACATTTTTAATGGGGCTAATCTGAAATATGCACATTTTGATTGATTGACATTTTGTCACCAAAATCTCATATTTGTTGTTAAAAAAAAAATACTTATTTCTCTAATTTTTAATTTCTACTTTCTTTACTTTGTGGGCCAAATGATTAAATTTTCATCCTTTCTTCTTTTTTGCCAATAATATACAATATATACACTGGAAAATATATATATATATATATATATATATATATATATATATATAATTAACTTATTAAAGTGCTAATCAATTGAACTGTGAAAGACCAAAAGCTAAGCAAAGATGTCTGGTTTTTTTTGTTTTTTTTTTGTTTTTTACTAACCCCTCTAAATGTTATTTACTTTTATGCTACAAAAGTAAAAAAAATAAATGATGTAAAATTTTTGTTACTTCATATTATATTTGTTTAAAAATTGCATACAAATTTTTATGCATTTCATGTTCAAGCAAGACTTAAAGAATACCTTGAGAATGGTATACATTGTAAGGAAAAAGGAAAAACAAGACTAGCAATGAATGAGCACTACTAAAAAAAAATTAAATATATATCTCTAGTTAGTAGAACAATAAGTTTGCTCTATAGATTAGATAAATAGTTCAATTTGAAATACCCTGAAAGTTACATCTGAAGAAATTATCTCCCGCTATTGCTGTATGCTTGATTTTGATTCATCTTTGAACCACTTCTGACATTTTTTTAAATATAAATTTATTATGATACATGGATATTTTTATGTGATCATCTTGGTTATTTTTCATTGAACTGCACAAATCTACGCAGTAATTTTCTAAAAGAGAATAACTATTGTTAATTGAAATGTATTGAAAATAACAGAAAAGATTAGTTCCAAAAATGTATATCACTGTTGAGAAACAAATATATTTTAACCACTTTGTGAGTTATGACATGTAACTTCTAAGTAAATTTTAAATTTTGTTTATGAGTATCAATATTATATATTTGAAGAAACATAAAATGACAATTATTAATAGTTTTGACTTGCATCTATTTTCATCTTAAATTTTAGTTTCTTTTTGATACAACTTTACTCAGGATATCAGCTACAGCAGTGAGAATTGGTAATAAAGAGTAAGCTCTTGATAAAACTTGAACTAACATACCTTTTGCCTCGGGGAAGTCAAGTTGAATGAACCAACTGCTTTAATTCCAAAATGTAACAGCTGATAGAAGATCAAATGTAACTTTTTTTAATCTTACCCTCCATTTCACAATCTTTCTAGGAACCATAATTGTTTTGTCCACTAACCATTCGAATAGCAACAGTTTTATCTCATTTTTTTATCTGATAAAATCTTATCAACTATTGTCATTAATTTTGGTTAGTACAGTCCAACATCTTTAATCTGACAGCCTTGATACCAGGCCACTACCAGAACACAGGAAATAAAAAAAATAAAAACTCTATGTAAACATAGTCTTGCCAGCTCATTCCACATACACAGGGTGTGATGGATAAATTGTTGCCATTTTATATTTTCAATTTCATGCATGCACATTGTTTGTTTTTTACTTTGTCAACTGCACAATATAGTAGGAACAATTGGGCACCGTCTGTGAGAAAAAAGAACACCATGATGCAATTCACTCTGCCAGAAATTTGGAAACAGCATGCTGTACTGACTGGCATTTGCGCTGGAAGCCCCAATACAAACATTTCAGTGTGTTTGGGTGTCAATCTGAGGATCGTGCAGAGGATTCAAAAAGAGTTGGATGAGCCTAATGGTTATTACAAAGGTACAGCAACTTGGAAAACTCACTCAGATCATTCTGAAGAAAAGAATTCCCAAATTTGTTGATGGGGCCCTCAGACTCATCACTGAAGCCTACATCAATTGCCTTGAGGGGTAGTGCTGCTCTTGGTCAAGAGAGTGGCTGCTGGAAGAGCCTAATTCTAGTAACAGGAATCCACACACATACCACACAAGCAGAAGAACCCAGTTATGGCTGTCAGATAATTTCTGCAACCACATCACCCCTTACATCTGGCCACTTAACTTCTCAGACTGCAAACCCATTGATTATTATGTGTGGGACACAGTTGAGCGAGAGACCAACAAAACTCCTTGTAACATCAAAAATAAACTGTAGGCAAGGATTATGGCACCATTCACCAAGTTAAACAATGAGACCGTCCAGAGGATTTGCAGGATATTCTGAAGTTATTTAGAGACTGTGGCTGAAGCCAATGGAAATTTTATTGAATAAATTTACTCTTTAATATTTCAAGATATTTTTGGGTAATTTTGGTAAATATATCTGTTAAAATGAAATGTCAGTGTTATTTTCATTTTTGTGTAATTTAGATGACAATTTATCCATCGCACCCTGTATATTGCCTCATTATGAAAGGTAGAAACTTAAAACAGGAAATAAAACAATCATTAATGCTTCCAAACATGGTTTTTATTGCAAGTCATACATAGTGGCTGATCCAATGATATAATATTCACACAAAGTCTTTACAGACATTTCTTTCTCTAATTTCTTCATTATCTCCATCTTTTCAAGCATAGATAAAGATTTATGCTTATGTTTTTTAGCTCCAGCAGCATCATCTGCACTTGGTTGTCATCCTGAATGGGTAAATATGCAGCTATATATAACAAATGAGCAAGAACATATCATCAAAACACTCTTCTACTGCCAACTGATGTGAAAAGTTGTAAAAAATGTATGGTTCTGCCTTTGTAGCTGCTCAAAAAAACTAATGGTAACTGATTTTTAAAAAAAGTACTGGACCATGGGATTTGGTGGATTATGGATAACTGGATTAAAAATATCGAATTGTATTTACCCACATTTTAATTGTTTTTATTGAAACTTTACTCACACTGTCTATTGGCTGATGTACTTTGATATACTGAGTATATTAGCAAAAGAAAGCAAACAAAAATTAAGATGAAAGTAAATGCAACCTAAAAATCAATGATAAATGTAATAATAGTTGACAATGCTTCATCTTAAATAAAGATAATACTGTTGATATTCTAAAAATATTCTTAAACATTGACAATCAACATATTATTAAGTCACAGAGAATTTATGTACTTTTTGAAATGTAACTTTTCTTCTTTAGGGAAAACATTTTGTAATAAATTTTATCAACTTGTGTCATGAAATCTCACACTTCTTGCATATCAGTTGAATTGTAATGACTTAAAATCCAGTGCATTTTTGACACTGAAATAACTTTTATGTTAATTCTACTGTTTTGAATAATGAAACTTCTACAGGTTAAAGGTCAAATACAGAGAAATGCTTCTACCAAGTTACAGACAATTAAGCAAATTAGTTTACATGTGAATATGTGGATAGTGTAATGCCTATTAACTCAAAAATTGGAATCAGCAAAACAAGTTCAAATTTGACTGTTGCATTCACTTTTGCATTAATGCCCTTGGAAAAGGCATGAATCCTTCTTTTCTCTTTTAATTATGAGTTGAATAGCAGAGTAGACAGAGATCTCTAGCCTTGGGGGCAATCAGTCTAAGAGAAGGGAAACTCTGAATCCAGAACTGTAGAGAATGCAACAGAAAACTACTCCAATATCTTTTCCAGAAGTCATGGCAATTTATAGATGATAAAGAAACTGAATTTGTTGAGAGCCTTGATTGCTTCTGTCCAGAAGGAAAAAGAAAAGAAGTCTAAATGTACTAAATTGAAATAAAAAAAAGAACAAAATTTTACTACAAAAGGCAAACATTTAAATTCTAATTTTACTTATTACTACATCTAAATTCTAGCCACAAAAATGTGACACCAAGACCACAATTACATGAGAACAATACACGTTAAGCTGTTCTAAAAATAAATCTACCACTTGAAGGAAGTGATATATTCTTTTAAAGTTTCACTAGGAACATTTATCAACTCTTAGAAAGATTCTGCTTGGAGAAAGACTTAATTTAAAGAAAAGATTTCAATGGTCAGCTATTCATCATCATCAACATCCCCTTGACTTTTGTAATCATTGGGGGGATACAAATGCAGATTTCCACGCTAGATCTCCTCCACAATGGTCTATCAACAGCAGCCATCAGAATTCTTGGCTATTAAAGAGTCACATATAAAAAAAGAGATCAAGATTCAATCAGTGTAACCAAAATTATTTGTGGGACAAAAAATAATTTGCAAAGAAAAAAAAAATTATTTTGTAATTCATTTATGATTGATGAGGATTTAATTGTTAATTTTGACATTGCAAAAATACAGTGATAAATATTGCTGATAAACCAACAGAAATTTCATTATTAATTAAAACTGAGTTGAGTACATGATATTGGTAGATATTCTTCAAATAGAATATTTATTTTTCTAAATAGTCAATATATTTGCTACATTTAAAGGCAATACTATCTTTACATTTTACAAGAATGGGAATTATCTTTTTATATTATAAATTATACACAAATGTTATATATATATATAAATATAATATAACATTTTGTAAAATGTAAAGATAAAAATTGCCATTCTTATTTTCTATATTGACTATTTAGAAAAAAAAAAAAATATATATATATATTAAAAAGAAGAGAGAAATCGCAAACATTTTTGGTTGTAATGTGGATTTTTAAAAAAGTATTGTTTTATTTTCCATAATTTTGCTACATGTGTTTCTTGACTGTCATCAGGCAAAGGGTGGAGATTTCCAGATATTATTAAAAATAATTTTTTTCTTTGTTTTTTGATGTTAAATATTCTCGATATGAGACATTCTCTTTTCTTGTGTTAGTGACTCAAACATCTTTCTTGAACTAGCAGTGAAATGTTCTATGTGAAGGATTATAAAACAGTTAAGATTGGTTTGAGAAATGATAGAGTAGTTATCAGCATGCTTATCTTTTAATGACCCCTGTGTGTTCTTAGATCTATTTCCATGTGCTAGAAATATAGACAGATATATATATATATATATATATATATACACACACACACACACACACACACACACACACACTTGTGCCCCACAAGCACCTGCATGTGAGTGTGCGTGCATGTATGTGAGTGGTTTGATCACTGAATTTGGTCATCATGTTGTGTGCTTTTGCGAGTGGGGTTATGATCTATTTAGTTCTGGTTTAAATTTCTTTATGGAGTTTTTTTTCTTGTATTTTTAGGTAAGAATAATTGTCTGTTTGATATATTGGCATGATATTAAATTTACTCTGGTTACATTTGAAGATGTGTTGTGATACAAAAAGTTTTCTGTTGTCTGGTAATTTTATGTTGCTTTTGTGTAGGGAGACCCTGTTGTTCAGTTGTTGACTGATACCTATATATGACTTCTTGCATTTTGTGCGGGTTAATATGAGGTTAATATGTGTTTTAAATTTTTAGATTGGTGTTTGCTTTTAATTATTTTGATTGTTTTCAGTATATTTTTCAGTTTATTATATTTTGCTAAGTAGGTCTAGATTCTTTGTAATTTCTGTGAATATTTCTGGATTGTTTTTGTTGTATGTTGAGACATATGCTAGAGTTGGTCTGACGTTACCTTTCTTTTTATTTCTAAGTTGGTCTAGAGGAATTTTTTTTGTGTGTTCAAAACCTTTGTTTATTAGTGTTGTGGGGTAGCCTCGTTTTTTTTTTTTAGAGTTTTATGTAGTTCTTCTAGACGGGTTTTTCGGAGGTGTTTATCAGTCACTATAGTACAAACCCTATGTGCTAAAGAATAGTGAATGGATTTTAGGCAGTTTTTTGGGTGATGGCTCTTGAAATAAATATATTGTTGGATGTCTGTAGGTTTGTGGTAGATACCTGTGATTATCTGGTTGTTTTTATTTCTAATGAGTATATCTAAAAATGGTAATTCGTTAAAATTATATTCTTGTGTGAATTTGATTTTTGGGTGTAAGTTTTGAAGTAGTGTGTGGAATTGGTTAATATCACTCCATGAGGACTTCCAGAAAATGAAGCAATCATCTAAGTATCTTTTCCAAGATTTAGTGAATTGGGTTTTTATATTTTCCCCATATATTTGTTCTATCCTTTCATAGAGGTTTTCTTCTAGGTAAGCTAATGTTAGGGTGGCATATATTGGTGCCATTTTTGTTGTCAAATTCAAAGGTGTTATTGTTTAGAATTAGGTCTATACTATCAATAATGAACTCTTTAGTGAATCTTGGATGTAGTATTTCTGGATGTTTTTCAATCCAGAAAGAGATTGCCTTTTTACCTAGTTCATGGGGTATGTTGCTGTATAGGCTACTAATGTCAAAAGTTGCCATAAGCGTTCATGGATCTACCTTTTATGGTATGCAGCTAAGGAAATGAATATTGTCTCTGATGTGGCTTTTAATTCACTTAGTGAATGATTGCAATATTATGTTTATTAGGTTACTGAGTTTGCTAGTTGGACAGTCTGGTCCTGCTACTATTGTTCTGAATGTAAGGTCACTGGGGTTTGGGATGAAACTGAGACCAGAAACACGTGTAGCAAAATTATGTAAAATAAAGCATAATATTTTTTTTTAAATCCACATTACAACCAAAAATGTTTGCGGTTACTCTCTTTTTAATATACACACTTTTCTCTCATTGGAACTACTATAACCTCTTCCTTTTATTTTTATTTATATATGGTGTGTGTATGTCACCACGAAATGTATCTTTATGCATTAGATATCTGTCGACATTCTTTCTCTCCTCTTTTTAATCCCCCACATCTCCTAAAATTCTCTCTGTTAAGGTCTCATCTCCCTCCTCCTCATACTTACACTTTCTCTAAATTCTGTTTTGATTTCTGGAGTTGTTTTTTCTGTTTTCATTTTGAATTTGTAGGTCTGATGATTTGGATCGTATTTACGATTCCAATGGAATAAATTATGACAATGGAATATTAGTGTTTAAGCCTTTTTATTATATCCTTACTCTGTCCTAGACATTGAGTTCTACCTGGATTCTTCCTCTTGGAAATTTTTTTTTCTGAAAATATACATGTATGGGTATTTTTATATATATTTTGCATATGTATGTATATTTTCCACTAATATTATCTATCTATCTATCTATATATATATATATATATATATATATATATATATATATATATATATATAAGAAGGTGCTGGAAAGTTCTCTGTTTAGCCTACTTCTGCAAGTCTGAGCAAATGACCAAACATTGCAATTTCTTTTGCAATTCTTTCTTGGTTGGTATGAGAACTTTTCAGCATCTCCTTATATTTTTTTAAGTTACTTTGTTGTATTTGTCAATAAACTTGTGTTGATATGCACATTTCTTTATTCCTTCCCATAAATTAGTCTATCTTTTTAAGTTAGTAACAGTAATAAAAATATTTTCTTAAAAATCCTGTTTGAAATATTTTTGTTTGTCCTCACACACACACATATATATATATATATATATATATATATAATTATTTTTTATAAAAAAATTATAACATAAGTATGTTATAAAATCACTACAAAAATAGCCATTTTGTTTCAACACACTCTGTGTCTTATCAAGTGATGATGTTGAAAAGAAAATATATAAGGTAGACCAATAAATTTGGAACCTGAGAAAGATATCACGCAAAGTGTTTTCTCCAATTTTAACTGTATAATAATTGATTTATATGATTGAGAAGCAGTGGCTTAAGAGCTTAACAAGAAAGGAGGTTCTGTTAAAAAATATACAGGAGTAGAGGTTTATACATTGTTTCCTGTTTAGGATTGGGTTTCCAGTTCCTACTAATGTGTGTTAATTTTCTTGTGTTTTCCTAATATCAATAATCTTGACCTCTTCAAGTCTAGAATTATCTTTCCTGAATAGCACGAAGAACTTTACTTCTTGTCCTTTCTTATGCTTTTACAGCAGCACAAAGTAACCCTCTACCTTTAGTGGTCCTGAGCCTTGTATTGGATGAAAATTAGTAAAAAAAAAAAAAAAAGAAGTTTTGTGGAAGTGCTTTTTTCTTTATTAGTCTATGAACTTATTCATATGCCTCTATGCCTGTGTACATACATATATACAGGGTGCAATGGATAAATTGTCATCTAAATTATGCCAAAATGAAAATAACACTGACATCTCATTTTAACAGATATATTTACTAAAATTGCCCCAAAATATCTTGAAATACTAAAGAAGAAAATTGCCATTGGCTTCAACCCCTGTATCTAAAGAATCTCCTGCAGCTCTTCTAGATGGTCTCATTGTTTAATTTGGTGAATGGTGCCATAATCCTTGCCTTCAGTTCATCTTTGATGTTAAAAGGAGTTTTGTTGGTCTTTTGCTGAACTGTGTCCCACAAATAATAATCAAGGGGGTTTGCAGTCTGGGAAGTTAGGTGGCTAGATGTAGGGGTGATGTGATCACAGAAATTGTCTGACAGCCACCCTCTTGACCCAGGACAGCACCACCTCTTCAAGGCACTTGATGTAGGCTTCTGTGATGAGACTGAGGCCCTGTGGGCAGATGAATGGAGGCATAATGTTGCCATCACTAGTGATCACTCTAAACACCCTGATGTTTACTGGATATTTGGTTTTCATCAATCTCGGTCGTTCTGTGTGTTCACTTTCTTATCCTGGCAGAATTTTTTTTTTTTTCTGAGAAAAACCAAAGCATGTTGAGTTGGAGGATATGCTTGAGTTTGTTCAAAAGCTTCCTAGCACAGTCTTTCCTCTTGTCCTTCATGGTTTGGGATAAAAATTGGCCCTTTCTCATCTTGTATGAGAAATACTGAATGTTTTCATGCACTACCTGCCTGATAAGATATTCAGCCACTCCTGTGTCCCTGGATATGAACCTGGTTGACTTGGAGAGATCATTGTTAATCATGGTCTAGATCTCACCAATAAATTTGGGAGTTCTTTTCTAATCAGAATGATCAGAGTGAGTTTTCTGAGCTGCCATACTTTCATAATAACCATTAGACTCATCCAACTCTTTCCAAATTTTCTGCACTGATTGACACCTAAACACTCTGAAATTTTCATATTTGAGCTTCTGGTGCAAATGCCAAGAAGTACAGCATGCCATTTCCAAATTTCTGGCAGAGTGAATTGCATCATGGGGCTTTTTTTTCTCACAGACAGTGCCCAACTGATCCTATTATACTGTGCCATAGACAAAATAAAAAATAAACCATGTGCATGTATTACAAATATAAAATAATGACAACAATTCCCTATTGCACCCTCTATGTGTGTCTCTCTCTCTCTCTCTCTCTATATATATATATATATATATATATATATATATATATATATATATATATAATTTTGTCATTCTAATGCTAGACACAGGCCTTCCTTATAGTCTAACATGAGGACTAATGGGCCTTATCCTGCTTTGCTGGCCCTTGATGTGTTGAAACTGTACCAATCTCTATACACAACATACTTTTCAAGAACATAAAATGTGAACCTGCAATTCGAAAAATGTTTTAGGTCTTATAAAAAAAATCAACACTTAATAACATCAGTTATGAACATGATCCTAATGTACTGGCCATATTTGGAAATTAAAAATATATCTACTTTTCAGTAACTTTTAAACTTAAGCACTATTTATAGTAGTATAGCTAAAACCATTGAAAACGATTAATAGATTGGCCAAAATTGTTCAGAATCAAAAAACATTTGTACAATTTCTATGCCCATTAAATGCAGAAAAAAAACACTTGTTTGCATGCAAGAAAAATATAATAAAACTTGCTTGAGCTTCTTCAGGGATAGAGAACCAGAATGTTTCCACTATTTGTTTTGAATCTTTGATTCAAGTTTAAAGTGGTGAACCCAGCTTTTATCTTGAGTTACTAATCTGCAGTAGAAATTCTCAGTGTCAGCCTGGAAGAGAGTCAGAAGTGTCCAGGAAATGTCAACCTTTTCAGCTTCTCGTGCCAGCATTCTTGGGATCCGTCTTGCAGACAGCTTGCTCATCCCCAAGATCTCAATTAAAAATGTATTGACTGAACCAGAACTAATTCCTATGGACTTAGCTATATGCTGGACAGCTGTCATCCAAAAGCAGACAGTGAATGTCATCAACTTGTTCATCAGAGGTTGAGGTTTTTGGATGACCTGACTGAGAGTCATCTCTTGTATTGTCCCTGCTCTGCTTGAATTCCTCAGACATTTTCTTCACAGTTACATAGGAAGGGGAGTCTTCAGTAAGTGTCTGTACCATGTTCTCATAGATTTCTTTGGGTGTTGTACCTTTCTTTTGGAGATAATTTATGACTGCTTGGGTCTCTGTTTTTTCCATTCTTAGATTTGTTGCACACCTCTCACCTTTGCATGAGCTTCACCTGCACAAAAAATAAGGGATAAATCTGAATTAGTTTTTCTAGTTTTATAAAAAAGTGCTAGTGTGTTGCCACACCAAAAATATTTAGCTATGGCTCTTCTTTCTGGGTGATGCTTAGAACTTTTTGAACAATCTTTGTATATTGAGTCATTTCATTTACAAATAATAAAAGTTTGTGTTTTTGATTTCATAAATAATTGAAATGATGAAAACAACTGAATCTTAATTCAGCTTTCTTTTTTTATTTTTTAAAATATTTTTGCACTTTCACATTAATTTGATGCCTTCAGCAAGTTAATCATTTAGGCTATTAATAAAGGTAGAACAAACTTCTTAAAGATTGAGCTTTGGGGTCTGTTTTTGGTTAATTGTGGTATGATGTAAAAAAGGTCAATTTATTTACTTTTAAAATATTTACTTTTGGAAGTAGACATTTTAGTTTGTATTTGGGTTCAACATTAAAACATGTAATGGCCTAATAAAGCAAGTTTAATAATGCAACATGTGTTTTTAAAAAAAATCCTTTTTTAGTTTAATTATTTGTTTCTAGCTAAAATAATTATGACTCAGGGGATGAGTTCTTTCAAAGTGAAACAAAGAATTTCACAACTTTAAACCTGGTAAGCAATTATTCCACTGCCAGATTTGCCACCACTGAAGGGCTAGACTTAAAAAGTTTAATATGTTACCCTTAATGGCACCAATTAAGAAGAGACTATACAACCCAGGAGGAATTATTCATAAACAAATTGACACAGTTTTTTAAACTTTAATTTGCTAAAATAAAATTTAACAATACTAAATTTGATTTTAGTGATATTTTTCCGAAGTTACAAAACCACAATGTCTGCGCAATAAGTTTGGCGTTTACTCCCTCCCTATATAAAAAAAAAAAACAACTAGCATAAACATGTGCATTCTCAAATATAAAAGTGAATGTCTTAACTATTACAAAATAGCTATTGTACAAAACATAATAAACCATGCAAAAGCAAACTCTTCAACAACAAGAAAGATTTTCTATACTGAATTAAAAAATATTAAACAAACTCTCATTAATAACGACTTTCCTAATTACATCATTTATGAACTGTTGGGAATATTAACATAAATAAAAGTGAACATAATACATCCTCAGATAACTCTAAACATATCAAACTACTATACCATTCTAATGATAAGCAGGAGGAAAAACTCTAAAAAGACTTATAAACACTAATATATCCCCCCCCCACTGATCAAAGTAAAAAAATAAAATTAATTATATACTATACTAAATTTAATACAACCAACCTAGTCATTCATAACAAGTCTTCTCTGTCAACTAGTGTCTTACAAAAGACCAATATTATATATCAATTTAAATGTCTTTGGGAGATTGCATCTCTGATAAAAATGTTAATATGTATGTTGGTTTTACAACAATAATGATGACGAGAAGGTTTGTTTTATGTTTCACTTGAACAATCATAGTTCAGTTTCAGAACAGTCAAAGGAACACTCATGTCTACATTCACAGTTTAGACAGATATTAGTCAAAAATACATCAGTGCTCCATCAAGGTAATAATAAGCAAAACTTATAATTCTGGAAACCCTTTATATAAGAGAATTGTGTCCAAAAATAAATAAAGGCAACTACGAGTATAGCAACAATGTTTTTAAATCTTTGTAACAGTAACATGTTATATAAAAAATACTAAATTAAAATATTATAATTAAGAAAAAAAAATGTTTTTAAAAGTTTTTAATTTTAGATCTTTTTAAAAAATCATATTAGTTAGCTCCCTTGCATAGAGGTAAAAAAAAAATATTTTGAATTTACCATGTTGACACATAACACATCCATAGATATGCAGCCCCTGAACATGATCTCAGATGAAATTGAAAGTACTTTGGAAAATAAAAATTATTTGTAAGAAAATTTGGGAATTTTTTTTAATCAATTTTCTTCAGCCACCAAGAAATTAATTCATAGACTTGAAAGGATTAAAACTAAAATAAATAGACATAATACGTCTAAATTATTTAAGCAAACATGCTTAAATCAAGATATGCTGTCTATATATATATATATATATATATATATATATATATATATATATATATAGCTTATATGCGTTTTTTAGTGATATTGTCTGGGATGTGATAAAACAAATATTCAAATCAGAACAAAACATAATTGAAACTCAACAAACATATTCTACTTATAAACATAAAATCAACCAAGCCTATATAAAAAGAATACCTTTGAAAATAGAGGAAAACATGTGTGTATTAGGAATGAAGCTAGATTTTTTTTTAGCTTATTTTTTTAAATAGATAATTTCACTATTACTATTTTATTGAAAGACATGCTCTTGGAGTGTAAGAAACAAATTTTTATCAAATACTACTTCTTTTTATTCCAATTTCATGCACTTGTAATCAATGTGTTTGTCCACCCAGAGAGTTGGGATTCAACAATATCAACAAAAATGCAGCAAATCTATATGTAATTCACATCTATAATGTGGATATTGTGCGTCAACTGATCCAAATTATTCAGACATTGTCATTCAATTTTTTTGTTTTTTGTAAATGATTTTCCTGGATCCCTCTTTTCCAGGTGTGTCTAAATAATTACTTTCTATGATATTTTACCTTCATTTCCCTCCATAGAACCTCACAGAAGATTGCTATTAGCTTAGTTGTCAAGAATCAGTCAGCCATTTCCACTCAGTAATTTAATTTAACAAGCTATAAGATTCATATTATTGGAAACACTGACATATTCTCACTAACCTTTGATTAAGATTTTATCACTTCTTCATAGCCAGATGCATGCCTTATAGTTAGTTGCTGACATTAATATTGTAGCATTGAGAGAAAGAAAGCCTAAGTATTAACATTTTTCCACAAAGGTCATTGAAGAATCTAAACAACTTTAACAAGTTCTTGATGCAATAATAAATTACCTTCTACATTTTTTATTTCAGGGTCTTCTTTGATATTGTACAACAAACATTTTTCCATTATTGTGCATTTTCTTTTAGAGAGAATGTCAACCTTCACAGATATCATATATAAGTTTATAAAGAATACAGAATTATAAAATTAAGGGAGAAGGTACACTTTAATCATCTGAACATCATTGGCAATCTTTCTGAAAATTGGAAATTAATTTTACTTGATGTCATAGACATTGGATAGTAATTCTACATTTTCCTTTTTCAAGAATAAGGATAGTGGACTTCTAAAAGTGTTTCTGTAAAGGAAAATGAGATGCATTAAAATAATAATGGGATGCTGGCAAAGTAGAAACAGAAAACTGTGAATGCTACCCATTTACAACAAAACATGATATCTGAAACAATTTTTATGACTTGTATATACTTTATCAGAGTTCTAATTGTTAAAAATACATTATCATATTTATAATGTTAATATTTCAAATGTTCCATGGCCTTTTAATTTTTAGGATCCTGAATATTTTATATTTTAACTTGTCATGGTGAAATAATGTTTCTCCTTTTTCTGCAGTAAGATGATTCAAAATTAGTATTTAAGTAAGTTTTGATTATTTGTTCACATAAATGATATGTAAAAGAACAAACTGGACATAAAAAGTGAAGAAATAATTCCTAGGAAAGAAAAAGAATGAATAAAGGCAGAGACAGGCATCAATGTAGAATATTTATAAACCCAAATAAATTCAATACTATAATAAATTCTTTTCTTTTGAATCGCTGCATTGTAGACTTTCCACTATCAACATGGAAGTAACCAGAAATCAGATGCAAATGAAAATAGATAAAAAAGATTCTAAACACATTATGGTGAAAAAATACATACACAAAAGACATTGGTGAAAGTTACCACATAGGTGTGCACAGACAAATATCTACAAAGTTTGTGATGACAGGAGGCACTACTGATAGAACTGTCTAGACTAGTAAAGAGGATGAATAATTCTTGCCTGTTGGCTTTTTATACAAGTCTTCATTCTTTTCTGACACTTGCTAATTAGTCATTTTCACAGCTGTTTTCTCTTGGTGATAAAAATTCTACCTTGCCCATTCTATCTCACTTATATATATATATATATATATATATATATATATATATATATATATATATATATATGAATTCCTTTCCTTACGTATATATGGGTGCTCAATTTTAAATTCTTTTAAAAGAGCTTTCAATTGACATAAAAATAATGTTTTATTTACCCATTAACAGTGGTGTTTAACATTGTACATATATAACTAAAGTGCCAAAAAATTAGAGACAGATACCAAATAACATGTAACTAATCCTTTCATCTGAATATTGCCAACTATACATGGAATCTATGAAGTTTAACCTATCCATCCACATGCCATGGTTGTTTGTAATTGAGTTATGTTTATTGGAATTTAGTGAACTCTACAATATGACAAGTGAAATTTGACAAGTATGTGCACCAGTGTAATATCTGACAGTCAGCAAAGGATTACTAGAGCAATTTTACATCACTCATGCATGATGATGAAGAAGAATGTTACATTATCTTGCAAGAATAAAACATAACTATCAGGGAATATATATCCTTTCCTCTTCCATCACTTTCATGCTTTATTACTATAAATAAGTTTTTAAAGGATAAGCATGTCTGTTTCAAGATCATTTAGCAAAGGATACCTACTAGGTGCGGATTGGGCAGCACATGTCTGGCTTTATACATAAACATGCTTCATTAGCATCCGAGCACACACAGATTTATGAGTATGCCATCGGGGAGAATTTATTGAGTTCTGTCACTTGTGGGTCCAATTATTCAGCAGATTTCATCTTTGTTCTGCACAGGGGCTGGACAAGACACCATCTTAACATCTTGGAGGCTGTTATTTCTTTAAAATATTCAGTCTGAATGAATATAACAATATTCATGAAATCAATTATAACCCATATAGATTTTTAAGGTTTTCTTTATCATTATATATATATATATATATATATATATATATAATAAAGAACAAATAAATATTTATCAATCTAACATCATTGAGAGAAAACAGACAAAAAGACAGAACTTTGATATTTTCAATTTTGTTTGGTTCAGTTCTCATTGGTCAGTCATGTATGATGTGCATTAAAACCACAGATAATTCTATATGTATGTAAGTTTGTAAAAATTCTAAGTGGTTATTGAATGATAATGTGTATTCATAATTGTGTATGTGTGTCTGTGTAATAGGAGGAGTTCTAATGTTTTCAATTTTGTGTGGTCAGTCAACATATCTCTTAAGCTGTTTTTATATACATACTCTTTGTATTAGATAGACATAAGTTAGATTCTTTAAGAATAGATTTAAAAAAAAAGGATGGCAGTGTAATGTTTTAGGCATGTATTTATAGTTGGTAATGTTATTATTATGCTTTCAAAGTATTTTATCCTTAAACAATTATGTTTTTTAATTAGGTTGGCATTAGTAAAATCAAAGTTATGGCTAGCTTTTGTTCCTGCATCATATGAGAGAGAAAGTTTGTCTAAATGCAAATCTCTTGTGCTTGTCGATGTGGGTTTTTAGATCACATGATTTCTCCCTGACATGAACATTTTTGCATTGTAAACAATTTATTTGATAAATACCAGCATTTAAATTATTGTTGTATTTATTTTTCTTCCTAATTATATCTCCAATTGTCTTGGAGGTGATGATAATGACCCTAGTATTAGGGATGACTAATTTGTTTGTGAGTTTAGTAGAAAGTGTTGGAGATTAGGATTATGAATTTTGTGTAACTTTTATTAGAAGTGTTATTATTGGTGTCTGTTTTTTTTGACTTTGTGGATTTTGTAAGCTTATTTTTTTAGCATTGTGGATGTAATGATGTGGGCAATGAAGAAATCTGAATGTTTTCTCAATATATTTCTCTTCATTTAGATATTCAGGGCTGCGTATCCTAAGAGCCCTGAGGTGGAATCCTATGATTAGTTCAAATTATAGTTTTGATTGTAGTGGGAATAGAAATTAATTAGATCGATTTTGTTAGTGGGTTTATGATAAACTTTAAAATGTAATATCTTATTGTTATATATTAATGAGATATCGAGGAAATGTAAAGATTTATTTATTTCAAATTTGTGTGTGAATTCAATGGTAGGTTGAACCTTATTGAGTTTCATTATTATGCCTAATATTTATATCATGAGGATATAATAAAAGAATGTTATCTATATATCTTAGATAAGTACAGCTTTTTGGTGTGATGTGTTTAAATAAACCAGATCCTAAAAATTCTAGAAAAAGACAAGTGAGGACACCACTTGTAAGGTAAGCCAAATTTTTGCTTATAGAAAATATTGTTCAAAAAGAAGGAGTGGTTATTGATTAGTTTGCATAGTTTTATAATTTTTTGGACAGGTAGAGAAAGCTTTTTGGGGGGTAAATTTTTTGAGTTGGTTTCTCAATATGTTGGAGCATTTTGTGATGGGTATGTTGGTGTACAGAAATTTGAAGTCTAAACTGACAAAGCTTTAATAAAAGTGAAACATATTAAATTGATTAACATTTCCTATTTGTGCTTTATCTTATCATCCTGTCTGCTTCCAATCCATATTTGATCTAGATTTGATCTTTAAGTTTATATATATATATATATATATATATATATATATATAGGAGAGGAACATAACAGTTAACCCTAGCCTTGAACAGGTTAAGATTGTAGAAATCAGGGAAACATGTTGTTGAGAGTTTGTTCTACAGGGCAGTGGCTCATGCGAAGAAGTTACTTGAGTGCAATTTAATTCTCTATGATGGAATACAGAGGGAATGTGTGTGATTTGCTACTATATAAGTGGCATGGTATGTTCTTGCTGTGAAGGTTTGCCTGCTCGTAACCAGGAAATGTTTATCTGAGCACTTTTCATGGAAGTAGGTGGAATGGTGGAGAATCACTCACAAGGGCTTGAAAATGCTTTTGAACTCGAGGTTGGAGAGTGAGGTCTGGGCAGTTAACCCCCCCCCCAATATGACAACAGTACTCCATTTTTAGCCTGATGTGGCTCTTGTAAAGGTAGAGGATAGCTGGAGGAGTCAGGTACTTACTGCCATGGTACAGAGAGTCAACCATTTTACCTGCATCCTTAGCAATGGCTTGTATGCATGAGTTCCACTTAAAGTCAGGTGTGTGTTTGAGACCCAACAGCCTTTTCAAGGTATGGTGCTTCCCCAAGAGGACCTCTGCTCATTCAGATTAGTGGTAGTTTTGGGTTAGATCGGTGATGATGGAATGTAACATATCTTCAAATGAGAGAAAGAACAAATAGAGTAAAATTCTACTGTAACATTTACTTTTAAAAAGAACAAATATTATTTTTATTATAAGTAACCTGTGATTAAATGATTTTTAAGAAACAGTTACTTACCATTGGCTGAAGAAGTACAATCAAAGTATTGAAACATGAAAACTGTTGTCTAGCAGTTTCAACATGTTTTTATTATAATCTCTTATATATATATAGTAGGCCAGCATGCTCAAGCTCTCAGCCATGATGACTTGTGATTTTGTGCTAGCACAGCTATTGATGGCCTCCAAGTGTTCCATCTACCCAATTTCATTCACAAGTCTTGGGTCTGTGGTATGGTTTTCTAGCACTTTCTAAAGGTGCCACATGCTGGGATCAACCCCTCCAGTATGATAACATTAGGAAGTCTCCTTACTGACAAATCAACCATGGCAAGATTTGAACCTGGGTCTCATGGTCAGAATGCAAATGTTCTAACCACTCGGCCACATGCCTCGTCAAACTGAAAATGGTTTAAATTTATCCAGACAATTTATTAAAAATTATTTTAAAATTAAATCACAAGAGAAAAAGAAGTAAATGTCTAAATTACTTGACCTAGAAAAATTTTCCTAGGGATTTACATTATTGAGGAGAGAGGAGTGGGGGAAAGAAAAAGGAGAAGTAAGATGTTAGCACAATGAGCAGGGATAGGTGGGGGAAGTACAAGTGACAGATAGTGGAATACAATGAAATTAAATCAAAATTTATATCCTCATCATCTAATCTATATCAATATAATAACAATCATCATATGAAAGTATAAAAATACAATATCAATATTTTTTTTTATTTTGATAAATATCATGGCTTGAAGAAGGTCTAATAAATACTAATCTACAGAAATTATTCCCCACATTTTCCATACATTTTTTTTTACAAGTAGACCAGTGAATTTAAGCAGTGTCTAAATCTATTTTATCAAAAGATTTGATTCAATATATGTAAAAATATATTATTTATTTTAATTATATGAAATTAATATCAAAAATAATATTAACGGTTTGTTCAAAAGAAATAGTCAAAGTGGTGAAATGTTAAACATTAATCAATGACTGCTTTATGAAAATGTAATAAAAATTTCAAAGAAAAGGTTGAATTTACGTTTCATAGTTTTAATGAAAAACCTATACTTATGTTTCCTAGATTATACAAAAGCATTTGATAAGGGACAGCACAAAAACCTATTTGAGCTGCTAGGAAAACTTGATTTATATGTAAAAGATATTAGAATAATATGGAATATTTACAGGGAATAAAGCATACAGATAGAAAAGAAGTTGAGCAAATACACAAAGAGAGAAGTAAGACAAAGATTTTTCAACAGATTTATTTAACCTATACAGTGAGACAATTTCAAGGGTTGGTTGGTTGATTTTGTTTAGCAGCATATCAACCTTTATGGGTTATTTAATGCTGAAATATAAATATTTTGAACACAATTTTATGGTTTCAATTACAGATAAAATGTATTGTTGGTCATTTTGCTATAAAATGTATTATTAGTAATTCTGTTTTAAAAATGTATTACTGGTAATTTTACTATAAATGTGTATTGTTGGTCATTTTTTTTTCTATAAAAATGTATTGCTGGTATTTTTACCATAAAAATGTATTTTTGTAGAACTGTCTATCCCAGTGAGCAAAATAAAAGGTTCAGTTTGACATTCCAACCACCTGAAGAAGTTCGGAGCGTACAACGGCTGAAATGTTGTAATATATATGGTGACAAGGATGAGGACAATAGACCGAATAATGTAAATAGTGTACATAATACGTCATCTCAGAAATATAGACAGATTCTAAGATTTCCTTAAGAACATTGGGAAAAAGATAGAACTGAGAACATCTACATTAACCTAATATATAAAACATTTATAACATCTTTTTACGATTATTACTACCTGGACAGTAATTATAAGAGAATTGTTTGCCCAAATGCGCTCACTTACACTCTTTTCCATCAATCATTAAGGCATTCCAGAGGCAAGGCATTTTGATCAAGACATCTTAGCAATGAGATATGAATTTATACCTCTCCCAAAAGCATCAGTCAGAAGCAAATATGAACAGCCACAGTAATAATTTGAACCTGATTTACTGATTCCATTTTGTAAACTGATAACCATTATGCTACACATCACCTCCTTCTCATATATATATATATATATATATATATATATATTTTTTTTGTTTAAAAAATATGATTCCTTCACTACATAAGACTTCTCATGTTTCAAAAAACGAGAACCAAAACCATCCAAATAATTATTAAAATTAAGTTGAATTAAGCTGTTTAATCCCGTTTCATCTTCAGGAATAAGCTATCTCTTGGTTTACATGTGTTTTTAAGCATGGTTCGTTGTAACATTCGTTATTGCGGGAGTGGCTAGGCAAGTCATCTTGGTTAAGTGGTCAACTTAATTTTAATAATTATTTGGATGGTTTTGGCTCTCATTTTTGAAACATGAGAACTCTTATGTAGTGAAGGAATCATATTTTTAAACAAAAAAATATTATAATATAAGCTCTACTTCTGTATGGAGCACTATCTTCTTAAAAATAAAAACAAAAATACTAAGGAACTCTGGATTATGCACCCAACGTGTTCTTTTCTATTTTCTGCATACCTGTGCACTTATACATACATATATATAAAAGACAAAAGGAAAGCTTTTCTTAGTCAACACATTTCATCCTCTGATGCACCTTAACAAGTCAAATGATATTTGCCTTTATAAAAGTATATTTTATCTTTATTCATATTGTCCTTTACAGATATATATTTTTAGTTATATCTGAAATTATATATATATATATATATATATATATATATATATATGTCTCACAAAAATAAAACTTATCTTAGCCAAACCATTCTACTTCTGAGGGACTTCATCAAGGCAGTGGACAAAACGTGTCAGCTAAGTTTTCTTTTTGTCTTTATTCCTATTGCCCTTTTACAGATATAGTCTATCTGAAATTTTTACACACACACACACATACATATAATAACACTTAGTGATATGCATAAAACTATATAATTTATATCAAGGTAAATAGAATTTTGTCAAAGTACTTGATAGATATTTCGAGCAATAATTATTGTATGAAAAATATGAAAAGTCAGGATACTTATTGAAACCAACTTAAAATTTTGTGATGTTTCACTTGTTAGGACTCAGATAAGAATATTGCATTAATTATTACAGAATATATGTTTTATAAATGCTTATTATATACACTAAATTTTTCAAATTTAATTTGAAATTTAGTTTGTATGTATGATAAATGTTTGTAAAATATGTATTCTGTAATAATTAATGCAAAACTTTGAATCAGCCTTCACTAAGTATACTGAACTTTTAATAATTGTGTATGTGTATCTGTATTTGTGTGTGCATACAATGTATGTATGTAGTGTACCTCATGTCATGCTGGTTAGCTTAAATTTGTGCTAGATTAAACTAAATTTATGTGTGTGAGTGAGAGAGAGAAGGGGCACTGAAAAGTTTTTGGACTAACTGACTTCTGTCTAAAATCCCCATGAATTCCTAAAAGTAAAGAGAATGATTTCAACCAAGGATCCTCAAAGTGATTGATATCAAGGGTCAATAAATGTCTGGTGGAGTGATCAAATATGGGTCAATAAATAAACCATGGTGACTTACAACTTACTCACCAATTTCCAACCAAATATCAAGGCCCTTTCTACTACTCATCAAACACATCCTTCCCATTAATGATATCAACTAATTCAGTAAAAAGGTATATTAATTAATTTTTAATGTGTTTTTTTTATTAGCCATAATATTTAAGAAGTTTTTCTTATTATTTGAACAAATGTGTCTACATTTCAATAGAAATTGAAAAGGCAATAAGAAAATATAGAAATAAAATGAATCTTATTGAAAAAACAATAATGAAGGAAAAGGGTGAAGGAATTTCTACCTTTAAATCATAAATAATTTTTATTAATATTTTTTGTACATACTTGGTAGATGAGAAGTCAAGGATTCCATGGAAGTATCCATGGTCCAAAAAGTTTCGGGACCTCTGATTTAAACAATGAACAGAAACTTTAAACATAAACCAAAATAATTTACATTGAAAATGTATTTTAGTAATTTTTCTTTATGGTTTTAGCTATTGTTCAAAAATCTTTTGGAAACACTGTAACTGATTCCAAGCATTTGAATAATTGTTGTAATCAAAGTTGACTAATACTGCCTTCATCCAATAGACATTGTTAAAGAGAGATAAAATGACAGTAAAAAAAAGTAACATTTGAGTGGGAGACTGGGCAAACAAAATTGGTATTTCAGTGTCAATGTGAGAAAATGAATATTCTGCAGAGGTCAAATGCCAGCATAGAAATGTTCAGCACTAAATAAAAAGAAAATAGATTAAGAAAAGAAAGACACGAACCCAAACAAAAATAATCAATATTTGTAATCTGTCAGGAAATGGGTTTCATTGTCTGGAGAAATTAGCAGATGCTTACAAATATGAATGACTAGCAACTTCCAAAAGAAAAATGAGTTATTTTTCTTTTATATGTAAACATTCAACCACAAATGGAAGTATTTGCAGTTGGCCATTAAGTAGAATACTTTGAGTTGTTTTGTCTTTCAAAAGAGGATCTGAACACCATGTGTATATTACTATAGTTGGACATAGAATAACAATTGTTTGGTCTGTTCACTTCATAGAGTTGAACTTTAAAATATTTCTACCTATAAAATATAAAAGCACCAGACCATAATGGATTTTGATAGTTTGACAACTGTGTAGCATTATAAATACTCATATATAAAAAGTTTTATGTTTACATTGTGAAATTTTTAAGATTTCAACATCCATTTTACTGTAAACTGTGGGTTAATGTAATTATACTTTCAAAGAGAATTGTCATAAGTTCTTACATCGTTAGAACAGGGAATCCATTTAAAATAGAAAATACAAAAATATAATTGAATGAACAATAATTATGAATTTGAAATTGTCTCTTGTCCTTATTCTAAGATAATTCTTTATCATTACAGAAATTTTACAGATTTTAAACACACATCTTTTGCAGTAAAGGTTTTTGGAAACTTTTTACATGAAGCATTTTCACCATTATTGTTTTTATTCTTAGTTTTACTCCATCTTGTTTTAGGTTAATACACTTTTCATTATTACTATTATTTTATTCCAGTGTTACTCCTTACCTACACGCAAGCCACTAATCTGCCAAATAGCTGTTGGGCTACTGGCATGTTCGTCTCAGCAATGTTACTACTGGCAGACTGCGAGAAGCCAACTGGTGATGCATCAGTGGCTGCCACCAGAGGACCACTGGTGTTGTCATTGGCTGCCCACCAGCAGGCCACTAGCTGCTTACGTTTAGGGTTATTATTGTTGTTTTTTATCATAACATTCTAGTTGCTACACTCTTCATTATTATTATTGTACTACTAGTTTTACTCTATCTTGCTATAACTTTTTTATCATCATACTCTTGGTCAATTCATTGACTTTTGCTGTGTAAAAAGAGTGACTCTTTTTTCTTTTCTTTTTTTTTTTTTACTTCAAACATTTTTTTTAACCTGCGTTTGAGTAGATGTCCCATTTTTTAATGTGCACCCAAGAAAAATTAATAAAAAAATGTACTCTCCAGCAGGGTTCAAACCTGCATCTCATACTGGAAGGTACATTTTCTTTATTAAGTTTTTTGAAGTTTGTAGGCCAGATGTAATACACGCTGTTTAAAAAAAAATGAGGCATCTATTCAAATACAGGTATCCATTAAAAATATAATATTTGAAGTAATAAAAAATGTTTTATATATATCCACTAAAAATAACATTTAAAGTGATAAAAATACACACACACAGGATGTATATCTTATTGCAGATATTTTAAAGTATTTTATTCATGACAAAAAATTTTTTCATAAAAAAATCATTTTTATTACTTTTATATGAAGGGCTGCTAAAAAAAAAAAAAAGTGTATTCAAAACCAGCCTCAAGAGGGATAAGTACCATTAGGGTACCCAACCCTAGACACACCACTGTTGCTATGGCTGCACTACATATGGTGCACCAAATACACTAATGGATTATCTGACTCATTATGATATCTGAAAATTAACCTAAATTTTATGACACTGCAACATTTTCCTGTTATTTTCATACTTTTTACAAGTATGATATTTATGCATATATAGAGTGTATCAAAAGTATTTTCTTTTTCTTTTTTACAGATATTTACTGCAAAGCTTATTTCTATGACACCTATAAAAAAAACAAACATCATATTTTTTTATCATATATTATTAATACAATTATAATACTATTCATTTGTTTCAAGTTTTATAATGGTGAATAAAAGTATTGAGATTATGGCAGTCTGGGGGTATACTTTTAGACAGAACCTTAAAATCATTTAAGCTACTCACAGAATTTAGAAAGGATGAAATGAAATGAAACACTATCTGACTGGCTTAAGCATTTCAAAGACGATGGTTTGTCTCTTAGAATAAAACCCAGAAGTAGATGACAACCATTTGTCAGTTAGGATGTACGAAAACACAAGGTAGAAGAGAAGCCAATTATCAGCACTTGCAAGAGCTAGAATCATCAAAAGATATCATACAAAGAGAAATATATCAGCTTAAAAACATAAACGAACTCTCCAAAAGACTAAAAAAAAAAAGAAAAAAAGAAAATACTTTTATTCCTACCAATTAATAAACATAATTTTAAATTAAAATCTGGTTTAGTATGCATTTATTACATATATAAGACTAAGAATATCTCACAAAACATGAATATTTTGTGAATGTTCTATATACAAACTTAATTAAAATTTGAAGAATATGTAGAAGAGAAAACAGCTTACTTTCTGGGACAAAACCTGCTTTTCACATGCAAAATGCATAAAAGTAAATATGGTTGATCCAAAAGCTGCAATTAACTTGATTGCACACCTCAGAGATTTTGCAAGATGAATTTGTGGCTTATACAAATTTTCTCAATAAAATGAGCATGAGCGAGAGAACATCATTTGGGCTGCAGATGCTGATGAGTCAAGTGGTTGTGCTTTGTGTGTGAACTTTCATGTTAGTCTCACAAGACAGGGTGCAAGTGGTACTCTAAACAGCCATACATTTTTTTCTACAGAATATTCATGTTCTCTTTCTTCCTAAGAGAAATCATTAGGCAGACAATTTGTATCAACCTAATTACTAATCTTTTTTTTCTTTGACCTTTCAGTAAAACTAAAACAAAATCAATTGTCATTGTGTTCTTTCAACAGTTTTGTCTTATTAAAATAAAAAGAAAACAATTTTCACTAGGAATATATATATTCAATTATTTTTCTCATAAGTTGAGCAAATGGTGAAAATGCTCTTCAACATACAAAAATCTAATTACATAATGTTAATTACATGTTAGTTCACATGTTTTCCTTCATCAAACTGTTAATGTTTCCAAAATGTAGTAAAATAGTTATTTCTTTTTTGCTAAATGATTATCAAATATGATGTATCTGAAGGCTCTATTAAGTTGGTCAGCAATGCTTGTAATTATTCTTGATCTTTAACAATCCTTTTTCTCGTCAATGTTTTAAATATACAACTTATAGATTGAGTACTTAAATTTGTTAAGACAAATTTTACATCAATACACACTATATATTATGTTTTGAACAATAAAAAATATTGAAAAATTAAAAAAATAAAAATTTCAGTTGACTAGTTTCAGCCAGCATAGCCATCATCAGGAGAAAAAAATTCCTGCTTGTTAATAGCAGTAAAGTATAGGAATGAATGACTTTCTGAAGAAAATTAACTTTATCTGTAGTTTTCATTTGTTTTTTTATCATTAATTTTAATCAATCCTTGTGTTGGTCAAACAGCCTCTTTTTAGTTGTTTTTAATATAAAGGCAGTGGAGATTCATGCTACTAAGAATTCCCTTGGTTATTTTGACAGTTTCATTGGTTGCCGGGAAGGGGATGTGTGTGTGTGTTAAGTGTATGTTATCATTTGTTATTTGAGAGTGTGTATGATGTGTGTAAGTGTATATATTAGTATGGATATATGTATAAGTGTGAGACCTCAACATCTCTGCAAGCATGTCTGCCTTCTGTGAGTGAGAAATGTGGGGAGGGCTTGATTTATGGCGTTATGTATTAATTCTATCTATGTTGTTAAATTTATGGATAAGAGTGTTTTGAGGTGCAAAATCCATTTGTTTTCATGTTCCTCTAGAATTTTTGTAATGTTATCTTATACATATTATATAAAGTACAGTGTGTGTGTTTGTACGTGTGTGTCCAAGCAACTTCTCTGCTCCCACTGGTCCAATTTCAATTATTCGTAGCTCATTCAAAAGACCTAGGAAAGTTAGGCACAGGGAATGATTTTTGTTAAGCTCAGATTCAGGGTTGTCCAGATTATGCAAGGTTAAATATATATATATATATATATATATATATATATATATATATATATATGTATATATTAAGCTAGCTGAAATTTTAAGCTAGCTTAAAAGCCACTCTATCAGGCAGCATTTAATTTAGCTCCTGTGAAGGACTTTTGGTTTGGCCATCATCACAATAGCTAGGGTGGAGTAGATTTAATAGGCATCAATATATGATAAGTAGATATGTACCTACTCAAAAAGAGTAAGTTATACAGTGTTTACTCATTCCCATGAGATATGACACAAGGTCTTTTCAAAGTGGGGACCTGAGCACGTGCACCTGGGCAAGGGACAAAAATTGCTCACAGCCTCCGCAACTGTCAGTTGCATTGGCCTCTGTGCGAGCACTGATCCCTCCCTCTTGTGCAATAGTCTTCAGGAACAGAATCATCTGAGTCTAGTCATTGTTTCCAAAGTTCTCCTACTAGTATATGGCATCACACTGTTACACACAAGTAATGGGATAAGGGGTCAAAAATTTTGGAAGCTTCAGAAAGTATCTTTGTCTTTGTTGATACCTCAACATTACAGATATGGAGAGAGATCATTATGGAATCTTTGTCAAGGTTGTATCTGTATCCTAATACTTTCTTCCATCCTGATTTGAATCCGGACAAGTTTCCCTGTTTTCATTATTTCTCTTAACACAGCACAGTTTGAATTGCAGGTCTGTATCTCAAACTTATCCTCCTACAGGCACTCCTTTACCAATACGCATAAACTTGACAGGGTGTTGATGTTATTACCAGTTTTTAACAAATTATCTACATAAAAATTTGAATTCAACACCTGAGTGCATTCGTCAATTGGGAACCTGTCGGCATGAAATTTCAGGACATAATATAAAAGGGCTTGCTTTGAAACCAAATATAATGGTTGAATATCTATAACAATGCAGATTTTTACCCTTCTTTAGGAAAGAGAAAAACTGGTTTCGGTCCTCCTCAGAAGACAAATGAATCATAAGGAAAGCCTTTCTTATGTTGGCCAACAAGACATTTTTTTTTGGTATGAAAATGAATTAGAAGCTCCAACATGTCACCCATCAAATTGACTCCTGGATATGCCACCTCATTCAGAGAGATGCTGTTCTTTTTTTAAAAGGACAGTTAAAGACAGGCCTAACTTTGGTCATGGTTCGGTCTGTCAATTTCAGCTTAGGCCTATAGGGAATCCAAATATACTCCCCAAACCATTCAGGAGGTACCTGTATTTCTTCAATAATACCCTCTTTTTCTTGTTCTTCTCTAGGTATTCATTATAAAGACCCTTTTGGGGGGGGTCTTTCTCTACTCTCTCTAGGATTCTTAGAGCTGCATTGTGATTTGAAGATACCAACCCAGTCTTTTCATTATATCATGGTAGTTTAATGTGACAGTGTTCTTCCTTAAAGATAATAGAGTCCCTGAACTTCTTAACCTTTTCTTCATGCAGGGTTGAGAATTCCTCTGATATAAGTAAGCCCAGTGATTCAAGGCTGAAACCTCAATGAACACTACTTTTATCAAACCAATCCTTAAGGGGATCAGGATAGCACCTCTCTGAGTTGAGAACATAATTAATTCTGTCAGATGGTAGTACAAGAGTTTTAGCCAACACAGAGGCATAATTGTATTCCCCTCTTCTTTGCATCTCACCTTCTCACTTGGTTTTCATATAGGAAACCCCAGCTGTTGCCAAAAGGGATTAATGTTTTAGGTGTTACAAAAGCTGCTCCATACATGCATGGGACTATTTTTAGCGGTTCCATGAACTGGATGGCGTTGATTCTCAGTAGCCCCTCAATCTGAATAACCTTGCTTCGATGGTTGTAATTAGCAGCCAATTTGTGCCTCCTCAAATTTTTGAGGATCTGAAGAAATCCTTCCAGTTCATAGCAAAGGTCAGTTTTGCTGGAGAGAATTGGAAGGTTATGAACTTCTCTTGGAATGAACCCCAAGTCTAATGATATTTCTTTGAAGGATTTTTTCCCCTGAGTCTTCTAAGACTTTACTCTTTGTTGATCATAGATAATTTAATCTCTCCAATATTATTGTGTCAAGGTAGGTCCTTCGACTTCAAGTGTCCAGTAAACAATTTATCTCTAAAAATTTGTCCTTCCTTCCCACTAAGATACTAATTATTGGGGACATAAAAGTGTAGTTGTAGTCATTAGTATGCAAACATGCTTGTATTTGCACTTCACTTTGGAAGGCTGAGCACATGGCTGTTATATGGCCCCTATTCTTGCAGTTACTGCAACTTCCATTTCTCGCTATTCTTAATGGACACATATTTCCCATGTGTGACTTCTTCAAACACCTGATTGTCCTGGGTATGATGATAAACTGCATCCAGCAGCAACGCCTCTGATCAGGAGGTTTTGAGGAGCATGGAACCACCCCCTTAGTTGCTGTTGTTAAATAACCCATTGAGGTTGATATGTTGTAAAACCAAAACAAACCAAACCAAAGAACTGAAGCATAACTGTAACTCTCTACATCTTGTTATTCAAACTTCCTAAGAGTTATAACAAGAACACTATAGAGATTTGTGTCTATCACTACCACAGAATTCACACTTTTTCATTCCTCTTCTCACCTTGGTGTTGAAATTCTTAAGAATGAGGTTTGCCCTCATTTTCTACACTAACTCTGGGAGTAGGTTGAGGCTTTTTTGCTGGATGCTTTTCCAGCTTTCTTACAATCGGGAACCGTTTTATAATTTTTGTTGTGTCTTTCAAAATCACTGACAAGGCTGAGTATGTCTTACCATTGATCCTCATCACCTCTACAGGTAATTTTCAGAATAATACCGACAATATGATGACAGCCTTTGCTGATGTATCATCATATAAATTACAATTATTTGAGAACCTCACTTCCTATACATCTGCTTGGTTTCTTATTAAAAAACAAAAAAAAACACTAGATCCTTTGAACTTTCAAGTTGAAAATCTAGGATATTCTGAATTATTTCCCCTCTTATTTCTTCCTTGTCCAGATATTGCTCTTTTAACAATTGAATAGCTATTGGGTAGCTATCATTGGTGACTGAAAGGTGGTCTATCAGTTGTAGGGCTCTGCCCTCTAAGGAACACTTCAGAAAATATAATTTTCCTGCAGCAGTTGAAATTGATGCAGCACAATTTTTAAACTTTGTGAGGAAGTTCTTGAAGCTTTCTCTTTCTGTGTGTTATAGACAAGCGTATGGCTGCAAGAAAGAAATACGACAACAGCAGAAATAGATTTACATGATTTATTTCAATAGGAATGTGTGGGTTTGGGACAGCTACCTTGTGGTATAGTTCATAAGCCGGCTGCCGATCTGGGTTGATCTCTCATAGTAGTTCTCACTGGTTGGCGTGGCGCTCCTCCTGCTGACTGCTGCTGACTGCCCAGACTGACCATGACAGATCTCTTCCCTGGCCTCCTGTTGACTCCTAGTACTTCCCTGTGTGACCCCTTTTATAGCGTTTTTTATAGCTTAACAGGCTCGAAAAACAACTTTAGTATAATTAGGAGGGAAGCATTTTTATTGGTCAAAAAATAGAAACACTTTAAAATATTATTTTATTTTTCGACCAGAACTCATGCGTTGGACCTATGCATAAACGACGATAATGGTCATTTTGTGACGGGGCCTTGTCCCGTTCACATCCGGCTCTCTTTCGAGTATGTTTATTTGCCTGCAAATCAGCCGAGATATGTCTTATTTTATTTCGTAACATGTATTAAATTACAGGAGGGGGAAAGAAGAGAAGATGGAGTCTTTGTTTGTTTTGATCTCCAAACTTGTTAATGTGTAGAATTTAAAATCTCCCCCCCCCCCATTCATGCTCCATTTTATAGCAAAGGCCAATACCATTTCTTGACAAGGGAAGTCACCATGGATACTCCACATACCTTCTTTTTTTTTTTTTTTTTTAAAAAGTCCTTTCAATATCAATATGAAGGAGGTCAAACCTTGTGGTCATATCTGATGTAAACTGACAGGCTGTTGCCATTGGCAATCAACTTTTCAATTTCAGTTATTTGGGTTTTGTGTGATCTCTTGACAATTCAACTGGACTTGGTTTCTCTGAATAACTGACATCCAAAACAAGTCTTGATAGATGCTGCAGTGTATTGGAAGTTTGTGGGTTAGTAACTTTTGTTGATAATGGCTATTCAGTTCTTTGCTTTAGGTAAAAGGTATTTCATCATTGAATTACACTCTCTTAATTAGAACAGACCTTGGTGAAGCAGGTTTTACGACGACTGCTGGTGAATTTTTTGGTGTTTTTACCAGATGCATAATATTTTCTTTTTCGAAACACTGTAACTCTTCCTGTACTTTTTTCCTTCATAGCAAGTGGCAAGCATCGGGGAGTTGCTATAGACATGAGTTGTGCAGACACTTTTTAAACATATTTTATATATATATATTGGAGTCTACCAATGCGTGGGAAAAGTTCTGGAAATTCTTTTCTATATTTGTGATCTTCATTTTTTTTATAGAATTCACCCTCCTCAGTACATTAAGAGCTTTTATTGTTGGTGCCCCGTGTAATTGTTTCCTAAAATTTTCAATAACAAACAAATCCTGTTTAGACTTTGTTTTTGGAATTTCTCATCCACTCATAAATATATTTACAGTTGTATACAGAAATTACATGAGTTTGCAATATATTCTCTTCACTGTAGATTTAATGAAATAGCCTCATTTTTGTCCCTTTTTTTCCCTTAATATTCTCCCTGCCAAAATTTATGCCCAACTAGTTTTCATGTGAAAAAAATCTTTTGTTTCTTCTTCAGCAATTTTTATCAAAAAATTGGTCAACCATAAAATCCATTCCACATTTCTTTGCACAGAGTTACAGACTTTAGCCCTCAGCAGAATTGATTTGTCACTATTTTTAATGCTATTCACACCAGAGTTCTTTGGTGGGCATTGCTGGAAGCAAAATGAATGCATGTTTCTATTCAACCCTTAGCAGCCATCTCCATATTTTTTGCTTCACTTTGTTTTTAAATGCTGTAAATTTTGAAATATGATTTTGATTGATTCAAAAGCCAACCTCTGATTTTCAGCTTAAAATTTTGATTTGTCAATACCAAACTTGACATTTTAGTTGACCCTATCTTCTATGTTGCAATCATTGCTCTCCACAATTTCCTGCTCTTTGTAGTTCTTAATAAATTTTGCCTTTTTGTTATCTCTCCTAAACCTTATTCCACATTCTATTTACTAAAGCTCGTTAAGTAGTTTAAATGCATCATTTTCCTTTGTTTCTCATGATTTCAATCTGTCCTGTGAGTATCAAATTTTCCAAACCCTCTTTCCTCATTATGTGCCCTACAAATTTCAACTGTCTCATCCTGATGTTAAGCATAAATGTTCTTTTTGTTTCCATTTTCTCTAGAACTTTGTCATTGTTCATATGTTCGGTCCATCCTTCTATAGAATCTGTTGCTTGAAGTCTCTTCTTAATCTGCTTGATTGTCCAGCATTCACTGCTATAGAAGAAGACTGATAATCCAAAACAGTTCAGTACTATTTTCTTTGTTTCTAACAAAATGTTTCTGTGTTCTTAATATTTTGCTTAGCTTTTGGAATGCATCTTTGGCTATCCCAATGTGTCTTCGGATTTCAGTGTCACACTTTCCATTCTCTGCTAAAACACTTCTAGATATTTAAATTTTTATTCGTGTTTGATTTTAGTATCTCCAATTTGTAATTTGCATGTTAGGCTGTTCCGTTTGCTAACAACCATATATTATATTTCCTTACAATTGAGGTTTAGTTCTTTTTTCTTGCTTTCCTTCACTACCTCCTGTGAGAGTTTTTGTAATTTCCTTTCTGTCTGCTATCAACACTGATTCATCTACATATCTTATGTTGTTAAGATTGTGGCTGCCAAAAATTAATCCTAGTAGAACTTCTAATTCTCTCAGAATGGCTTCACTGTATAGGTTTGGTAATTTTGGTGAGAAGACATATCCTTGTCTTACGCTACTTTTCTATATTTACAAAATACATTTTCTATCTGTATGCAAGCAGTTTGTTGCCAGGTTCTGGATTATTCTAATATCCTTCCTAAATATGTAAAAGTTACCTAGCAGTCCAACAGTTCTTTGTGACATACTTTATCAAATGCATTGGTATAATCTATAAAACATAGGTATACGTATTTCTCACATTTTTATTGCTCTTTCTGATATAATTATGAGCATAAATATTGCATTCCTTGACTTTTTGGGTTTTTGAAGTTTATCCCTTGTTTCCTGTTTAGGATTGGATTTCCGGTTCGTACTAAAGTCTACTTCAACTCTATATATCTAATGTTTATTTATTTATTCCTCTCTCAATAGGAGTAGATAGATTCACCTATCATAATGTCTTTACATTTTACAAGAATGGGAATTATCTTTATTCAGGAACTAGCAACATGGCCCGACATTGCTCGTGCTTGATTCAAAAATCATACGACTCATACAGCAATCGCTATCACTTATTTTGCCCTTCCTTCCCTTTAAAGGAGTGCCCTTTGCCATGCTGATGTTGCTACATGCCTTACTTCTTGCCTATCTCACACTGCAAATTTTTTCTTAGCTCTATACTAAACATTAAATCTGTTACGAAAAAAGAACTAAACAAAATGAACACAAAACGATCAGCTTTAAAAAAGGACTCATAACTGGAAAAACCGAATGAAAAAAGAATGTTAACAACAAATACTTTTTCACGCCCAACCCAGTTCTGCAGAATCAGAATCAACGTTGAGTTTAAGCAAGCGAATGAGCCAATTGGAGTAAAGTGCCATGCAGATTTAAATTTTTCCCACTTGTGACGAATGCAGCTATCAATTTTTTTTGCATGTCAGCTGTTGGCTCTCAGCTGGCCAATAGAATCTTCCTGCCTATTTGTGGCAGCCAGCTATAGGCTCTCACTCTGGCCAGTAGAAAATGTCCGCAAACTACATGAAAACTACTGTAGAAGCATGAAAAAATTGATTATTTCCACTATCAATGGGAGTTGGAAAATGCAAAGTCAGTCTTGGCCTTGCCGCTAACTTGGAGCATGTGCATGTAAATTTTGGTGCAAATCCGTCAAAAATTGCGGCCATGCATTTGTTACACACACACACACACACACACATACACACACACACACACATCCTGCCTTTTATAGATAGAGATTATGTACACAAATGTGTGTGTGTGTGTGTGTGTATATATATATATATATATATATATATATATATATATAAGAGTATTGCAAAGTTCTCTGTTGAGCCTACTTCTGAAATTTCTTTTGCAATCCTTTCTTGGTTGGTATGAGAACTTTTTAGCATCTTATATTTTTTTAAATTTACTTTGTTGTATTTGTCAATAAAGTTGTGTTGGTATGCATATTTCTTTATTCCTTCTCATAAATAAGTCTATCATTTTTAAATTAGTAACAGTAATAGAAAATAATATTTTCTTAAAAATCCTGTTTTGAATATTTTTGTGTGTTCCCATATATATATATATATATATATATATATATGCCTGATAAATGCTATTTGTATGAAACTGAGTAGCATCAATAAATGAGGAACAAATATATAATTATTCTTAGTATAAATCTTAGTTCTGTTATTTTACATAAAATTTTATTATTATTACAAAACACCCATTGTTTTATATATATATATATATATATATATATATATATATAATAAGGTAGACCAATAAATTTGTAGCCTGAGAAAGATATCACATAGTTTTATCACCGATTTTAACCATATAATGTTTAATCTATATGATTGAGAAGCACTGGTATGAGTGCTAAACAAGAAAGGAGATTTTGTTGAAAAATTTATAGGAGTAGAGGTTTATACCTTGTTTCCTGTTTAGGATTGGGTTTCCAAATTGTGTGTTCATTTGCTTATGTTTTTCAATCACAACAATATTGATTACATCAAGTCTACAGTTAGCTAGTATTTTTCCTACATCGCCCCAAGAACTTTGCATTTTGCTCTCTTTTATGCTCATGCACCACCACACAGTAACCTACAGCTTTGAGTGGCTCTTGGACCTTGTATTGGGTGAACATCAGTATAAATACAAAAAAGTCTATTCCTCTCAATATTTCAATTTGCTGCAGACCATTTAAAATCTTGTGGCAAGCCATAGTTTAGAAACCTTTCATTCAGTTCTGAATATGTATTAGATTAAGTCATAAATTATTTCCATATTTGTTTATTGACTTTATTCTTCAAAAAACAAAGTTTAATTACATTTCATTCAATTATATATTCATCATTATCTGCAGTGAGTTGTTGCCACTTAGCAGTAATACATTTTGTGTAAAATTCCATAGGTTTTGAAGTGGAAAATTTTTCAACAAACTCTGGTTTTCACTAGAGAAAGTTTTCCCTATCAAAACATTTTCCAATGATTAAAAAAATATAACATTTAAGGTCAGGTGGAGTAAAACAGACCAAGTAAGTTCTAAAGATTTTCCTGTGTTATTCTTTGTGCATTGCATTGTGATGGAGAACATTTTTACTGTTGGTAAGCACAAGAAACTTTTCAACCAAACATTTTTGTACATGTTGCAGCTGCTAGATGTATAAATTTGCATTTAGTGTTTCATTGTGAAATGAATAATACTCTGATGATCCCATCATTCATACAACATTATCTTTCTTCCATGGAACTCTGCTTTTGGAGGTGGCTGTGAAAATTTGTCTCATCATCACCTTTGAATTTGAAAATTATCTCATGTTAGTGTACTTCAGATTTATGCTTAACTTATGTGGGGAAAATTGTGAAAATGGCTTACCTCGGAAACGCGTTCGAATCTGTGCAGTGTGCAAACTCCGGTCCTTCCAATGGCAAAAGAAACCAAAATGGCGGCGCCCATATTTTATGCCGGGCGGTCTCGGTTAGTTAACGCGAAATCTCATTGTCTCGTCATTTGCATGCAAATTGTGGTCGGTCCGCGGCTGTATAAAGCAGGCTCGTTTTGCTGTTTCGAATCAGAGAGCTTTCGGCTCGTGAGAAGGTTGGACGTGCGACACCGGTTTCTTTGTTCCTGCCTGCTATCATCAGTTGAGTTGTTGCGTTACCTACCACAACTTACTACCACATATGATTAGTAGTTAGAATAGTACATTCATTACAATTGGTTTCCCAACATGAAAATTACTTGTCTCAACCTGATACATATATAACAACTAAATTTAGCAATGCCATTTGCTGCGATTAATAAATGAGTTCATAATATTTTGTGTAAAAATGTATACCAGTAGAAAACTCTTATGAGCACAGTTTATAGCAGTACTAATGATTAAAAACATGCAATGGTTTTCTCTGCTGGTTCCAACAAATATAAACACATTGCTTTGAAAGTATTCCATGATAGCAAAGGCTTAGGAGAAAAAAAAATATTCAAATCAGAGCATTGCTTGAACTGGCAAAGAAAATAAACTATTTTGCCTGCTACCCAGACAGATGATGCTGTACTAAACTGAGAATAATGAGTTCACATTTGTACACATAAGATTTTTGAGACATGCACATAGCATATTTATGTTCAAGATGATAGCACATTCATACTGCATTTAGTATATTTATATTCAAGACAAATAGTATATTAGTAAATAGTTCAAGGAAAATTTAGATAACATTGGGGAAATAAGTGAATAAATATAGCATGCTTTATTTCTGATATCTTCAATATTTGAGGCACTTTTTGTGCATTGAGCAGATCACCATTATAGGAACCAGTAAGAGTTACCAATTATGTTTAGATTAAAATGGCCTTGATATGTTGATTGCATCTCAGATATGTTCTAATGGAAACTCACACTCTGTTCATTGTTTATGATAACCAGAATCATTGGAAAAAAGAAAATTGAGATAAGAATGCAAAAATGCATTTTAAGAGCATCTAATTTCATTCTTTTTTATGTTCTTTGCATGTATATTAAATCAGCATATTTTTCAGCTTTGTTCAATCCTGTAAAGTTCTGTACAATTCACATGAATGAATTCTATGTGACTAGCTGAAATGGACACTGTAGTGATATGCAAATTAGTATAATTTGCATATGAGCAGGTAGCTCATAAATGGACACCAACGAGAACGGAAGTGGAATAAGAACTTAGTTGATACACGACATAATAATGGCGTCGCCGATAGGATACTCTTTGGTCCTTGAAGACCCAGAGTACGTGAACACGTGGATTCGTTGCTTTGCTGCTAATGCTAGATGTAAAAAGTTGAAAGACAACAAAAACAGAGGAGGGGAAAATGAAATCACCGACTTGTTCATGGCTACCGCTGGTTGTGAAGCGATTATGAAGGTTGCTACAATGGTTTACCCTCGAGAACTAGAAGAAATGACTTTCGAAGAAATAAGTCAGGTTATTAAGGGAAACATGAGGCCAAAGAAAAGACTGGTGATTGCAGAAAGGACCAAGTTTATGGCAATGAAGCAGGAAGTGGAATACGGTACAAACAAAAAGAAAAAATTGTGCGTACTGTGGAAAAATTCATGAAATGAAAAAAGAAAAATGCCCAGCCTTTGGAAAGACGTGTTCAAAGTGTTTAAAAAAATCACTTCAAAGAAGTATGTAAAACGAAAATGTGGAAAAGAGTAGAGGATGAAAATAGACAGATTTTTAATGTAAAAAGGATAATATACAAAATACTGGATCTAAGAACGAAGATACAAAAATAAAAGTGAAAATCAACGACTGTATTGTCGAAATGCAAATCGACACAGGTAGTGACGTCACGATAGTACCCAGAAATTTGTGGGAAAAAATGGGAAAACCGTTTTTAAAAAAAACCAATGTACAACTACGTCAGTTTGATGGCTCGATTATCGCAATTATGGGTTACTTTGAAGGTTCAATAGAATTAAAAGAAAAATATGAAATAGTACCCATTATAGTTACAAATTGCCGAAAAACGCATGGACTACTGGGGAATGATGTGTTAAAAATAAATTCAACGAAGTTGATTAATGAGATAGAAATAGAAAAAACAGGAAAATTAAAAAACTATGAAGCTAGCCTGAAATTAAAAGAAGATGTTTCCCCCTCCTACTACGAAGCGAGAAAAATACCAGTGCATTTATTACCATTGGTAATAGCTAAATTAAAAAGCTAATAAAGGAAGACTTATTAGAACCTGCCCCTCCAGGAGGAAGTAAATGGGCATCACCCATCGTGGTATTGAAAAAAAAAAGATGGTGACCTGAGAATTTGTGGAGATTATAAAATAGGGGTGAACCATAAAGTTTGTGCTGACTCGTACCCTATTCCAAATGTGGAAGTAGCTTTACATAAGCTTGCTGGAATGAAAGTATTTTTTTTTTTCGAAGATAGACCTAAAATCAGCTTACCACCAAATACCGATAAATGAAAATTTTAAAGAAGTGACGACTATAAACACACCTATAGGCCTGTTAAGGTGGAAAAGAATGCCGTATGGCATAAAAACGGCAAGTGCAATTTTTCAAAAAGCTATTGAAAAGTAATAGGAAATGTTGAAAATACCATCTGTTATCAAGACGATATATGTGTTGGAGATTTAAATGAAGATGATTTAAAGAAAAAAACTGAAAATATACTGAACCGGGCTGAGAGACGCTGGTATGACAATAAATACAAAAAAGTGTGTAACCAACAGTAATGAAATATCATTTTTGGGTTACTCAATATCAAAGGAAGGGATCTCTCCAGATAAAGTACTAATAGAGAAAATTCTAAAAGTTGCTACACCAAAAAATAAAAAAGAATTGGAGTCCTTCTTAGGTTTGGTAAATTTTTATAGAAAATATGTACCAAAATATAATGAGTTGACAGAGCCATTTGCTAAGTTAAGAAAAAAAATGTGGAATTCATTTGGTTAGAACACCAACAGAAAGCCTTTGAAAACTTAAAACAGATTCTGGCAAAAAAGCCAATAGTACAAATTTTTGACCCTAAGAAGGACATAACTCTAACTACTGACGCTAGTGAGCAGTCCATATCTGGTATTTTGTCACAAGATGGGCATCCCATAATGTATTTATCAAGGAGATTAACAACAACTGAACACAATTATTCGAATATAGAAAGGGAGGCACTAGCCATAGTGTGGACAACGCATAGAGCAAGACAGTTTTGATGGGAAAAAATTCTTGTTGAAAAGTGATCATAGACCACTGGAATTTATTTTCAACCCAAGAAAAGAGCTACCGAAAGTTACAACGTCCAGAATATTACGTTGGGCAATTAGACTGATGGCGTTCGACTTTGACATTGAATATGTTAAAGGAATACGATACCGCACGTTGATGCCTTATCTAGATTGAGGTTTTATAGAGAGGAGGACAAAAACGACGAGGAATTTGAAGACACATTCTTGCACCTTGTAGAAACCGATGTAATATCTGTAGATAAAATGGCTACTGAAACTACAAATGACCCAGTGTTAAATAGAATAATGTCGAGGATAAAACAGAATCGCTGGGGAAATTGTTCAATGGCTGAAAGACCATTCAAAGAAATCAGACATAAAATGACTATAGAAAACGGGATAATATGTAATGGAGACTTGGTAGTTCCCCCAGAAACACAGAGGAGACAGGTTATAAAAAAGTGTACACGATGACGTACATTGTGGAGTGGCAGCTACGCAAAGAAGATTAAAATTGGAAGCCTGGTGGCCGGGGTACTCAAGAGACGTAGAAGACTACGTAAAAAGATGCAAAAAATGCACAGAACTCAGGAATTTTAAGCAAAAGAAAATACATGTATGGCCCCGAGAAGTAGAACCATGGAGCAGAGTACACATGGACCATGCCTATGTCAATGGGATAGGACTATTATTAATATTAGTAGACGCATATTCAGGTTGGCCTGAAGTGGTGAGAGTACCTGATAAAAAAAAGTACCACCGTAAAACAAATATTAAGAGTAATATTTTCGAGGAATGGGACACCGAGAACATTGGTGACTGATAACGCACCAGAATTTGTGGATGCTGATTTGCATGAATGGCTAAGAAAAATAGGATGCAGACCTTACAGACCCCTCCTACCACCCTCAAAGTAATGGGGCAGCGGAAAGGATGGTCCAGACGGTAAAGAAGGGCCTAAAAGCATGCTTGCAACAGAAGGAGGAAATCGATGCTTTCCTACCAAGATTACTATTAAGTTACAGAACAATTCCACATGCAGGCAGGCCGGAAAGTCCATCTGCCTTAATGGGCAGACAATTAAGGTCCCCTTTGACTATGTCATATGCCACAAATCAAAAGATGTGGTACAAAAGAAATAGGAATATGCAACCAGAGTCAGCCCGAATTTATTATGCAGAAAGGACATAATACTGCAATATTAAATAAAGAAAATGGGAACAGTGTTCTAGCTCATGCTGACCAAATAAGATCCCAAGGAGAAGAATCTGATGAGGAAATGCCTTCAGAGATGCCCATTATTGATGTATCAGAAGAGTTAATGCAGAATGAAACTGCGCAGGAAGAAGTAGAGAGGGATGAATTAGAAGAGGAAGACCAGAGTATGCAAGAGGAACAATTTGATTATAGGGAAAGACGTGATAGATCTAGATCTCCAAGGGAAAGGAGAGGGATAAAGGAAGATGTTCGGGAGGGCACAAGAAGAAGTACAAGAAGTACTCGCGGTATAAGGCCCCTCCGTTATAGGGAGATGTAGTGATATGCAAATTGGTATAATTTGCATATGAGCAGGTAGCTCATAAATGGACACCAACGAGAACGGAAGTGGAATAAGAACTTAGTTGATACACGACATAACAGACACTAATATTAATATAATACTTACTCTGAGCATAAATATACTATGTGCATATCTAAAAAAAAAACTCACCTTCTAGGACAATCCTGGATATATATTTAGAACTAATGTATTTAATTTAATGCTTCTTTCCATCTGAATTTCTGGAGTGAGGAGTTAATATTATTTAGACTATTATGTAGACTATTATGTCCTCATATTTGTTGTTATCATAATGTGTTGCCAATTGTACTGTCTGGCCTTCATCATAGGACAGTAGACTATTGGATTAAAGTGTTGGTTCATGGATTTAGTGGCATTGTAATCGTGATTTCAATTCCTGGGTTGGACAGTGTGTACTTGGATTCAGTGGAAATGAAGCAAACAATAACTGAGCAGTAATAAAAGAGAACTAGACAAGAATATCCTTAGACATGTGCAGTGGAACAAAAACATCTTAAACCTGTAGATTAAATAAAGAGTTCATTTAAAAATTCCTTGTAAGTTACCAAAATCAGCATCCGCCCGATGAAGCCTGGAGGACATAATGGCCAAAACGTAGTAAGGAAAATATTCTTCATGTAAATAATTACTGTTTCTTGTTGTCCAGTGTAATTGATATACAACAAAACATTTACACACCTGTGCCAAACCCTGATGTGCTAAAACAAATCTGAGTATGAATTTAGAATCAACAATTAGTTTAGACTAAAACATGCTTTTATCCCAGTGACCAAAACTTTGTTGCCCATTTTTATATATCTATAGGTATTTACTAAGCTAGTCTGGCACAGGGCCTCCAGTAGGAATCAATATTACTATAAAAAAGTAATGATTTGCTAAACTAGTTAAGTAACTATTAACCTATAGCAAAGAGTCCATTATGTGTTGATATTAGGTTTTGCTGAACATAAAAATGGCGTATATGGAATTTGTTTTTATTTTCTGCTTAATGTAAATTTATTTTTGATGTTTTTTAGGGTTCTTATGGAATTGTAAAATTAGCATATAACGAAGAAGATGATACACATTATGTAAGTATATTTTTATTCCTTTATAAGAATGCATGTTAAGACACTTCTGTGCTAATTGGTTGTAAGCTGAATATGACATGTAATAAAAATTAAGGTAATCCATATATAGAAAAAAAAATGGTGATGAGGGGGGGTCAAAAAGTGCAGTGTGGTGCTCGCTGGCAGGCCAGCTATTTTTTCTTCTTCTTCAGTCACCTCAAGGAAATGGATTGCGTGGCTCCCTTTCTCAGCCGTTACATTGGGCAGTCATGAAACAGACACCAGCTCAGCTGTGCCTACTTTGACTTCCTCTTTGTCTGTCTGTCAATCCGTATGTCCAGCTCTATTGCACGCTGTCCGCCGAATGACTTTGGTCCTCTTGTGCTACTGGCACCCCGCTTTTTATGCTATTCCAATATGGCCAAAATTTTCATGTGTGCAAATATCGTCTCGTTTTGGATGAGATAGGTGTGAATAAATTGTGTCTTCAATAATGGCCATATTTATTTTTGTCATCACTTTGCAGGCAAGACATGTTTGCACTTGCTTCAAATTCTGAGGTAAGTCATGTCTTTCGTCACACCATCAGACTGCAAAATGATTTGAGCAGGCAGAGAAGTAATATGTAGACAAGATCAAAAGTAATTTACAGATTTGCAAGGTCTCATGACATCATTCAGTCAGTTGAGATGGTTGGGCAAGTGGTGGAGTCAGCAACCAGCATAGATTTAAAGCTCATGGAGCAAACATTCCAATAATTACATTTTGGGAATATGGTGAAGCACAGATACTTGGTGAGTGGTTGTTTTAGTATATCCTTGGAAAATAATTTGACTGTTGAGATAAGAAGGAAGTATAATTCTGAGTAGCCCTGAGAAAAGTTGTGGACACTGCATTTTTACTTCTTCTGTAAATCTTTTTTTTTCTCACATTACTTGTTATCTCTCTTGTGCTGGAAGCATAAAAAAAAACTTTCTTTCTTGCTAAACATGAACTTTAATAGCCAGCCAATTGTTAGCATTGAATGAATTTTCCTTTGTCTATTGTCTATAAGCTCATTTTAAAAAAAGAGCAAGTCCTAGTATAATTTCATTGAAAACTAATTTTGTGTCTTGCTTATGTACATTTTCTCCATCTTTACTTATAAAAGTATACTTATACTTACATGCATTGTCTACATTATTTCAGATTTTATTATACAATTCAATATTTTCACAATAGATAAATATTTTTATGTTTCATAAAAAAGAAACAAGATAGTGTAACATTGAGTTATAGGATCATAATATTGAGGAGGAAAAGTTGAACAGAAATCAGAGAACAATTATAAAAGAAATTGAAATCATTAGCAAAATAAGAACAAGAAAAAAAAACTGTAATGGCCCATTGTAGGAAATTATAGGAAGTGGCCAATCCAGAGATCTCTTTAACAGCATGCTGTAACCAGCATGTAATGAGTCTTCTGATTGGTCAATGGGCAAGTCAAAAACAGTCTACCTTGTTTCCACCTTGGTGGATAATTTAGAAATCCTCCCTCTTCTGACTCTAGATCTGAAAACTGCATGTTTAAATCATGTCAGGGTCACCAATTGTGGAATTGAAAAAGGTTGCATGTTTATATGTATTTTAGGTGAAGGTGCTGAGTTGAGACGACCAATTCACTTACTTCATGAGTAGGGCTGCCAAAACACACCTGAACAATGTCGTTGGAAAGAGAAAGATTATTTCCTTTCCAGAAGTGGGGGTCATAAACTTTCTGGTTTCTTTATAACTTGCATCATGGGAAAATGAATTTATTTTTTTATTTTTTATTCTTTATCATTATTTTATTTATGGGTTTTATTTCATTTTCACACAATACATTCCCACCCAGAAGAGGAGCTATACAAATACATTATTTATTTGAAATAGATGAACTCATTATTTTTGGTAAATGTTACTCAACTTCCTGAGTGTGTGTTTCTAGGTTCAGTCTAAGATTGCTCTAATTTTGAGGAGAATCCATCATGTTTTCCCAGTGGATAATTCATCTTTAGATGTGTCATTATAAATGGTTGGTATTTCCTTTGCTTTAGGTGGTCTTGACTGTGTTACAGGCTTCAGTCTGTCCAAGGATACATTTTGATGATTTCCAGAATTGAGCTAAGTAGTAAAATACTTTTCATTTCTTTCTAGGATTTTAAACAGTCTTGCATAAGGGTCTTTTAAAGGATGCCTCGCTCTGTCAACTCATGTGTACATTTATTTAGTTCTTGGCATCCTTCAGAGAGAAATTCAGTTTCCAATCATTTCTTGTCATAATTGATAAACCTTTTCATTGGTAAGCTTCATAGAGTCCTTTTCAGTCATAGGGTAGTAGCACTGATTACTGAAATGACTGGTGAGCAACCTTGGTCTGTTGGTAGGTTTTGTAAACCAAGTAATACTATTGGCAAGGCATCTAACCAGTTTTGTTTTCTTGACATTATGGCAGATTTAATTGTACTGTGTTGCCTTTCAATTACTCCATTGGCTCATGGATGGTATGCTGTTGTTCTTAGTCTGTGAAAGCCTATTAGATTTGATAATTGACTGAGAAGCTTACTTTCAAACTGGCTTCCTCTGTTGGTGATGACATACAAGGGAACTCCAAATCAATATATTCATGCATTAAGAAATGACATGGCCACTATTATAGCAGTAGTGTCTAGTATAGATGTAGCTTCAACACACTGGGTAGTTCTGTCTATATATGTTAATTTGTATCTTGCTGGTGATGAATATGTGCTGTCGTAATTGATGATTGGTGGCAATGGTCTTACAATATCAATGTCTATGGTTTTGAATCATGTAAAGGGTAGTAGAAATGGAACTACTGTTGACTTTGTGTTGTGATTAATTTTACTTTGTTGACAACTGAGGCACTCTGTATTTTCTTATCCATGCCAGGCGAAAAATAGTGGAATTTGATCAGTTTTACTATAGCTGTGAGTTCTGAATGTGACTTTATGGAATGTATTATAGATTGCCTTGCGCAATGCTGGTCGAGTACAGGTCAGCCTTACTTCGTTGTTTTATTTATGGTTTTATTTCATTTTCCCTCCCCAACAAAAAATATTTGAAGAAGCTGGTACTGTGAATACAAACAAAGAGAAAAGATTCAGAATATTAAGAACATTGGCTATAATAAACTGAAATACTACGTTTACATAAACTTCACAAAGAGAAATGTAAAGTAGTACATTATAACCTATTTCTCAAAAGCAAATTGTAGCAATGAATTTAGAGCTACATTTGATGACTGGGTTTATTTAATATTAATACATATTTATTTTGGACTCTTCATGGTTAACAACAAGCAAGGTAAAGTAATATTTTGGGCTCTTATTGTAAGCTGTAAAATTATTGGTCACGTCAAAGTTAATGATAACTCGAGACATACAGATTTATTGAAAGTTCATGAACAGGGTACCTTTTGAGTGGTACAGATCACAACCAAGATGCTTTAATGTAAAAAGTATAACCTTTTTGGCAAAGTATTACAGTCCCTAATTAATGTAGATTTGGTTAAGCATCTTACCTCACGTGACATCCTTTCAGATAAATAACATTTCTTCTGTTTCACCAGGTCTACCACCAATGTATTAACAGCTATCACTGAATTTGTCAATCAAGTTTTAGATATGAATGGCAAAGCTCAGGCTGTGGCCCTAGATATATCAAAGGTGTTCAACAGGGTTTGAGATGCTGGCCTTCTCCACAATCTCAACGGTTACAGTGTCTCTAGATGAATGTTTGGCCTAATTCAGTAATTTCTCACAACTCATGTAATGAAGGTCATGTTAAATATATACACTTCTGGTTCAAACATCAAGTGGTTAATAAAAATTCCGTCAAATTTCAACTTTTGTGTTCACAAAAAATGGTGTGTCAGAAGGACTGTTTGCCCCTTGACATCACTCAGCAATGTTTATTTAATAGATTATAAAAATATGTGAACTAAGTACAATGCAAAAATTATTATTTACGATTTTATAACAAATAAATATGAAAAGAAATCTTTTTATTCAAAAAATTTTTGAAAAATTATCAAAATATGTAAATCATCTACAATGCAATATTTATTATTTACCATTTTATAAATAACTAAGTAAACAAGTTTTTTATTCTTAATTTTATAAAAATATCAATTAATTGCTGCATGAAAGAAATGCCCAGAAAATACATTTTTTCAAAATTTATAATTACAGTTATTCGTAATCTGTTTATTTAAATTTTCATGACAGACATTTTTATAAATTTATGAATAAAAAATGTATTTTCATACTTATTTCTTTATAAATTGATAAATGATAAACATTGCATTTTATTAGTTGGTTTACATTTTAAAGATGTTGTAAATATAAAATTATTCTTGTAATTGTAATTGTGAATTCTCAAAGAACAAAGAAAATGTATAAATTTACTTTCATATGTTTGGGTTTTTATTAAAATTTTAATCATCACTTTTTAAAACCACAAACAATGAAAGTGGTTAAAATGATAGTGGTGTCAAAGGAAAAACCGTCTTTTTGACACAGCATTTTACAGGGTGCGATGGAAAAAGTGTCATCTAGTTTATGCAAAAATGAAAATAAAATGACATCTCATTTTAACAGATATATTTACCAAAATTAAACAAAAATATCTTGAAATACTAAAGTGTAAATGTATTCAATAAAAACACCATGGGCTTCAACCATGGCCTCCAGACGGCTTCAGAATCTTTGGCAACTCTTCTGGATGGTCTCCTTGTTTAAATTGGTAAATGCTGCCATAATTTTTACCTTCAGTTCATCTTTGGTGTTACAAGGAGTTTTGCTGGTCTTTCACTCAATTGCAGCCCACACATAATAAGGAGGTTGCAGACTGTGGAGTTATGTGGTCAGATGAAAAGAGTGATGTGGTCACAGAAATTGTCTGACAGCCATGACTGGGTTTCTTCTGCTTGTATGAGTGACATGATGCACAATCCTATTGCCAGACATACAGTCTTCCAGCAGCCACCCTCTTGTCCTAGCACTACCTCCTCAAGGCACTTGATATAAACCTCTATATTAAGTCAGAGGCACTCACCAACAAATTCAGGAGTTCTTTTCTTATCAGAGTGAGTTTTCCAAGCTGCTGTACCTTCATAATCACCATTAGATTCATGCAATTCTTTCTGAATCCTCTGGACTGTCTTCAGATTGACACTCAAACACTCTGAAATGTCCGTATTGGTGTTGGCAAGGTTTAATCCCCAGATTGTTAATCAAAAGAATTATATTTTCAAATTTCTGCCTACTCAAAAATTCTTATTCTCATCTCAGACCTGTGCCTGTTCTCCAGAGTAGACATGAAACAGATAGCTTTTTCCTTTCAGTCCTATCAGGGATATTCTCCAAGAAAACCCTTATCTCTGAATTATGATTTTAAATCTTATCTGATTGTCTCCACTTCTGTATTTTATGACCAGCACTTTTAGCTGGTGGTCATCAATCAATTGTCAGAATATTGCCATATGGCTCCTTCATAAAAGAAATATTGTTTTAAGCTAGTCTTTTGGTTTCTTGAGAAATTTCAGCTTTTTGAGAAATAAAATCTTCAATCTTTCCCATGATGGTTTATTGGTATATCGTTCATTCTATTCATTAACCATTATTATTATTTACTAGTGTTCTATCGGCATATCTGTCATTCTATTCATCAGCCACCTAATTTTTTACCATTGCTAAATAGTGTCACATTGGAGCTTCCTCTGTATGCCATTTCCAAATTTCTGGCAGAGTGAATTGCATCATGGTGCTCTTTTTCTCAGCTCATGCATAACTGACATTACTATACTGTGTGATTGACAAAATCAAAAACAAATAATGCGTATGCATGGAATTAAAAATATAAAATGGCAGCAATTTACCCATTGCACTCTGTATTGCAGGCGTGAAAGTTAAAAATTGCTGAAATTTTATTTTTGACTTTAATAATAAAATCTGGTGTAATATAAACTCAAGAGAAAGGTATAAGAGGTAAAGATTTATTCATGGTTCCATCGAATGGTTTATTGATGAGATGACATAAGTGAAGGTGAAGAAATGGCAGCAGTGTTTTGCATCTCTTTTTTGTTTACTTTCTTGATTTTTAAAAAGAAAAATACTTCTGTGAAAATAATCTTAAAAGTTTGAAGAAATAATATAGCTAAAGTTTTTAAAGTATGGGAAGCTCCTGATTTTAAATGATTTGTAAAACAGAAACAGTATATTTCTTTGTACTAAAGAAACAATTAAAAATCCAGTATCTGTTGTCTTACACAATGATAAAGTCTTTGATGCCAATTTGGTTACCCTACCTAATCTTTTAGCTAACCAGTTTATTGGGATCACTTTCTTTGTTTTTCCAACTGTCCTTCACTGACATACACCTGCACTTTTAATGATAATTACAAACTTTATTCAATATTAAAGAGAAAGCAATAAAAACCTTTGGCTTGTGAATGGAAGAGAATGTAGAAATTTCCAAAATACCCATTACAAATATTTACAAATCCACCATATCTAAAATCCCACTTTAGACAACAAGGCAGACCAAAGTGCTCCTTTATCTAAATAAGAGCTTAAACCAAAATACAAACCCAGTCACTTTTCAAGAGGAACTACAAAACATATCCAGAATATGTGCACATTTATACTGATGGTTCTAAAAACATTGAAAGAGTAGGATGTGCAGTTATTTTTAATAAAGCAACAATTGAAAAATGTCTCCCAAATGAAGCCTCCATATTTCGTGGACAAGCTAGAATGATAGATATAGCCCTCGATGTGATCACGAAAGAAAAATTTTCAAAATTATCATCTTTAATAATTAGAAGATATAAACTCCTATATTTTACAGACAATAAGTGAAACACTAACAAGTAAGAAATGCCTACAAATAAAGCTTACTAAATTCAGTAGATACAAAAAACTTTTTACTATTCTGTACAAACATGGCTCAAAAGTAAATAAGTAATTTCTAAAGTCTGATTGGATAGGACAAGTCACATGATGTGCTTTCTGCGGCATCTGTGTGGTTGAACTCCAATTGACCTGAAATAGGTCTAGGCTTGGGGTATTGAGTACATTCCCATGCAAAACTCAGGATTTATGAGCCGATCACCAGCTGTCAAATAGTGATAAAAACTGGCTTGTCAGCAACAGTCTATGACTAGATTTGCAACAACAGTCAGTGAAGGACAGTTGGAAAAAGACAATCAAGGTTCTATCGTGGGTCCTACACTGTTTTTGATCTTCATAATTTATCTCCTCAATGGCATCACTTCCCAAGTAGGCATCTATGCTGATGACACAACCATTTACTCCTGTTTCAATAGTAAGACCGGCAGTGCTGACAAAGTTAGCCTGGCCACTGCTCTCGAATCAGTGATTGACTGTAGCAAGAAATAGCTTGCAAATTTTAATGCCTCCAAAACTAAACTACTCTCATTTGACCACTGTAGAGAAATATCCCTGCCCACCATCAGCTACTATATTGGCATCTAGATCCCACCCTTTTACTGTTAAAATAGTTAAATGTAACCCCACTTCTACTCCAACAGTTTCTTTCCTCGTACTTCCCGATATTGGAACTCCCTTCCTCTCACTTGCTTCCCTGATAACTACAATTTTCAAAAATTTAAATGCAATGTCAGTCACCATCTTCTGTTGCCTTGATCCTTGTTTTTTTCCCTTTCCTCAATCCCCCCCCTCTATGCCCACTCTTTTCTCTCACTTTTACTCTCCCTAACCCCCCTGCATACTAGTGGAACTCCTGCCTTGCTTGTGGTGAAATACTTAAAAACAAAAAACAAAAAGAAAACTAATTTGTGTTTGGTTTTAAAGTGAGACTGTCATTGCAACACACTTTGTAAAAATAAAATGTCTTTGAAACCCATTAAGTTTTATTAGCCAAACCAAATATTGAATTCAATATGCATATAAAATGAAATAATTGAATGAAAAATTTAGTTAAAAATTAAAGACATAATTGGTAATTGATTACACTAATGTGTCACGACACATTAGTTTGAAAATCTTAGCCCTAAAGTAAATTTAGCATATTTTAACTTTATATAAAATCTTTACAAAAATTATTTTTTCACGAGGCTGCAGAGAAAAGTACCATTATTTTGAGGTTGTCATGACTTTCCTTAAAAAGAACATTTGACCTGAGGCACTAAAACATGCTGATATGCTCTCGTATAATTAAACCCTTTTATTTTCAAATAATGGAAGAAACTTTGCAGTATATTCTGTGTATTTGAAAGAGAGAGAGAGATAGAAGGGTATCCTAATATATTTTTTTATTAATAAAACAATAAATTTGGCATCAATTTCATCACACCATTAAAATCCTTTAAAATTGTAGATATATGTTAATATCTTTATTGATATTTTATTATTATTATTATGGCTACAATTATAATTTTTATTATTAATGTTGCACTTTGTTTTCTCTATTTCTACTTTAACCATAAAGATATTATGTTGAAAAATAAATATTTGTTGTGAAAAATAAATGTTTTTCATTATTAGCCTAAATATGAAAAAAAAAACAAAGATGTTACACAGCAAATATTTATTTTTCAACATAATCTTCTTCATTGTCAATGTGCCATATAATTGATTAAGACTATTCTCGCAGTTACTACCATTTCATCTGTAATTTTTGTATAACTTTTTTTATTAAATGTTCACCCAATACAAGGCCTAAGAGCCGCACAAGGTAGAGGTTTACTGAATGAGGTTTTTGTATGGACATAAGTGGAAGAAGTAAATACAAATTATGAGGATATGTAGGATAGGTAATGATTGATCCTAAACTTGAATAGGTTAAGATTGTAGTGTTCAGGGAAGCATCATCTCAGGAGTTATTTCATAAGGTAGTGGTTACTGGTAAGAAGTTTAGTAGAACTTCTTACCAATGAAATACAAAAGGAATGAGGATGATTCAACCCAATATACATGGCATGGTGTAAAGGTCTGAACTAGTGAAACTAAGGAATGTAGCTTGTCAGAATATTTGCCATGGGACTAGCAATGGAGTAGTGACTTGCAACATTCTGTGGGGAAAGGGGTTGTAGGGTGGAAATAACTCATCATTAGTCATGTAAACATTTTTATGGGTCAGCAGTTGAGTAAGCTCAAGAGTACTTTATTAGTTGAGTCAAGTCAAAATCATAAGTGAAGACAGGTGTTACAGTATCCAGTCCATACTGAAAACAGTTCATGACAACTTTCTTCACTGAAACCCTATTCTTCTCCATTAAGCACATAGATTGAACATTATACAATGAAAGTTTCAAATCAAAATTTAATCAATAACTATGCCTAGAGACTTACTGTCACTGAGAAACCAGACAGGTAGTGTTTCCTGCAATTAAACATGCAAAAATCTGATGGTTAAAGAGAATACATGAGAAACAACCTCCTATCCTGGCTCCATGACTGATTGTAGTGTTGAATTTGTAACAAGAAGATGGGTATTATTATTCTGCAGTAAAATCATCAGTTAACTTCCTTGCCTAGAAAAAGTATTTTGTCTTCAAATGTGTCATTCCAACAAGATAATTACTGAAATATATGAGGTGAATCAGTAAAATACAAAAACTCTGCTTTTGACTTGAAGAATTCATCAAATCAAAAGCAGATTATTTTGGAATTCCCAATTGAGCTAAAAAATATTGCAAGTTAAAAAAAATGCCATGAAAAACAATTTGATGACTGAATAATGATTCTGTCACAACAATGTTTATGGTAATATTAACTGTTTCCTTATTACGAAACATTTCAGATTCATTGACTGAACAGCCTGTCTTATTGTTGGTTGAGATTTATAAAATCTTTTTCTTAAAACAACTTTTTAGGAAAACAGGTTTTTCAAGTTCAGTAGCTATTATCACTCTTTCCAGTACTGATGGAGGTTTCCTTCCTAACCTTTTATTTGAAGTAATATGTAATGTTAACATCTTGATTAAGCCATTATTTTCTCTTTGAGTTACATGTGATAACCATTTTAGTTAGGTGCTGCTGTTGAGACCTCAAGTGATATGGTTTCTATTATTTGGTATAGTTCATTGTTTGTGATTCTGTAGTGCCAATCCAAAAAATTTTAAGAAATTTGGTCTTCACTAAAATCCATTATCTTCACTCCATAAGAGCTATTTTTAACCATTGGTCTTAGAAATTAGTTGCATACAACTGACAGTTTAGATATTTCTGAATGGGTTTGGCACCATGCATGGCATCCATATGAATGACTCCATCTGAAAAGCCTATTTCAGAACCTGACTTGAGATTTCAGGAGAATATTTTGATTTTGTAGCAAATGGTATGGTGTGAAATTACCTCAAGTGCAGCCTATTCATTTCTGTCAACCAAATATTTACATTGTTATCATGATTACAACTAATCCTTGTTATTACTATTACAACTATATTATTAATATTGTCTGTCTGCTTTCAAAATCATAATTAGCTTTTCTTTAATGAATTTGATAAATTAGAAACATTCTTTGAATGAAGTCAGTGCTTTTGAATTTTGGCCTAACACCTTAATGCCTTATCTACATTTTTTAAATTTGGACTAATGTCTTCATCTTTGTTGTTATTATCATGTTTATATTTCAGCCATTATGCCCCCCACCCCAGGTTTCTGACAATCCAGGTGATCTTCAAGTAATTTCAAACTGATTCTATGAGACCTAATGGATTAAAGCATCAATTCATAAATTTGCATAAGTGAGAGTTCAATCCTTGGATCAGGTTGTACAGACTTGGGCTCATTGAGAACTGGATGAGAGCAGAACAGTATTGAAAAAAAAAAAACCTCTAAAAAAATATCTCTAGACATGGACAGTAGAACAAGAACAATTTACCTATAGAGTAAATGATCTCTCTTTGGTACCTAGACTTTATGAATTTAGGTATAAGTTCTATGGTAACAGTTTCTTCTTTCACACTTCTTGCTTGTGGAATACTGTTCCAGCCACTTGCTTTTCAATCAAATTTGATCTTGAAAAATTTAAATGCAATGTCAAGCATTATATTCTGTTTTCTTAATTCTTGTTCTTTTATTGTTCTCTCTCCTTATTAATGTTTTATTTTCTCAAATTTTCTTGCATTTAAAATTTGAAATTTATTAGCTTTATTGCCTTGCATGGAGGGAAATGATTAATAAAATGCATATATATATATATATATATATATATATATATATATATATATATATCTGAGGGATTGTAGTGATTGTTAATAGTATATTTCACATAAATTTTATTCTAACTAAGAAATACCAAATTAAATCATCTCCTCTCCTTGGTTCTCAGCTGCTTCCTCAGCCACTGTAGCCCACAAGAATCACTTCTTCTGTCTGTACCAGAGCAACATGTCTGATTGAAACAGACATCTCTTTGTCTCTGCTTGTAATGAGTGCAAGCGCATCATCAATGAAGCAAAGTTACTGTTTGCTGATAGAATGAAACAATGTATAGCATCTTGCAAATTTGGTTCAAGAGACTATTGGGGGTTCTGCAAGAGTGTGCTGAACAACAGAAAATCCTCAATCCCTCCTCTATTCAATCAATTCAAAGTCCTAACATCCACAGAAAATAAGGCTGAATGGTTTGCTTGTAAATTCTCATCCAGCTCAATACTCAACTGCTCTGGATTGCCCACACCTGACTTTCCCCATAGAACTGAGGCTCTACTGAGTAATATGTGCATAACCCCCATCATTGTTCTTGGACATCATCACTAAATTAGACTCCCATAAATAAAGTGAAGGTGACAGGATACTAGCCACATAGTCTTTAAGAAATGTGCTCCTGAGCTGGCTCCAGTTCTCATGAAGCTATACAACTATTGCCTTGCTGATTCTTGATTTCCAGCCTGTTAGAAGTCCTCCTATGTTGTCCCTGTTTTTTAGAACTCTGGAGAACCTTCTGACCACCCTATAAGTCTCCTACCACTCTTCGGCAAAGTCTTTGAGGCTTTAATCAATGCCAAAGTGGTTAAGCATCTTACCTCCCACAATCTACTCTCTGACAAACAACATGGTTTCAGTTTTGTCTCGTCTACCACTGATGTGCTTACGGCCTTAACTGAATATGTATACTAAGCTCTTGATAATAACAGCAAAGCCCAAGATGTGGCTCTAGATATCTCGAAGGTGTTTGACAAGATTTGGCATGCTGGCCTTCTACATAAGCTTCAGGGCTACAGTATTACAGGATGATTATTTGATTTAATCCAGTCATTCCTATTAAATCATGAAATGAATGTTATCTTGAACAGGCTCTCTTCCAGTTTCTTTCATACTACCACAGGTGTTTCCCAAGGCTCTATTCTGGGTCCTACACTGTTCTTCTTGATGTCATCAGCTCTCAATTAAGCATCTATGCAGATGGCACTACTACTTACTCCTGTCTCAATAGTAAATCCAGCAATGCTGACAAAGCTAACCTGGCTGTTTGTCTCCAAAAGGACCTTCAATCAGTGGCTAACTGGGGAAGAAAATGGCTTGTAAATTTTAATGCCTCCAAAATGAATCTGCCCTCATTTAATCACCATAGAGAAACTTCCCTACCCCCTATCAACATAGTTGATGCTCAACTTCATGAGAGCATCTCACTATGCCTTTTTGGCCTCAGGTTTTCCACTGACTTGATGTGGAACAACTCCATTGAATCAATAGCTGCATCTACCACAAGAAAAGTTGGTCCTCTCTGTCAAGTTCATGCAACATATCTACTCCACTTTCTCACAGATGTGATGTATTTTCCCTCTGTCTTTTCTACAAGTATTTTCTAATATATTTTTCATGGCAACTGCTCTGATGAGCTGTTTTTCCTTATGCTCTGACTACATGAACTTAAGCATGCTACTAGGTTGACATCTAGGTCCCACCCTTTTACTGTTGAAATAGTTAAATGCAACGACACTTCTACTCCCCCACTTCCCAACAGTGGAACTCCCTTCCTCTTACTTGCTTCCTTGATAACTAAAAACTTCAAAAATTTAAATGCAACATCAATCATCATCTTCAATGCCTTGATCCTCATTCTTCTTTTTATCCTTTCTGCAACCCCACCCCCGGACTTAGTCTTTTTTCTTACTTGTACTCTCTGTAACCCCCTGCGTACTAGTGATGCTCTTGCCTTGCTTGGGGTGAAATGATTAAAGAATATATATATATATATATATATATATTTTAAGTAACGAAAATCTTGGTAATCCATATGAATAATCCCAAGGGGGATGAAATCCTGAGAGCTCAATGTTAAGTCAGAGCGAATAATTTAATTTAAAGAAAAACAGACCACTTTAAGGCTCCATTAGTTATAATTCATTTCACCAGAGAATTTTATTTTTCTCTGGATCTTCAGACTTCACTTTCAAAAGGTGAAACAAAAAATGAATTTAAAATTTACACTTTTGATGGGCAGTATTAAGCTTGTATAAGTTGACATCGAAAGTGGTGAGGAATAGTGTGAGAGACATGGTTGAGTTTAGAGAGGGAAGGGAGAGTTATAAAATTTATTTTTATTTTATTACAATACTTAATATTGAGGAGGAGTGGGGTAAGGATCCGACATTGACCTATTTAATCGGTCAACTCAACGGAAATGATATGGGAAAAAAGAAAAGACTTGGGGAAAAGGAAAAAAGGTGGGAAGTAAAGGGATAAGATATCAGATGTATGTAGGGTTTTTGGAGGAAGGAGAGGGTTGGTATAGCTTTAGCAATTTAGATAAACACAGATCTTATTGTTTGATAGCAATTTAAATGATTAAAAACGCCACAAAGAAATTAAATTTAATACTTGTTAGCAATTTAAATATTTAACTTCTCCACAAATAAATTAGGTGTTTAATATAAGCTGAATATTGTATTAATAAACAAATATAAAAAATAAAAATTTACTAATAGTAATATCTTAATATTGCGAATAACTGTTAAGGTAAAATCTTTATCAGTTAGTCTAATTCATGAATTTAATTTGTAGCTATTTTTAGATGGGTAATATTTCTTAGTTAAAGTTTAGGTTTCAAATCAAGATGGAGTAAGATTTGAAGGTAATAGTAAAAAAAAATGTTACTGTTTTTTCATACACACCCCATACATATTTATGTAAATACACATACATTCATATACATGTACAATTACATATATAACCATATACACATGTATCAATATATCGGTATACACATATATACATATACAAATACTCATGTATATATATAATTCAATAAGTAACTTGTATTGAATTTAAATAAATCTATGTTGTAAAGTCATATATTGTAGTGAACGATATTCAAGTAGTCACACAAATTGAATATAGATAATCTCTTTTATTCTTGTCTAGTGGAAACTATAGTCTCAACTTTCATACAATTACACTACTACTAGTTTCATTATGTTTTCCAATTTTCAAATAAGTTGTTAAAAACTGTAAAAATCCAACAAAAAATTAAGTAGACAGACATTATTGGTTGAATTTAATTGAATTTGTTTAAATGAATTCTTTCTGTTTAAATATATTACATATATATCTATAATTGGGTATTACTTCTTTCTCAGTATAATTCTTCAATGTTCACTGCAAAACTAGTTAATTCACTTTAAAGAGAAATAAGAAAATGTTGATTCAAATATATCTGTCATTTCTAGTGAAATTTGCTCTTAACACATTTAATACCAAGGAATATTAATGTTTTCACTACCTGTTAAGTAACAAATGATATTTATTGTGTAATATTTTCCATTTTTGAAATTTACACCTTATCTTCATTTTGGCCTCTACACACTGCTATGGTTAATACTTCTATTTCAGTAATGTTATTTGGCCTTGCCACTGTTCTATTCTTGGCCTATACACATCAGTGAAAAAAATTTGATGCTAAAAGAGCTAATTATATAGCTGTATGTATGTTTCTACTGAAAATGAAAATCACTGCTATAGTGCACAAGTGCTATAGTCACACTTACTTCCACCTATTTCTATTCTTAAAACCATTCTTAATGACTTAAAATATATTAGAATATCATTTACCTCTGGCAGACAGAGAAAATTATAAAACATGCAAAATGAACAACTAAATAGATTTTCAGAAGAAGAACAACCATTTTGAAAAAAAAAAAAAAACTTTTGCACTTTTCATATATTTCTCCTTTACAAAGATTCCCAAACTCATATTATAAAAGTGTAGTAAAAGAGATAATCAGGTACCCCGGAAAAAAAGTTTGTGTTTTGTGTGCGATCTGCCAAAGAAACATTACCAAAAAGTAGTCAGCAAAAATCTTATAGCGAAGAAAACGGCGACTTACCTCGTCAAACCAAGCGACAGCGCGTCGCGTGTATTCTATGACGGAAAAAGTGACGAAAAAGAAACAAGTCCGTCGCAGGAGTCGCTATAACATTATTTTGATATGCAAATTATGGAGCATCCTATCCCAGCTGTCGACGAATTAAAAAAATAGGTTCTGCCGATAAAAGCAGTTGGTGTTCTTGATTCGGGAGCGGAAAATTCGGGCATTTTTGGCTTCGGCGTTTGTTAGAGAATGAATTATTTTTCTGACTGGTTACATGCATTGTGATTCAAGATAGTACCGGTGAATCGAGTTTTCAGCATTTCTTTCTACCCTCGATATTCGAGCCTGTATTTACAGTGATTTTTCTTTGTGTTGTGGAAGTAATCTGCGACAAATACTTCCTTTGCTTTCAGAACACCTACACTTACAAAAAGTAAAAAGCCACAGTATACAATATGATTAATCTTCTTCTCCCTTTCCGTCATTGCTTACTTGATAGAATTTCTGATAGTATAGATAAGACCCTCTCTCTATACTCATCTGCAAATATCTCTGTATTTGGAGACTTCACTGCCTATCATGACAAATGGCTTCATCACTGCAATGCTCCTGACTTCACTAGTTCCCAGACTTTGAACTTCTCAATTGCTCAATTCTGATGGACATTGTTTTCTACTTGATCTCTTCTTTATTTCCTCTCTGGAATCATGTTACACTATGCAACTCTGTCCTCTTGGCAACTCCAACCATGCGGTAATGTCTATAGATATCGCTTTCCACTCTCTCATCAGGCAAGAACCCGCTATTAATAGAACATCTTTCTGTTATCAATTCACTGATTGGGATTCATTTTGTTATTTCCTTCGTAATGCCCCCTGGATTGATATTTTTAATCATCCTGTTGAGAAATGTCCCACTGAAGTATCTTCTTGGATAAAAGCTGGTATTGAAGCTTTCATGCCAGCACAGAAATACCAAGTGAAACCATAATCTCCTTGGTTCTGTCCTGCCTGTTCAGCCACTATAGTCCACTGGAATCACTTCTTTAAGCTATACCAAAATGACAGGTCCAATTGTAACAGATATTGACCCATAATAATAAAGCACATTGTACGTGTGTCTGTCCATCTGTCCATTTTTGATCTTGGAATTTACATATGCGGATTGAATAAACACAGAAGCGCATGCATAATATACACTCTCACTCACTGGCCCATTCGCATTCATTCAAACGCTAATCATGAAAAAATAGAAGTATTAATATTCATCAAATATTTACAATATTATTTTTTACTACCCTAAAGTTCTCCTGAAGGCTTTTTCTTTAAATTAATCTTCTTCTTCTATCTATATAAAGTGCAGTGTATGTGTGTCCATCTGTTTGTCCATTTTTCAATCTCACAATTTATGCATGCACATTGAATATACACAGTGGCGCATGCGTAATATGCACTCTTGCTTACTGACCCATTCACATTCATTTAAATGCTAATCATGAGAACAATAGCAGTATTAATATTCATCAATTATTCACAGCATTATTATTTTTTACTAGCCTAAAGTCTGCCCAAAGGCTTTTTCTTCAAATTAATCTTCTTATAGTAATAAAGTACAGTGTACGTGTGTCTGTTTTTGTTTTTTTTTTATCTTGGTGAATCATAAACAACCTGAAGTAACTACTGTAGTTACATGCAATTAAAAATTTAAATAAATAACTCGAAGTTAAATTTAAATATCAAACAGAGTGAAAGGTTTAAGAAATATTCCTTTATTAAAGGTTTAAACTTTTTGTCGCAATTGAAATTTATATCATCGAATTAAACTGTGATAAAAACTTAAGCAGGGCATGGTACATTGCTTAATTTTTTTTTTTTTTTGTAGCATGTGTACTGTGGCATATTCGAAATATTACATAGTTCGAGTTCTCTAATGTCTTTTAAGAACGACTTTATATAAAGGGATCATAAAGAATGGTGATTTTAAAAGAAAAGAAATGTAACAAACTACTGGGATTTGTTGCGTATATGAAGAAAGATTATGCCGAATTAAGGTGCCAAATGAAGATAGAATAATTTTATTATTTCTAAATTCTTATAACTTTTACTTACATAGGACACTGAAGGTAAAAGGCCAAAGGCCCAAATGCCCTCTGTAGGAGCTAGCCTAAAGTCACCTAAAGGTGCAGCTTTTCGGCTAGTAATGAATGTAAGTCACTATTTGTTGATAGAATGAGACATTGTATAGCCTCTCACAAGTTTGGTTTTAGAAACTACTGGTGACTCTGCAAGAGTGTACTGAACAAGAGCAATTCCCCAGTCCTTCCTTTCTTGAATCAATTTGAAGTGTTGTCATCTACTGTAGATAAAGTAGAGTGCTTTGCTTGGAAATTCTCTTTTAACTCCATTCTCAATTAATCAGGAACATCTCTGCCTAATTTCCCTCCTAATACAGTTTGTACTGAATGATATGCACATAATTCCATTCATGATTTCTGCTATCATTTGTAAATTAGATCCTTGAGGCTTGAGGATTCAATGATAACCCTGCAATTGGCTCCTGTTCTCTTTACAATAATTGTCTCACTACTTTTTGCTTTCCAACTTGTTGGAAGTCTTCCTTTGTAGTTCCTGACTTTAAGAACTATGGGGAGCTATCTGACCCCTTGAATTATCATTCTATTAGTCTCTTACCTCTTTTTGACAAAGTATTAGATGCTCTAATCAACACTGAATTGATTAAACATCTTAATTCACATGACCTCCTTTTAGACAAACAATATAGGTTCCATTTCTCCAGGTCTACCACCAATATATTAACAGCTATCACTGAATTTGTCTATCAAGCTTTGGATAAGAACAGTGAAGATCAGGCTGTGGTCCTAGATATTTCAAGGCATTTAACAGGGTGTTTGACATGCTGGTCTTCTCCATGATCTCGAGGGCTATGGTGTCACTGGATGAATATTTAGCCTAATCTAATCATTCCTAACAATGTGCAATGAATATTGTGCTGAATGGACATGCTTCTGGCTTATTTCATATTAATGTAGGGGTCCTAAAGGGCTCTATCCTCAGACTTAAACTGTTTTTTATGTTTTGTTTTTTTATCAATGATCTCCCCAATGTCATCAGTTCCCAACTAGATATCTATGCTGATGCCACAACTACTTATTTCCTATCTTAGTTGCAAATTTGACAGATATAGCAAAGTAGAACTGGCAACTGGTCTCCAAAAGGACCTCCAATCAGTGGTTAACTGGAGCAAGGAATGGCTTGTAAATTTTAATGTCTCTAAAAACAAAACTGCTTTTATTTAATTACCACAGAGAACCTTTTCTGCCTGCCATCAGCATGGCTGATGCTAAACTCCAGGAGGGCAACACCTTGCACCTTCTTGGATTTACATTTTCCATTGTCATGAAGTGGAGTGATTATATTGAACTAGTTGCTAGGTCTGATGGTAGGAAAGTTGGTTTGCTGTGTTGTACCAGCCAATTCTTCTTGTCAGAATCCCTCTTGCACATTTATAGAACTACCTTTCAGCTGTGCATGAATACTTCTGCCATATATTCTTTCTATGCATCTGGGGATTCTTGACAAAATTCAAAGAAGAGTCTGTAATTGAATTGATTCTGACCTTGCATCTCAAGTTCAGTCACTTTCCCACCGACATGACATGGCTTCCACTTGTCTTTCCTACAAATATTTTCAAGGCAATTGTTCTGATGAGCTTTTCTCCTTTAGTGCCTCGACTGCATGAATTTAAGTGTGCTACTAGATTAGCAACTAGGTCTCACCAATTTACTGCTGAACTAGCTTAGATGCAACTAAGTTCTATTCTAATTTTTTACTTACACTTTTCACCAGTGAAACTCTCTCCTAATTTTTCCTTCCCTGCCACCTACAATCTTTAAAAATTTAAATGCAGTGTCAATCACCATTTTCTGTTTTCCTGAATCCTGGTCCTTTATTGTTCTATTCATCACTTCACGCCACTAAAATCTCATTCTCTTTTACTAACTTGACCTCCTGTGACCTAGTAGTGTTGTTGCTTTTGCTTGGGGTGAAACAATTTTAAATGATTGTGAAATGAAGGTACTTTAATTAGAAGTTAACAAAAAAGGATATAGCTCACATTTTGATTCTATTTAATAATAGATGTCACAAGAAAAAACACAAAATAATGGTTATTTGATTTGGATCTGATTTTAGTCCAGAATGCAGTCTCTGAGAACTGATTCCTTACAATGGTACTCTCTTTGGAGAGTTCTCACCATTGAATTCTTGAGATGAAAAATAGTTGACTGTGCCTATGTCTTCACTACTATGACTTTTTTTACGGTGTCATTTCAGTCAATTTAAAATATATATACATATAAACCTAATTGTATGGCGAGGTTGGAAAAATGACAATTCTTTTTATTTTTAGATTTGAAACATTTATTTCAAATACATAATTGTTACTTTTTGTTTTTCTATCCTTTTTTTAAATATTTAAAAAATAAATTTATTTTAGGCTGTCCCCCCTCTCTCTCTCTCTCTCTCTATATATATATATATATATATATATATATATATATATATAATGTCATATAGGAATAAAGTGTCACTGCTGACACTTGGGTTTGAAACATGGATCACCAGAGAGCAATCAAAGTCAACTTTATCTTAAGATAATTAGATCACATGACGGGTAAAGGAAATATATATATATATATATATATATATATATATATATATATATATATATATATATATATATATATATATATAATTAGCTGCGTTCTGACCAAGTATTGTTATAAGGCATTACTATTATTGTATCTGTGATTTACAAAGTCTCTCCTACAAATGGGCATTATAAAATATATATATTGACCATTATTCTTATAGATGCATATAGGTATTAATATGTACTATTAGATCTGCAGCTAAATCTCATCATTTTACAGCTGAATTTGTTAGATGTGACCATAAGTTCTATTGTGAAACTCTTCTGGCTTCTTGCATTCCACTCAACTTTGATTCTGCCTCTTTAACTCCTGTTCTTTCATTGGCCTCTTGGCTTTATCAGCTTTCTTGGGTTGAAATGAAAAAAAAAATGCTACACAAATAAAGTAGTTGGAATTTGTTTCACATGAGATATAAACACTCAGTGTGTGTGTGTATGTGTGTGGTTCAAAAGGTAATCAAATACAAAATCTTCTTGAAAATGAGAAAACTCAGGCTATAAATGGTAAAACCTCTAACTCATGTATATAAATTATTAAGTTCATAGCCTTGTGATGAAAAAAACATTTATTTTATATTACAGTAATTTCCTTCTTTGTCATTGCACTTAACAAGTGTTTCTGTATAGAGCATATATATTAAAAGAAAGTGACAAAAAGTTCTCAACCAAACTAAGAAGGAATTCCAAAATAAGTTCTGATGTTTGGTGAGATTTTAAGATGATGGTCTGGCCAAGAACTTTTCAGCATGCTCTCACACAGTTAAATTTCAGTTATCAGGCTGTAGATTTATTGATCCAATTTTATATGTACTGTTTGACCAAAATAAATATCTTAAGAGTTTTGCATGTCCATTGCTGTTTTTAATGTAATATAGTTTGATATTTTTATGGATAAAAGACAAAGAATTTAGTCATGTGTGTGATCTTTGTCCAAAATATTGTTACAATTCATACAAAAATCAAATAGATCTTATATGTAATTTTCTTTTCATATGTACCATGTTGCTTCAGAATGTGGTTGTTCATGGCTCTTCTCAACTTGCTATCCTTTGTAACTCTTAGTAAGATTTGTCTCTTTGCTATCCATACTAGTCCCTGTTCTTCCAACCATTTACACAAGCTCATTACACCAGAAACAACAGAACATTAAAACATCTGAAATATACATTGGAAGTAAATTTTCAAGTCAAACAATTAAAAATGAAGGACTTGAAAACAATAATGCTGGAATTAATAAAACAACAAGAACAATGACAATAACACCAATAGCAACAAAAATTCCAGGAAACATTGTTGAGACATGAACAACAACAGAAATGCTAGAATTTTTGACAAATAAAGATAATGAAAATGCATCTACTTTTTTCTCACTTGACTCAGTAGTAAATGCAACTGGTGAATTTAAATATAATCCTAATGAAGAGGTTGCATTTGCAGCATACTACAGATCCTTTGAGGAAATCTTTAATAAAGACTGTATAAGCTGGTTGAACGAGAAAAAAGTGCACCTGTTACTAAGAAAGTTAATGCCTATGGAACATGAAAAATATGGTAATTACAACCTGCTGAAAAATCAAGTGAATTGCCAAGTGAAGAAACTATTATGTTGTTAAGTAAAATTTTCAGTGAAAGAAGTTCATTTTCAATACAAGTTGGCAATGTCAAAATCATGTAAAAAAAAAAATGTATATGAATATTATACCACTTATGTTAGTATTGTAAACAGGGAATTAAAAAAGTTCAAGTTAAGCAAACTAACACCAGACATGTTTAAATGCTTGATCTTCATACAAGGGTTGACAGCAAACAGGAATGTTGAAATTCATTCTAGAATTTTGACTAAGCTTGAACAGGACTCAAAATTGACCTTGCAAACTGTAGCTGAAGAGTGTCAAAGAATAGTGAACTTATGACATGATACAGCTAAAATTGAGGAAAGAGATGTATCTCACATAAATTTGGTTCATCCCAAAGCATATAATAAAACAAAATACTTTATAAAAGCAAATCCATGTTACAGATGTGGCAAATTACATTTCAAAAGGAAGTGCCCTTTTTACAAACAAAAATGTTTTGACCATGGAAATGTGGGACATAAGAGTTCACATTGTAAAGTTAAAAAAATGGATAAGAAGTCAAAATTCAAGAATCCTGTAAATGTAGTGTTGACGACAGGCAATGCAGACAAGGGTCAAAAAAGAAAATTCATAATTGTAAAAATAAATAGAAGAAATGTAAAGTTTCATCTAGACACAGCGTCAGATTTGACTTATAAACAATATTAACATTACCAAAAAAATTTGCTTGGGGTGTGATACTGAGCTGTTGGCCCATGGTCAACTCCCAGTCGCAGTGCAAAGCTGTAATGTTTCTTTGACCGGCATTTTGGGGTTGACTCTGAGTCACTGCCACCAGCCTGTGTCCCGGTCAATTGGTGGCCGTCGCTATTTGGCGGAATTCCTTTGTCAGGATACCAATATGTAACACTGGCCCATCCAGGGTTGAATTCTGGGCATCAATGTTAATGGCTTCTCACCAGCTGTACTGGTTCGATACCAGCTCTGTCATTCCCAGCTCACTTCCAACGTCTGGTTAATGGAGTAACTGCTTCAATCTAAAGCCTGACCTACCCACGTTGTGATTTTAATCTTAGGTAGATGAGATCAATCAGGCGTCAGGCTGTAGTGTAAGTTGAGTCCAGACTGAAGGTGATATTGCACAAGCATAAAGAAAAAGAAGCAAATAAGCGAAAAAACCCAAGAGGTTCAAGTATGTTAAGAAATAACAAATTAACTTCATCCGTCCATTATGTACAGGAGTGTGTTTTTCTCCCAGCCCATTTTCTATGAAATGTGACACTTCTATGTTTCTTAAGTAAGTTTTGGTATCTTAAGTCAACTGGTTTAGTTCTTAGGTGCTGGCTTGGCTTCGTTCGTCAGTATAACTTGCTATTGGTAGGATAGGCGAAGTCGGAGGTCGTGGAATCTCTCGGTCAGCTTCTGCGAGGCAACACTCTGGTTCCCGCCACTCAAACTCAACTGTCTAACTGACTCAACTCCAATTGCTACTGACTCGACTGTCTAACGGCCCAAGGACATTCATTTATATGGGTGTCGACCAAAACCCAGTGCGGGGCCAGATGTGGCCTGGGGTTCTCGGTAAATCTCGATTCCCAACAAGAAATCTTTTTGTTGTCAGGCCAGGAAAATTGATTACTTCCCATTTTTGGAAAATTAATCACTTTCCATTTGGGAGGGGGGTCTCCCTTGTCTGTGAGGGGAGTTCGGAGGAGAGCTATCCTCCTAAACTCTTCCTCTCTCACATTTCTCACATTGATATCTCATACCAATCCCTTCAGTGGGCATTAACAATTTCTCCATCCTTCTCATCCCTTCACCTCCGCCTATCACCATTGCTACCACTCGACCAATGGCATCCCAGCTGTTTAGGTGTGGCTAAGCTGGCCTCCTTAAAATTATAATCCAGAATTTTTTTTACAAAATTCTCCTTTTTCCCATCGGCCAAATTTTTTATGAATCCCATATTGCCACTTAAAATCTATCATATCTTTTGGTCACTCAGAATCCACTTAGCCAGCACTCTTTACCAATTCCATCAATCAATGTCAAAGTTTGCCATCTGGTCCCTTCATGAAGTTAGCTTATACTGGAACCTTTGGCTTCTTGAGAAATTAAATTCTTTATCTCACCAAATCACAATTCCTCCACTCTATCTTTTCTCCTGCCCAAAATTTTACAATCGCCACATTGCTACTCAACAACTCGGTGTCTGAAAGCGACACCTTGGTAAAGTAAATAATGGTCCTCTCCACCCGTATTGAGACAAATGCCAAAATTTTATAATCACCATATTGCCTTTTCCTTGCCGGCACTGAAGAAAAAAAAAGTAAATGATATCTTCGAGAGATAATTAATATTGATTCTCCCTACCCTGTATCGGCAATTGTCTCAGGCTGAAATTTTTATGACCGCCATGTGGTCTGCCTGATATCTTAATGCTTTGTTTATCTTTCCGAATTCTCCCATTTCTCTCAGCAAGGCACTTCTTTACAACAATATTAATCAATTTGACAAAATCTCACATATGGCTTACTGTCTTACGGGTTTACTGTTTTTGTGAAAAGTATCTTTTTCGTAAATAAAATCAAATCTTTTTAACATCTTTCAGGATAACTTCTTTCCGCCATATAGTATTTCCTGTTTTAATTTCTATAGTTAATTAGTGAGTTACCATAGCTAAATAGTGTCACAGGGGCAGAAATTTAAATTTAAAGGTGAGTTTACATCAGATGTATCATTTTATGGGAAAACAACGAAGGCTAAAGCATTCATGATGGGAAGAATATATAACTTGTTCGGAACAGATTTGGATGCAGCTGTTCAGTTTATGGAATTTGTCCATTAACTCTTTTTGTAATAAAATGGATGGCTCTTTTAGTAACTCTGAGAGGCTAAAAAAAAGAATTTTAAAATCAATTTCTGGAGGTTTTTTTCTGAAGGGTTAGGAAGATGCACAAAAACTAACTTTAAGTTCCAGTTAAAGGAAAAAGTGGTACCAATTTTTAGACCAAAGAGGAATGTGCCTTTTTCAGCTTTGGATATGATAAACAAGGAATTAGATCACTTGGAAAATATGGGAGTCATCTCCAAAGTGGATTATAGTGGGGCCTCCTCAACTGTTAAAGGAAAAAGAAAAATAACAGAATCCATGTATGTGCTGATTTTTCCACAGGGCTGAATGATGGCTACAAGCTTACAATTACCCCCTGCCAATCCCAGAAGAAATTTTCACAAATTTAAATGACGGAAAGTACTTTTCAAAGTTGGACTTGTCAGACGCATATTTGCAAATCCAGGTTGATGTTCAGAACTGTTAACAATCAATACCCTCAAAGGATTATACAAATTTAACAGTTTGCTATTTGGAATTAAGTTAGCACCTGGAATTTTTCAGCAAGTAATGAATACAATGTTGAGTGATCTAAACTTCATGATTGCCTATTAGATGACATTTTAATAAAAAGTGTAAATCGAGAGCATATTCAACACGTAAATGAGGTATTCCAAAAAATAAACAAATATGGGTTTAAATTGAGTGATGAGAAATGCAAATTTTTTATGACAAAAATTAAGTATTTGGGCCAAATCATTGACAAAAACAGTAGGAAACTAGATACAACCAGAGAAAGTGTGATTAAAAATATGCCCTTCTCAACAAATATGTCATTACAAGTATTTTAAGTTTCGCAAATTATTATGATGTTTTTATTTTGAACATGTATTTTTGGCAAGCACCATTAAATAATTTGCTAAAAAAAAAGGCTCCAAGTAGAATTGGACAGCTAAATGCTAAAAAGCATTCAAGAAAATTAAAAAGTTTCTAACATTGGACTTGTTTCTCTCACATTTTGATCCAAAATTAAAAATAATCGTGGTATCAGTGCCATAATTTTGAATAAGCACAAAGATGATTCTGTAAAAGCAATAGCACACATGCATCAAAAACACTTTTATTGGTTGAGAAGAATTATATAGTCAGATAGAGAAAGAGGTATTGGAAATATTTTTTGCTGTGAAAAAAATTTCACAATTTCATCCACAGTAGATGGTTCACCCTACAGATAAGACCACTGTCCATTGTTATCTATTTCTGAATTGAAAAAGGCTATTCTGACAGATACAGTGAATTGACTACAGTGATGGGGACAATTCTGTTGAATTACAATTTAAAATGCCATCAAAAAAGTTAAATCATGAAGATGGTTTGTTGAGACTCATACTTAAATTATATGAACCTTTAAAAGATATGGTAAATGCAGCGCTAAGAGCTGAGAATGAAGTTAAGAATGTTCTCTGCAATACTGTATGTGATCTACTAGCGATACTAGATGAAATTAAAATAAAAGCTCAGGTGGATACATTTATTAGAGAGAAAAAAAAGAAGCAAATAAGGTGGAAATTGAAGAAGAAAAATAAAATAAAATTGAAAACTGATGATAACAATATTTTCTCAATCTGCAATGAAGTTTTAATGTATGGTGAAAGAGTGGTAATGCCTGCATCTCTTCAGAAATGGATGTTGAAAGAATTTCATCAAGGTCACCCAGTTATCTCTAGAATGAAATCCCTCATGTGCAGCTATGTCTACTGGCCCAATATTGACAAAGACAGAGAGAAATTGCTAAAAGCATGCAGAGATTATGCCATGGCCAAAGACAGACACAGAGTGGTCAAGATTACATATCAATTTTGTGGGACCAATAGTGTCTACTACCTAATTATCAACAGTTTTTCCAAATGGCCAGATATTTTAAAATACAAGAGTCCAACTTCTACAATTAAAATAAACTTCTTCCATGAATTATTTGCTAGATAATAGTACATTGTTTATGATAACACTATGCTATTCACTGCTTAAGAATTTGAAAGTTTTTTGTAAAACCTTAGTGATATAACATATCAAAACTTTCCCCTAACATCCAAGATCAAATGAGCAAGCAGAACATTTTGTCAATACATTCAAAAGGGCATTAAAAAAAACAATGGAGGTGAAACTAAGGATACGTTATTAAAGCAGTTTTTACATGTATATTCAGTGACACCTAATCCTAACATGGTATCATGTATGTCCTCAGTAGAACTGATGTCCGCAAACAAAATTAGATTGGTGTTTGACAAATTAATGACGAATAAAATAAAAAAAAGACCGAAAACAAGGAAAAATCTGATACCCAGAAAAATTACAAAAATGGAAATGAATACTTGAAAGATGGGGTAGGTGAGAGATGTATTGGAAAGTTATTGTACATAATAAAAGGGTTTACATGGGTGCATAAAAGATAACTAAATCAAATAAGTAAAAAGGTACTCGGATGAACAGAGCATCTGAAAGGAGGAGCCGTTGGTGGTTCTGTATGATGTTTTTGATGTACCTATGCCCCAGATAGCCAGAAAACACACACTCAATTAAAAGGAAGAGACACCTACAGAAGTGTTGGATCTTAACCCAAAATCTCAAAAGTGGAAAAGTTGTGGTAAGAGTTAGTTACTCTCTTTACTGTCATAAATGGACTGATCCTTTCATGATAGGAAGTCCTATGGGTAATTGTCTAGGACGGCAATAATACTATTGTAGTGACTTGTCAAGCTGAGTATTGACTACTATTATCAAGACTAACTCTGTCAAGTGTTGTGCCTTGTCAGATCCCACATCATAACAAGAATAATAAAAAAAAAGGTCAAAAACAAGAAAAAAAATCTGATACCCAGAAATACTTCAAACAGGGTGAAAAAATATTCTTTCAAACTTACAAAAATAGAAATGAATGCTGGGAAGTTATTTTACATGATAAAAGGGTTTACATGGGTGAATAAAAGACATCTAAATCAAATAAGAAAAAAGGTACTCAGATGAACAGATCGTACGAGATCAAGAGCCAATGGTGGTTCTGTATGACATTTTCAATGTACCTATGTCCCAGATAGCTCCAGAAACAACACACTCCTGTAAAAGGAAGAGACAGCTTACAGAAATGTTAGATCTTAACCCAAAAAGAAAAGGTATAACTTCTGTAGGAAGTAAGTCTCAAAAGAGGAGATGTTGTGGTAAGAGCCAGTTACCCTTCTTACTATCATGAATGGACTGATCCATTCATGATAAGAAGTCTTGGGTAATTGTCAGAGAAGATAATACTATTGCAGTAACTTGTCTAGTTGAGTATTGAATACTACTATCATGACTGACTCTGTTAAGTATTGTCTCTTACCAGACCCCATATCACAACACACACTTTTTTACTTTTGTGTATTTAGTGAATTCATTTTCTATCCATATGCATTTGGCTTGCTCTCAGTATAAGTTCTAGATTATTCTAATATTCTTACCAAATGTATCAAGGTTACCTAGTAGTTCAAACAATTCTTTATGCTGTACTTTATCAAATGCTTTTCCTGATCTATAAACATATTTACACATCCATCAGCATTTGTATTGCTCTTTCTGATATTATTCTGACTATAAATATTGCATTCCTTGTTCCAGTGTTTTTAACAAAAATACACTGTTTTTGTAGTATTTCCATTATAATTCTGCTACATGGAGAATATAGATAAGTTTTGTTATATGGCTAGGCATTTTAAAAGATTGGAAAATTGTGTTGTCCATAAATACTTGGATAAATAAAAAGAAATCTGACTTTGCCTAATATATATCAACATTAATGTTGATGTTTTTATTCAACTCGGAAATGCCCATTATTTTTTGTCAATAATCGAATTATATAATATTATGCATATTATTGGAGGTACAGTGGAGTAATTGATTGTGGCTCAGATTGAGGAATCAGAGAGCTGAGTTTGAATTCTATTCGAGTTCATTATATTTGCTTACATTTCCCAAAGCTATTAGAATGTATGCATATCTTCTCTACCCAGCTATGGGTAAATAGTAGGACAGACTGGATTCTACAGCCTTGGGTATCAACTGGTCTAGAAGGAAGAACTCTGAATTCAAAACCACCAACTATGGGTAAATAGTAGGACAGTCTGGACTATGTAGCTATGGTTGGCAACCAGACTGAGAGAAGGGCAACTCAGAATTCAAATTTAGAGCCAGAGTCCCTAAGACAGTCCAATGTCATGTTCAGTTTTTTTCTGGCAACTCCTGTGAAGCTGCCAGTGCCATGCTGTATTGACCTCGCCTCCTCATTCAACAACATCAGTGGTGTGGAGAGGGGAGACATGCTGCATGGCTAATTGTTGATCTTTAAGGACATAGAGAGAGGGCATAACTCTGTAGGTACAGATCCATGGTCTCATGAGACTGACGAATGTCATAATAATTATTTCCTAAATGACACAAGAAACAAATTAAATTTCCAAATTGTACATAAGGCTAAATTTCTGGAGTACTTTGTGAAAATCTAACACTGGAAAAGAGCACTCTATAAAAAGTAATTGCTGCAAAGAATTGCTAACATTTTGTTAGATCCTTATTGCCATTTGCAGAGATAACCAACATCTCTAGCTTAATGCTGTCCAAAGCTATGTAACTCAAAAACAGTATTCTGTGTAATTTCATATTCAAAATATTAGGTGTATAATCTTTTAGAAACTCTACTGTTTTTGTTTAGTTTTAACAAAGTATTGTTATTTTATGATGATTGATTTGAGATTATATTTAACTAGCAGTAGAGCCCGGCATTGCCCGGGGATATAACAGTAAGAGATAGATCAAGTATCCACCATCATAAAGACTGAAAAATAAAATTGACAAAGATTATTGTTTAAGGTTGACGGACACGCATGTCTTAATTAGTTGTTTTTTTTTGTTTTGTTTTTTTACGAATTGGTCAAACTCAAACAAAAACATTGTTTTCAATCGTTATGAGTCTACTGATTGAATAGAATTTTATTATAAACAATTGTCTTGTAAATGGAATTTTTAAAGTATCCTGAATGTAAAAATAAAGAAAAAAGTGTGCAAGACAATAAGAAACACTACATGCCAAAAAAAAAGTGAAGTTTTGTTGAAATCGGTTGAAAAATGTAGGTAGCCTTTCTGTAATCTTTTAGTTTTACAATTTATGATTTTTACTTATTGAATACAGTAAAAAAAATTGCATATTTTGCTTGTGATTCATAATTAAAATTCTGATTTGAATATATTTTCCACTCGTTGTTTCTAATACAAAAAATATTAACTTTATTTGGGTTTATTAATTATGATCTAACAAATCTTATTCATTTAGTAGCCTTTCTGTAATAATAACCTTTTTACAATTTATGATTTTTACTTATTGAATACAGTAAAAAAAATTGGACACCATGTGTACTTAAAGTAGTTTCCGTTCGGTTATTATTTTTAGTTAGGACTTGTGTATGTTTAGATTTCATTATCTTTCCCTAAAGATAAAGAATTTATCCGATGTTTGTATTCGTACAATCAGTAGAGATCGTTAGATTATTGTTTAAGGTTGACGGACACGCATGTCTTAATTATTTTTTTTTTTTTTTTATTTTTTACGAATTGGTCAAACTCAAACAAAAACATTGTTTTCAATCGTTATGAGTCTACTGATTGAATAGAATTTTATTATAAATAATTGTCTTGTAAATGGAATTTTTAAAGCATTCTGAATGTTAAAAATAAAGAAAAAAAGTGCAAGAGAATAAAAACACTACCTGCCAAAAAAAAAAAAAAGTGAAGTTTTGTTTTATCGGCTGAAAAATATAGGAAATCCGCTCCCAATATTTAAAGTAACCCACACACACAAACAAACCGATGTGAGTTGTCCCCTTCCATTTTCACGATGTCTCTTAATCGTGTTTTCAAATTGATTTTGTGCAAAAACAATTATATTTTTCCCATTTTTGGCGCTGTTAGAACCACCACAAGGTAATTTTATGTAGTCCTGTGAAGTTTTGTTGAAATCGGTTGAAAAATGTAGGAAATCCGATCCAATATATAAACGTTACAGACACACACACACACACACACACACACACACAATCTGCATTTTATAATAAGTAAGATTTGAATGTCTTTAGACAAAGTATTTGACTTATTGTCTTGCTTTATTCACACTAATTCTCTTATCTTTTGTTAATTTCTTATGATGTCATTTTGGTTGCTGTATACTCTGGTATGTCATATTCTTTCTCTTTCTAATTATTTCTACAGGCCATGAAAATTTTGTCCAAGAAAAGATTAATGAAGAAAGCTGGCTTCTTCAGTAAGTTATTTTTTTCTTATTTTTTCTTTAGATTATTTTAATTTGAAAAGAAAAAAGTTGCTTTTTTTCTTTTCATAGAATTTTAGAGTGTGGAGCAAAAAGTGAACATTTAGTACTTCCTTGAAATTTTCTTTTATAAAAAAAAATAATTTTTGTTTTGTATTAAAAAAAAAAATCTTATTTTTGTGCAACAAGAAAAAGATGGAGCTGATTTCCAACCATAGCTATTTTGCAACTTGAGGAGTGATTGATAACAAACACTATTCTAACACTGGTAAGTTCTCAAGAAATAATATTTTTATTTTAAACACTAAGCCAGCTACTCAATCTTAATAAGAACCCAAATTGTTTAACTTTGTTCATCAAAGTAAAATATTGCCTTAAAAAATACTAACAAAAATAAAATAAAACTGTATCAGTTGCTTTTTATACTTGTATATTTGGTGCTTGCTTAAATGTTGCCTTTAGTGGTCTTCATGTTAAGTCACTTCCTATTTATAAAAGTATATGTGGATCTTATGCTTGGTTATTCTTAATTATTTTAAAATATCAACAAGGATTCTTCCCTGCTTATTGTTACAGAATGTGCAGGCGGCCAGAGAATATTAAACATCTGGTCAGAACTCAATCTGAGTTGGGTTGGTTTGAATACTGTGGGAGTGGAATTCTAACAGCGATGGATTGTTTTTGTTTAAGTTTTGATATAAGACCAAAAAAGATAAGGAAGCAGGCGCAATAATTACAAGGGGCATTATACCTTGCCACACCCAAATTCCTTAGTGAGGCAAGCCAATACTTGTCTATATGATTTGGGCCAACAAGTTGACATAAATCCTCTATGAGTACTGATTCTTATAAGTAAAAAAGAAAATTGTTTGTTGTTGATGCTACCTATGATGTAACATTGAGGCCTGAAGAATTGAAACCAGAGACATCATATTCTTATTATATTTTTATTTAAAAAAATAGAACAATTCAGTAATTTATGTGCAATGGATTAACTGTTATTGGTGTGGAAAGTGAAATCAGCAAGCTGAGTTCAAGTTCTGCTGCATTTACTTCATGCTATACCTTTGGGGAAAACATGGATACATCTCTTCTTCCTCTAGCATTTACTTAAATAGCATTGTAGACTGGGCTCTATAGTTTTGAGTGGCAGTCTAAAAAGACAACACCGAATATAAAAAATAGAGATCGCAATAAGAAACCTTTCTACAATCTTTTCCAAGAACGCATGGCAGTTCACAGATAGTAAAGAAAAGGAATCTGTAGAGAGATATGATTGTCTAGGTCTTTAAGGGACATGGCATAAAAAGGAACTGGAATTATCTCCCTTTTTTGTGTCAATTTTTTATTTACATATTTTTTTAAACTGATGACTTGATGTACTCTTTTTGCTATGTTACAGTTGTGAATACAGAGACATACAGAGATTTTATCATTATTAACTAGAGTGGGAACTCAGCTTAATATTAACTATTCATAAAATCTCAAATATATTGCCAACAATAAATATTCCTTTTAAGAAGCTTATAAATATCAGTGATGGCTTTTCAAACAAGATATGGCTTTGATATTTATTAAGCTTAGTCACACATAGCACAATGTCAAATGGAAAAAAGGAGTGGAGACGGGAGGATTGTGTTGTACCAATCTTCTAAATGAGGAGGCACTAAACATTCAAAAGGCTAGCTTTTATCAAAACTTGAACACCAACCATTGATATATTGTGGGAAATACCTAATGACCTCAGCTACATGAAAATCAAAGCTGATATAAATTTTCTCCTGAAATTTATTATATTAAATAAAACTTTTGTCAGTTATTATTCATTTTTGACTAGTATTACATTGATCTTTAAATTCAGTTGCTATCTGTCACCATTACTCAGACCATCATTCTGTAACTGTTAGCCAACTGTACCAAAATTTAGCCAAAATAAAGAAATAAAGCCTCTGGTAAAATATGAAGTCCCATTCCTTTTTTTCCCCATGTGGAAGGCACATTTGAGTCTCAACAAAAGTTTATTTTTTTATTTCTCATCCATGCTGTTTACTGACACCCATAGAAGACATTGTGATAAAAAACACATGAAATTAAAATCAAAGAAAAGCCTTATCACAGATGAATAAAAATGAGCAACTTTTCATGTAATAATAAAATTCAAGATACTGTTACTACTAATACTACAAGTGTATGTAAACATTAAAGATGGCAGGCATTCAAGGAAAATCAAGAATAAATTTATCTGGTTAGATAAGAGCTTCTGTAACTGTTGCATTTAGTAGCTAAAGTGGTAGAACAGTGAGCTTATGCTTCTTGAATTTCTTTTTTCTTTTATTACTATAGTTCACCAAATACAAGTCTCAAGAGCCACCCAGGGTAGAAGGTTACTGAGTGAGATTACTGTAAGGTAGAGTGAAGGATGGAGCAAGAAGTGCATATTATGAGGACATGTAGAACAAACATTAGTTGATTCTCAATCAGGTAAGCATCCACTGGGGAGTCTGTTCTACATAGTGACCTTTCTGAGAAAGAAGCTGTTCAAGTGGAACTTAATCCTTCCCAAAGGAACATAAAGGAAATGTGGATGATTTGCAATCATGAATGTAGCATGGCAGGTCCTCGCTGCAAAAGTCTGAGCTAGTGGAAATAAGGAATGTAGCTTGTTTAAACATTTGCTAATATAATAGTAATAATGATACAGTAATAAGAAGCTAACAACTTTTCATATGTGGGATAAGCATTGCAAGAGGTTAGATTAATTCATCACCCACAAGGCTGTGTAATAACTTTTGCATTATGTCAAAGCTGGACAGTACTACTCCATTCTCAGTCTGATCTAACTCTTGTAAAGATAGAGAATGGCAGCAGGAGTTAGGTATTTTTTGGAGCAATACGAAGGACTAAGCATGCTTCTCACATCCTTAGTGATGACACAAATATACAAATTCCATTTTGAGGTCTGGAGTAAGCTTTAAAACCAATAAGTGATCAAGGCAAGGTGTTTATTTGAGGGTGTTCCTGCTCATCAGGGTTGAAGCAAATTTAGGGCAAGCTTGGTAGTGAAGAAATATTACCAGCTTTGTTTTTGTTGAAGCTTGAATAAGCATGGAATAATAATAATACAACACAAAATGTATGTAACAAAATGTATTGAAACAATGAAAAAAGGTACACAATATTTACAGGTAGTTTTGGTATATTCTTGGGAAGACTGTTCCTGCAGAATGGGTTGACTAAGTCGCAGTCGGGCAGAGTCTCTGGATTCGATCTCTTAATCTTCCGTCGTCTTCCGGTACCAACCCATATTTATATGGTCGGTACTCCACTTATGTAAATTAGGTGTATCATACACAACAGTTTTGGAGGTATTGAATGATACAAGCTAGTCTTTCCATCCTTGAGCTGTGAGTGTTAGGTCAGAGGAACAGGGGCCGGGTGTACTATCTGCAACCCACATGACCAGCAAGCCTGTTTGAGGGCCCTGGCAGTGCTATCTTATCAATATTTGCTTTTGTCTACATAACATTTATATGTATTACAAATTAAACTAAGCACAACAGACTATTAAAAGGACTATTAAAGAATGACAAATTTTCACGGATTTCAACGTCATTCTGGGTTGATTTTTTTTTTTTCATCCAAATCTGTGAATTTGTTTTGCTCATGCTCAGTCTCAAGAAAACACTATGTAAAATTCACTATTGTTGAATGTGTTAAAATTTTAAAGAATCTTAATGTTAAAAATTGCTTCAAAACATTGTTGATTTATTTAAGATAGAATGATCTATTATGACGTCTCTAATTTGTATTTAGATACATTGTATTTATTTTTGATTTTCTAGTTGAATTTTTCACTTATATAGCAGATGATCCATTATTTTACATAATTAGGTTACAATAAAATTTGTATTTTATATGAATAGTAGCTTATGAAAATTGAGATATAGTAGACTGGGGCACCCCATATCATAAATTCAGAGGGCCCTGTAAAGAAGAGATCAGCTACCAGACACTGGTCATCCCGATATTTGGAGATACACCCATGCACCATGGTATCTTCTGCATATATATTTAATAAGTACCTGAGGATGTTCTTAGGCAGATTGTTAATATAAAACAGAAAGAAGGTAGTGGAGAGTCTTGAGGTATGTCAGTATTAATCTCATGTGCCTCTGAGGACTGGCTATTAGCAATGACATTCTTAGACCTACCTGATGGGTAAGATGTGATAACATAGAAGACTTCCAGATATTCCATAACTGTTGAGTTTGTGTAGCAATCCTCTATGCTGCACTTTGTTGAAAGCCTTCACGATATCTAAGGCGATCACTCTTGAGATGTGTTTATTATCAAGTGCTATACTAATTCCATGTATGATAACATTTAAGACCTCAACAGTTGACCTAGAGGAGCAAAAACTATATTGTTTGGCACTCAGGAAGTTGCTTCTGTTGAGGTAGTCAACAATTTTCTTGTAGATGATAGCCTCAAAAAGTATGCTGGTAATACTGCATTGTGATGGAGATAAGGGCTCACTTGCATTCTTGTACACAGGGCATACACTAGACACCATCTATGGGCTTGAGAAGCATTTCTTCTTCAGGCATTGGTTAAGATTCAAGTTACTTTGAGAGGTACTTGAGAACAACTGTAGGGATTTTATCTGGATTTGTAGCTTTTATAGAGTCAAGGCTTCTGGAGACCTCCTGAACTGAGATACAGTGCTGTGCAAAAGTAAGATAAATTTTAAAAAATTGTCTCTTTTTCCTGGAAGATCAACAAATCTTAAACTATATATTTATTACGAAAAAGCAATTACAACCACTTTCAAAGATTTTTATGAAGCTGCAGTAAAAATATTAATTAAAAATTAAAATATGCAAAAGTAAGGGAACTCTTACATTTACACTCTGTACAGCACTGTACCAAAAAGCTTATGCTCCATGAGATGAGAAAAGTCAGGCAAGCAATAGTCTTTATCATCTAATGTAGAATTAGAGCTAGAAAGTTTATTGTAAAGAGCTTAGCCTTATCCAACAAGGATGAGAATACATTAGGGTTATTTATAATGGAGAGCACTGATGATTTTCCTCCACTGAGAATTGCATTTGCAATTTTTCCAGAATTTGCAACATCCAAGTTTTTGTATTCTATGGCTTGAACTGCCTGCACATAGATGTTCTTTGCATTATCCGGAACTCTCTTTCAGTGGTTATACACTGTTCTGAATGTGGTAAGGATTCTACTAATGTGTTCCCTCTAATAGAGATGGTAGTAGTGTTTGCAATGAGTCATGGCCACAGCACATTCAGGCATAAACCAGAGCTAGCTATTTGGCTTTTTTTGGTATTTGTTGTTGGGAGATAAAGGTTTTTATGCTGGAGTAAATCCATTCAGAAGGTTAGTATGATACCCAACTGTATCAGGAATATGAGTAGGCTTATCCATAATCTGGATCAACACAAAGTCAATGGAGAAGTCATAACAGTATTTCTCCACTTCAATAGTTATATTTGAGTGGACTATGCATGCCTTGTAGTGAATGATGAAATTGCCACAAATGTGAATGGTAGCTGAGAGCAATAAACATTGAAGATGGAGGTCATGCTATGAACAAATGCCACCTGAAAGAACATGAATAACAAGGATCCTCATGTTTGGGACAAAAGGATAAAAATAAAAAAGATTATAGGTTAACATTTCACCGAATGTTTATTCTTTATTTCTGAGCCATGCTGTCTACTAATGGCATAGTATGATGATATAATTGTGATAAAAAGCAAGCGAAATTAAAATGAAAGAAATGATAGATAAATCTTATAAAAAATATTGGAATATCACAGAAGTAATCTCCCTTGAATACCTGATTATCTGACAGGTGCAATAAAAAATAGAAGTTAAAATGAAACAAATACTATTAAAAAATCTATAATAACTACCAAAGCAGATATGTTCATAAGCAAAATGTATTCAACAATTTTGGCAGACTCATAAAAACTTGAATATTCTTTACTCATTCTTTTATTTTTAAATAGAAATCAAACCATTTCCTTTCCATTTTCTCTAAATAGAAGTTAACTTTGCAGTTCATTAATCTCTTATTTGTTATACAGAATATTGAATCCATGATTTCTTGCCCAAATACCATTTGCTTGCCTTTATAGAACATTTATTTGCAGTCTGTAATAGTTGTATTGGATATACAAGTAGCATAACTATTATTGGCACAAAAAGCAACATTTTACAACCTAAATGAAATTAAGAATCCATTTTAACTGTTTTAATAAGGTAAGCTTGCTATATACTGTTTTCATAAGATATGTTTTTTATATAATACCAAGTCCTAGGTATAATGCTAAACTATGTCTGGCAGCAAGGCCTCTGATCAGGAGATTGGAGGTTTTGAGGAACATGGAACTACCTCTTATTTGCTGTTGTTCCCAAGTCCACCTTGACCTAAGACGCACCATGTCTGCAGTACAGGTAGTGCCTCAATGACTCTATAATAGTTTATGGGATTTTTTTTTTAAATTTATAATATGAGGATTGCAATAGCAACTAATTTTTGATATGCATTGGCAATATAATTAGAAAATTGATTGATTATATTGAGTAGTAAAAATGAAAGAATACTGGAAGACTTAATTGAATTATTCAAAATGATAAAAAATACACTGGTAGTTATAAAACTTGAGTGATTATATACATTAAATAATTGCTGTTTGAACACAATCATTTTCTATTTATTGGATATAATATAGTAGAATAATTGTCAACAAAAGCCTAAATTACATAGAGTAATTTTTAATGGAACAGTGTTTGAAGATCACATTAATGTCCTTTGAATGCTAAATGAGCTCAAATCTATTAGGATAAGATTAACAATCAACATGAAAATTATTATTAATATGAGTATTATATCATTTAGAACACATGGGCTGTATTTTCCAGTAGTATCAACCAATCTCTCTACAAAACAATTATTGTTGAACATCATTAACGTATTTAAATATACAAAAAGCTTGATTAATATTACACTTATGGTAATATTTTTTGAATATTTTATTTTTATTCTATTGTATGTTTCCTTTTTTTTTTTAAAGCATTTCACTCCAAGCAAGGCAGGAGTGCCACTAGTATGCAAGGGGGTTACAGAGAGTGAAAATAAGAGAAAAGAATGGCTATATATTGAGGAAAGGATAAAAATAAGAACAGGGATCAAGACATCAGAAGAGGAGGATTGACGTTACATTTAAATTTTTGAAGATTATAGTTATCAGGGAAACAAGTAAGAGGAAGGGAGTACCACTGTTGAGAAGTGAGAGAGAAGAAGCTGTTGGAGTAGAAGAGACATTTAACTGTTTCGACAGTAAAAGGGTACGACTGAGATGCCAACCTAGTAGTGTGCTTTAAATTCATGTAGTCAGGGTACCAGGGAAAGTAGCTCATCAGAGCAGTTGCCATGAAAATATTTGTAGAAAAGACAGAGGGAAGTCACATCACATCTGTGGAAGAGTGACTGGAGTTGAGATGTCAAGTCAGGACTGATAATATTGCAGATCTGTCTTTGGATTTTGCCAAGAATCTCGAGATGAACAGTAGGGGCAACAGTATTTAATGCATGGATGAATGGTAGATTTGTAAATGTGTAGGATGGAGAAAAACCTTCTGGCATGACACAGAGAACCAATTTTCCTTTCAGTAGAAGCAGCTATTAATTCAATGGAGTTGTTCTACATCAAGTCAGTGGAAAACGTGAGGCCAAGAAGGCACAGTGAGACACACTTGTGAAGTTAAGCATCACCCATGCTGATACGGGGCAGGGAAGTTTCTCTATGGTGGTTAAATGAGAGCAGTTTAGTTTTGCGGCATTAAAATTTATAAGCCATTTCTTGCCCCAGTTAACCATTGATTAGAAGTCCGTTTTGAGAGCAATGGCCAGGTTAACTTAGTCAGCATTGCTAGATTTACAATTGAGACAGGAGTAAATGGTAGTGTCATCTGTGTAGACGCCTACTTGAGAACTGATGACATCAGAAAGATCATTGATGAAACAATGTAAGACTCAGAATAGAGCTTTGGGGGAACACCCAGCATTCGTATGAAAGGAACTGGAAGAGAGCCCATTCAGGATGACCTTCATTTCCTTTGATAGGAATGACTGGATTAAATCAAATAATTATTCTGTAATACCATAGCTCTGAAGCATACATATAAGGCCAGCATGCCAAACCCTGTTAAATACCTTCAAGATATCTAGTACCACAGCTGGAGCTTCACTGTTATTATCAAGAGCTTGGTATACATATTGTATTGATATATACTTTATATAATATTGTGTTAGACTGTATTTGTTAGCAATACTTTTAAGTACTTGAACACTTAGTTTTACAATTATATTGCACATATTTGCACAGGATTTTAATTAATGTAACGTTCAACAGCTTTTATTAAAATCATTCTATTTTCAGTGAAAAATTGACATGCAAAGGCATTTATCAAGTCAACACTCCTTTTTTTTAAAGCAATTCACTCCAAGCAAGGCAGGAGTGCCACTAATACACAAGGGGTTACAGAGGATTGAGAACAAGAGTAAAGAGGCATGTTTAGGGAAAGGATACAGAGAAGGACGGAGAAGAAGCTCAGGTTGTCAGATGTCGATTGACATTACACTTGAATATTTGAAGATTATAGTGATCAGGGAAGCAAGTAAGGAGAAGTGAGTTCCACATATGAGAAGTGCAGGAGAAGAAGCTGTTTGAGTAGAAGAGACAATTACATTTAACCGTTTTGGCAGTGAAGGGGTGGGACCAAGATGCCAGCTTGGTAGCTTGCTTGAATTCATCCAGTCTGGGAACCAGCGAAAGTAGACTTTTCATGATGAATAACAGGGGACTTTTCAAAGGTAGTAAAGTTTATTAAGAAATGTTACAAATGGTTTCTAACCATGACTATAATTAAAATGTTTAGTGAAGAAGATCATCATGTAATGTACTGTAACATAATCAATAAATTAAATGAAAGTAAATTAAATTTCTAATCAAATTAAATGCTGCCATTTTAATAACTTTTATACTAGAGTTTTCCCAATACAAAGCTCAAGAGCTATTCAAAGCAGAGTGTTACTGTTAAAATTATATGTTAAATGAGGTGTTTGATATGAATGAAAGAGGAGATGGTAGGAACTGAAGATTCTGATTGACCCTTGATATGAAGAGTTTAAGATTCTACTGTTCAAGGAAGCCACCCATGTCTGTGCTACAAAGTGGCACTTAGGAAAAAGCTAAATGGAGCTTTCTTCTCACATTTGGAACACAAAGGAAGTAAGAGTGTTTTGACTCTGTGAAAGTGGCATGGTGTATCCTAACTGTAAAGATTTCACTCTCATCTTGCCAGCTTTTTTTCACCCTAAAAATATTACCAAGATATTATTTTTCTTCTTTTATGTGCCATGTTACTTCAGGACAGATGATCATAGTTCTCAACAACTTCTTGCCCTTTGTAGCTCTAAACAACATTTAACTCTTTACCAACCCTCCCTGTCTCTGCTCTGCTATCTATTCATACATTTTCATTTGGTAGATTAATCACTGTTTTCCTCTGTCCTTCCTGTCTTCTGAGTTTTAAGTTCTGCAAGCTGTCTATCCTCATTATGTATTCCAGAAATTTCAACTCTTTCTGATTTTAACTATAAGTGCCCTTCTTGTTTTCATTTTCTTTAAAACCTCCCTGTTACTCGCATGCTCTGTCCATGGTATTTCCAGCATCCATCTGTAGAACATTTATGTCACTTCACGTCATCTGGAAAGAAAGTGTACAGCATTTAATGCCATATAGAAGGAAAGATATGACATAAGATTTCCACATTTTCTGTTACTAATGACATTTCTTACCTCTCAGTAATTTGTTTAGTTTCTAGAAGGCATTATTAGCATGTTGAAAAAATAATTAATATTCTCATTGGACTTAAAATATATTTTATGATGAATAATTTTGAAATCAACATCATTATCACTACTGCAAGCTGATTTTTTTCAAAGGAAAATTTCCATTTATATAAAGTTTCATCTTTCCATTTCAATTACCTCTTTTGAAGGTACATTTTATAATTGAATTGTTTCTTATAGCTTGGAATTTTGAAATGTGTTTTTTTTTCTAATGACCTATTTTAAAAATAATTTGGGTCAAAAAATAAAATCAAAAAATCTGATGGTCTGATTTTGATTTTTCTTTAAAAACATGCCAATCATCTTGTATTACTTCAATTATCTTATTTATTCATGTACAATACGACTCTTTCATTTTTATAGGTAAAAACTTGAATACATTTTATTTTCATGTATAATGCAATTCACACTATGTATACATCTATGTATAGATGGTGTGTAATAATCAGTTTCAAGCATTTTTTTTATCAAGAAGATTTTTTTGTGCCAATTAGGAGATCAAATAAATATTCATATTCCTGCTTTGAAAACATTATGTTGCTGCATATGTTTCAGTGGTTACATTATTCATATAAGTAAACAAAATTGCAAAAATATTCGGCTCATATATGATGAAGCCCTTATTTTAACTTTTTATTCTGATACAGAGTACATAAAAAATATGGTAATTAAAAGAAAAGTATTAAAATCAACTATAAGTACATCAAGATATAATACAAGAATGCATTAATAAAGTAGTTTATTTGCCATTCCAAAAAAGACCTAATATTTTTGTCTTTCTTTTGTTTTAAGTTGTATACTATTTTTGCTTTCTTCAGTGGGAAGAACCTATCAAGTACACCACAAAATCATAGATATGATATAATAAATGTGCCATGTCCCTTCACTACTTCATATCATTTGCAACCTGAAGCAATGTCTCTCTTTACTATCTCTCTCAGTCCCTTTTCTACCATCTATTTATGCAAGTTTGTTAGGTAGGTTACTCCCTATTTCCTTCTACCATGCATGCATTCAGTATGTCTTCTGAGATTCAAATTTTCCAAGCCTTCTTTCCATTACTCTGTTTTTACTGGATGTTGCCAAAATGCTGTTACAAAATTTCAAATGAATTTTGATTCTAAATTTTTAGTCATTACATTATTGTTTATGGTTTCAACAACATAAATTATTTGTTTTTTCAAAGGGTTTTAGTATTTACTGGCAACAATATCTATAGAAATTTGAGCAATGTTATAAAATAAAATAAGATATATCTCGGCTGATTTGCAGGCAAATAAACTAACATACTCAAGAGCGAGAGCCGGATGTGAACGAGACAAGGCCCCGTCACAAAATGACCATTATCATCGTTTACGCATAGGTCTGACGCACGAGTTCCAGTCGAAAAATAAAATAATATTTTAAAGTGTTTCTATTTTTCGACCAATAAAAATGCTTCCCTCCTAATTATACTTGTGTCGTTTTTCGAGCATGTTAAGCCATAAAAAACGCCATAAAAGGGGTCACATGGTGAAGTACAACAGCAGTCAACAGGAGGCCAGGTAAGAGACCTGTCACAGTCAGTCAGCAACCAGTGAGAACTACTATGAGAGATCAACCCAGATTGGAAGCCGGCTTATGAACTATACCACAAGGTAGCTGTCCCAAACCCACATGTTCCTATAGAAATAAATCACGTAAATCTATTGCTGTTGTCGTATTTCTTTCTTGCAACCATACGCTTGTCTATAACAGCAACATGAAAATGGACTGACTCAAGCTGAGATTTTTAAAGCTGTAAAACCACTTAGAATTAATAGAATGTTTATCAAAAGGACAATCAATCAATCCGAGACTTACTCTATGAAAGATAGGCTGAGACCAGAATGTCCTTACACCTCCAGAATGCCAAAATTCTTTAAACAGGTGCATGAAAAAGTCAGGCATAATCCAAGAAAGTCAATGAGAAAATTAGAGACCAGAACATTAAAGAGAACCATGTGGAGCTGTGTCAAAATGATCAAGGGATGTCAGCCTAAATGATAACCAAGAGACAGATTCTTTCAACAGTCACAATGAAAAAGAGCCTTCAAAGAAGTAAGAAGTTGCTGAAAGAGATTGGAGATGTCATACTGCAATCATCTTCACTGATGAGAAACTGTTCACTGTTGAACAGGCTTTTAATCATCAAAATGACCATGTTCTTGCAACAAGTAGTCAGTTCCTGCCACTTCAGGAAAATGCCTCAGAAGACATTTTGGAAGATCCACTCAAGCCATAGTGCACTGAACATTGGACACTCAAGCTGTGGTGCAATGAACATTTGACATTTCAACAAGAGAGAGCAACAAGCCATGCTGCTCATGCAACACAACAGTGATGCAGAGACAATTGTCCTATCTTCATCACCAAGGATGAATTGTCTCTCTCATTACCAGATATCAATGTTCTTGGCTATTGTTTGTGAGCAGTTCTTGAGAGTGATGCCTATTCTACTCTACACCACAATAATTGAAGCTCTGAAGGCAAAATCAAAGAGATTATGTGTCAAAATACCCATGGAAACTGCATGCCACCATGAATGACTTTCCCAAAGGATTTTAAAATGTGGTGAAGGATAAAGGGAGATATATTTAATGAGATTTTCTGGTCTTATTTAGCAGATTAATAGTTACTTTGTGTTAAAATTGCATGCTGATATAATAATTTTTTCAGGAGTTATGAACTTTTTTTTGTAACATTCTTTATGCCACACCCTGTACATGGTTCTGCTAATAAAAGAGAATTTAGTTTCAGTGTATTATATTATAAAAAGTACTTCCACTGAATAAAGTAGAACAAGACAGCAATAAAACAACAGTTTTACTGAAACCTTTATAAAGATATTATGACAAACAACCCCTTCCTCATCAGATTGTATCATTAACCCTTTTTAGCTGGATCAGCCAAATCTAACTCACCAAACACGTGTATTTGTTTACAACTGAATCTAAAAATAATAATTGGCTATAGGTTTATGTTATTGAATCAGCTTGAGCAGCATGGTGGTTTCGATATAGTAGAAGCATGGTTTGAAATGAGTCATTTATTTTGTGAGTTTTTATCAATAGATGATCAAATTTTATTGCATTTAGTTTCCATGAAAATGATAAAAACCAGATATTCATGAGTAAATATGACAGTATAGCTTGAGCATAATCCTACCAGGATATATACAATATAGAAGGATTCATTTGTAAAAATAGAATTTAAATTTGAATTACTTTAAGAATAATTTTTAGAAATAGATTCAGTCCGGAAAGTGTTAGCAAAAGAAATAACTTTACCTATGAATAGACAATGTTAATTTTTATGAAAATTGTTTTCACTCTGTTCTCTTTCTGGAGAAGCTATTAAATTTATTTTTTGTGTTAATCTCTTGAGACTTTGCTTTCTCTATTATTTCAATGGCATCAAATAAATGAAATCTCAAAACTGAATTAAGAAAGCTCCAGGAAAATTGATACAGGATCAAGTGATTCATGTTTTCAAAACTATAGATGTATCATGAAATGAAAATAACTAAGAGAAAGCAAAAAAATATTTCTGCCAACTAGATGAAGTTTTTCTATCTATATCCCCAGGACTATATTGTCTTCACCCAAACTTTTCATTTGATACATAGGTATGAAAAGTAAAATTAAATAATGCTTTTTTGCATTCTTCTTGAGATATTTCATTTTATTTTTTGTTGATTTATGCTTTGTTTCGCCATAGTAATTCACCATATTGACTTGTTTATACAAACTATTTTCATTTTTGAATCTCTTGAGAGCTCCTCTATGTTTTATAAGCTTATTTTATTCTCTATGTATGAAAATCTTTTGATTAATCTTGCACTTCTAAAATTTTTCGAAGGATAACCAACAACTAATGTTTGTCTATTTCTGGGGTTTATTTTAAGAGGCAAGTCGCAGCCCTTCTATTTTTAGAAATTGCAATTAGATATTGTTTAATTTTCTTCTGCTTCTCAAATTCTGTGAGCAGTTTCAGTTGCTTTAAGGCCTAGCTTAAAATAATGCCTGAAAATTGCCAGAATCTCAATACTTGTATCTGCTATTATAAAAAAACAAAAGATACAGTTGAATAGTATGATAAATAATAATGTTGTTGTTATTATTATTATTATTATATATTGGTGTCATAATCTTTAGATGAGTACATCAAATAACTTTTGGAATAAATACCTATAAAAAATAAAAATCATTTCCTTTCTTTATTCTTTCTTTTTCCTTTCTTCTCCACTTTCTTTTGTAAAATTTCTTTTTTATGATTTAATTCCTTGATTCCTTCTTTCTCTCTTTCTACACGGTGCCCCACAAAAAAACAGGAAATTTAGTCCAGTTTATTTAATTGTTAGAATTTTTTGTTACAGTTATTGAAATAAAAGCAAAGTATAGAAATTGTGGGGAAAATTGTGAAAATGGCCTACCTCGGAAACGCCTGCGAATCTGTGCGATGTGCAAACTCCGGTTTGCTCAATGGTAAAAGGAACCAAAATGGCGGTGCCCATGTTTTATGCCAGGCGGTCTTGAACAGTTAACGCAAAATCTTGTTGTCTTGTCATTCGCATGCAAATCGTGGTCGGTCCTCGGCTGTATAAAGCAGGCGCGTTTTTGTTTCTGATTACTGTTTTTTTTGCTCGTGAGAAGGTTGGATGTGTGACACTGTTTTGTCGGTTACCCCCCTCACGTTTTTCCTATTGGCTACTATCAGTTGAGTCGTTGTGTTACCATCACAAGCTATTTTGGCAATGGACAAGTTCGATCTAAAATTGATCCCAGAATTCGTCGGCTCCCCCACAGGCCCGACTGTCATTGAATGGTTTGAGAAGGCCGAACATGTTTGCAGGGTGTCCAAAATAAAAGAACCTGCACTGGTCATCCCACTGAGACTCACGATGGGAGCCTACGCCGTATATCAACAACTCAGGGACGATGCTGACCTAGAAGAGATCAAGAGTGCCCTATATACGGCTTTTGGAATAGACCCCTTCATCGCTTGGAAACAGTTCGTCGGACGACGGCTCGAGCCGTGTGAGATGGTGGATGTCTACCTTGCCGATTTGCGAAAACTGGCAGTCCGTTTGGTAGAGCAACGGACTGCATACTGGATGCGCCTTCTTGGCAGGACTTCCCGATGACACCATTCGGCCCCTGCGAGCGTCTTCAAGATTGGACACACTGGGAATTAATGCATTGCTAGCCAGGGCCCAAAACATCTTGAAAGACATGGAACAGGTCACGGCAGCCATGAGGAGGGCCCAAAGTGCTACAAGTGCGGTGGACCCAACAATTTCTCTAGAGACTGCCGGAGCCGAAGTGACGTAGGAGGCGGGAGCAGCCGATGGAGACGAGCACGACTATGCTGCTATCGCTGCAACGAGTTAGGCCATGTAGCACAGGATTGCTCGGGAAACAAGTCCAGTGACGAGGTGCTGTCACAACCCTTGCCCTCTCTTGGTCAGTAAATGCGGCATTGCCTGTTGTCAACGTGTGCGTTGAGGGTAAACGATGTTTGGCGCTTGTCAACACTGGATGTTCCTGATTGATCGTTAGTGCGGATCGATGCGTGACATGGAGCAGTCAACAAATTGAGATTCGGACGATTGACGGAGTGTCCCGGGCCTGTTGTGGTGTCGGGACTGTATCAATCCTCACAGACGGAGGGAATCATGCCTAGGTCTACGTTTTGGTGGCACGTCAAAGGCCCCTCGGTTATGACCTGCTGCTTGGGATCGATGCGATCTGAGCGTTAGGAGGCATGATAATCATGCCAGCCGGAAATGTGGAACTGGGTAAAGGAAGAAAGGTGTGTGCAGCCCTTTGCATTAGTGAGCCGGATTTTGACGTCTCTTTCAATTCTGTCGAGAGGGTGTGGACCACCAGGTGGAAATAGGCCTAAAAAGACCCACCAGTTCAGCTTCACAACAAGGTCGCAGAGTACAAAGTTCCCGACAGCATCAGAGGAAAATACGAGTGGATTGTGAACGGCTGGTTGATTTTGTACCCCAAGGAAAGACTGGGACCACCCAAAGGGTCTGATTTCCTTGATGGCAGTTGTGCAGGAGCAGAAACAGAAGGTACGTCTGGTACTCGATTACCACGTATTGAACGACTTTGTGGATGCTTTTACTGCCGATGCAGAAGTGTGCACACATAAGCTGAGAATGTGGTGGTGGCAGGGAGTCAATGTGTCGCTTCTGGATCTGCGAAATGCATATCTTCAGATTCACATCGACGAAGTGCTGTGGCCATTTCAAACGGTTATTTTCAAAGGCCAACACTTCTGTCTTACGCGGCTAGGATTTGGGCTAAATGTGGCACCAGTCATTATGAAATCCGTTATAGACACCATCACATCACAAGACCACACAATTGAAAGTGCCACATCAGCATACGTTGATGATATTTTCATTAATGAAAGTTTGGTCTCTGCATCGCGTGTAATACGAACACTTTTTTCGATTACGGTTTGGTGTGCAAGGATCCGTGCGACTGAGAGATGGAGCAAGAGTTCTTGGCTTGCAAGTCTGGGAAGAGAATGGCACCCTCCGATGGAAACGAGGAAGTCAGATTCCAGAAGTCCCTGATGTGTTGACCCGTCGGCGCGTATTTTCGTTGTGTGGGAAACTTGTTGGACATTTCCCCGTGTGTGGATGGCTCAGGGTGGCAGTTGCATTCATCAAGCACCTGGCAACTGCAGCAACCAATGGATGATGATAACATCAAAGATCCCTCTCTCTGTCGCATACTAGCAGAGATGTTAAGTAGAGTGCGGGAACTAGATCCCATTGGAGGAGATTGGTGCATGAGTTGTGACGAGATCACAGTCTGGGTGGATGCGAGTTCCATGGCGACAGGAGTGGCATTGGAAGCGAACGGAAATGTCATCGAAGATGCGTGTTGGCTGTGTCCAACTAATGATGCCAGGCATATTAATTTAGCTGAACTTGATGCGGCGCTTAAAGGAGTCAATCTAGCCCTCCAGTGGGAGGCAACACATTGCACTTGCTTACTGATTCGGCGTGTGTGCACTGGTGGATTTCCGACACCTTGACCGGGAAGGCACGGGTGAACACAAGGGCGGCTGGCGAGATGCTGGTTAGGCGATGGCTGGGCATTATGTGATCGCTGGTGGAAGAATATGGATTGACCATAGATGTGACACTCATACAGTCCTGTCAGAACCGTGCGGATCATCTCACCAGAGTACTGCACAGGTGGCTAGAACTGCTCAAGAGAGGAGAACCACCGCTCAAGAGCTGTGCAGTGGTAGGGAGACAACTGGATGAGGACCAGGTGGCCAATACCCATCGTCAATGCGGACATCCGGGCATGAAGCGGACTCTGTACTTCGCCAGGTTAGTCAACCCGCAGGTGTTCAGAGAAAGCATTAAATCCATTGTGAAGGCCTGCACAACCTGTAAGTCGATCGATCTGGCACCTGTTCACTGGAAAAGAGGAGAACTGAGCGTGAAGAGCAACTGGAGCAGACTAGTGATGGACATAACTCACTACAATGGTGAGAATTTTTTAACGCTTATTGATTGCAGTCCCTCTAGGCATGTGGTATGGCGGCCGCTGCACCGACAAGATGCGAGCACCGTCATTCCACTGTTGGAGAATGTTTTCCTGGAGCGAGGCCCACCTATGGAAATACTGACCAACAACGAGTGGAAACGGCATCGTAGAGTGAAACCACAGAACCGTCAAGACCATCGCAGCCAGGAAGGGTTGTACAGTATTGGAGACGGTTTACTGGTATAATGTCGCCCCGAAAGATAACGTTTCACCATCCGCGGCGCTGGCTGATGCACTGCACAAATATCATGTTTGAGTGAAAGGCATTGAAGCCAACCCGCTGCCTGAACTAGAAGTGACTGGAGGGACATTGAAAAAAGGAGATGTTGTTTGGGTCAAAAACCCACACAGCAAGTGTACAACAAAATACGGCTCTGGACGTGTTACGGAGGTGATTAGCCTGCAATCTGTAAGAGTTGATGGAGTGCCTCGTCACATTAAAGACTTGCGACTGGTTGATGCAACCGCTACCGTTACTGAGCAATGAAAACGATTCCGAGTCTGAGAATAGTGTGCATTCAATCTGCTTGGAGGTAGACCTGCAGGGCAGTGATTCCGATATCAGCAGCCTCCCGGCAGACACAGTGTTTACCGACACTCAAACCACAGACGAGAGCACGCATGAGGATGAAGCTTCTGTTGTCCCCCTTCGGAGGGGGACTCAACAGCGACGATCGCCACCTCCTTGCCCTGTTTGTGATCATGAGATCAGAGGGGAGTGTAGGGAAAATTGTGAAAATGGCCAACCTCGGAAATGCCTGCAAATCTGTGCGATGTGCAAACTCTGGTTTGCTCAACGGTAAAAGGAACCAAAATGGCAGCACCCATGTTTTATGCCAGGCAGTCTCGGACAGTTAACGCGAAATCTCGTTGTCTCGTCATTCACATGCAAATCGTGGTCAGTCCTCAGCTGTATAAAGCAGGCATATTTTTGTTTCTGATTACTGGGTTTTTTGCTTGTGAGAAGTTTGGACGTGTGACACTGTTTTGTCGGTTACCCTCCTCGCGTTTTTTCCTATCTGCTACTATCAGTTGAGTCGTTGTGTTACCACCACAGAAATTTAGTAGCTTAAATCAAAACAAAAACACATATGTTAGATGTGGTGTTCAAACTAAAGAACTCTGGCAAAATTTCTTAGCATTTTTTAAGTTTTATGTTTGAGGTTCTTTCTTAAAAAGAACAATCACCTCACATAGAAAATTTGATAACTGCATCATCCTAGAGCAACAAATGTTTAAAAAATTTAAATGTTAGTTAATTGTTTTAGTTCATTCATATAGTAAAATACATAATTAATTTTTTTTATATGTTAATTTTTTTTCATCATTTAGTAAAGCTAAAATTTCCTTTTTTTTTTTTTCTTTTTTTTTTTTATTGTGAAGCACCCTGTATTTATATATTCTTTTCTGTTTTTCTTATGTATTTTGGAGTTTCTTCATTTTTTATGCATGTTTTTCTTTTTTTATCTCTTCTTCTAATTGCTATTTGTTGGTTTTCTTTCTTTCTTTTTGGCTCATTTTTCATCTTTAGCTTTTTTTTTTTCCTATTCTCATTTTTGTTCTATACTTTGTTCCACATCCTTTCATCCTTCACTTCCAATAATTTTGTCTATTTCCTTAAACTTTCCCATCTTCTTTTCATTTCCATTTTCCTACTTCCCTCTAAACTTATTTTTTTCTTTCATTCTTTTCCTACTCTTCCGTTTCCTCATTCTGCTTCCAACAATCCTTTTTTCTGAAATATATAAATAAGCTGTGTGATAATCAATAATTCCTTTTTTGTTCAAAAGATCTCCTTATAACCATTTAGGCCTAATTACAAATAAATAAAAATTAAAACTACCAAGTTTTGGAATCTTTTAACTAGTTGTCAAGGTTACCAGGTTTTTCTAAGGAAAAGCTAGCCCCATCAATCAGTAATGCATTTTAAACTTGGCTTACTTTTACTTTTTCTCTGATCTGTTTTACAGTAGAAAAAGGTGCCAAAGATTTTGGTATTTGAATGCAATGCATGAATGGATGAACATTGCACCATTTGGTGTTACAAGTGTTATTAGAAAACAGTTTGCCATGTAACATATTACTTAATTGACTACTTAGTTTTTATGGGATTTTTCTTGTTGTTTACAAGCACATTTGGTGATTTGGGGGATGGCTAAGAAAAATCAAAGAGTATATACTAATTTTTGTTTTCTTGGTGAAAAAAATTAGTATGCTTTGAGAAAATCTTTTAAGAAAGAAGCTTTAGTATAAATGGTATACACATTTCAGATATGGTGAAATGTCATTTGAAGACCAGATACCATGTGACCAGCTTTCAACAATTGGAAATGATAACAAAAATCATCAAAAAGTCCACCATATTAAAATTAACATTAGCATCAGATTATTGATATTTGAAGTTACTGGTTTGCCTTGGAGTACATAATAATGAATGTTAGCAGAGGAATTGAAAAGGAAACACATTTCCACAAAATTTGTATTTCAATTGCACAATTGTTTTGAATTTGAGCCACAATTTGAGGGTTTTGAGCAGCTTTGAGCTGACTCCCTGTTTCTTTACAAAGTTGTGACCAAAAACAGAATCTTGAATTTTCTCAAAATATCTTGCCGTATTTTCTTGTGTATAATACAATTTTAGTATAAGACAACCATGTGTTTCTGAAACTAAAATCAGTATAAATTACATCCTTGTGTATAAAATGTCCCCATAGTATAACCATCCCTATGTGAATTTTTGAAAAGTTATACTATATTATCCATTAAAAATCTCAATGCTGTAGATATATTTAATTTTTCACAATATTAAAGAATAGAAATGAACTGGATTTTTAGCCATTACATGGCTAAGACATTTTCTGTCTTTGAGGCAAAAGACATTCAATTATGCTGATTCCCAAAGAACAAATATTACCAACATATCAAATACCTTTTGTAAACAATTGTTATCAACACCTGCCTACTTTGTGTTTTATTATCTATTGTACTGAATGTATTTGCAATCTTATGTTTCAAATAAGAGGTATTTTAAGCTGAGTAAACATTTCAGAATACATGTACTCTGTTTTAATACAGTCCGCCTTTTTGCCTTTAAATTTCATTCAAAATTTCTTGTATTATACATAAGAAAATGCAGTAATATAATTTTTGTATATCTTATCTGATATCTCTCTGGTGTTCCAATGTATAAATTAATTGCTATATTAATTTTCAGAACGAATCCCGCCCAGAAGAGAAGGTAAACCAACATCTCGCTTGCCCAATCCACTTGAACAAGTATATCGAGAAATAGCGATCTTAAAAAAGCTTGACCATCCAAATGTTGTACGTCTTGTTGAAGTACTTGATGATCCTGATGAAGATCATCTCTATGTAGGTAAGTGACTTATATAATCTTGGTAATATTGTATTTATTGTAGATGTTCTATGAGATAAGTTAATAAAAAAAGATTGTATCAAATAGATTGCTCTCAAGTTAAAGTGGATTGAATAAGATGTTAGTCTCATAAAAGTGACAGTATTTCCAATTCCTTTTTTAATAACTATACTATTGATCATGATACTGATTATAAATTCATCACAAATATAATTTACCTATTCATTGCAATAGATGGAAATGCAGGGGCTGCTTGATAATGATACATTACAAGATTGGTTTTGAAGTATTGAATGTGACCAGCAAGTTTTCCTCCATTGAGTTGTTGAGAGATCAGCTACCTGGTTTTGATCATCTAGATCTTTGCAGGTGCACCCATATACTATTGTATCATCTGCATAGATATTCACAATAGACCTGAGTATGCTCTTAGGAAGATCATTAATATAAAGCTTGAAGAGGGTTGAGCAATGAAGCAAAGCAAACCTTGGGGGATACTGCTTTACTCTCATGGGCCTCAGAGGACTGGCCATTAACAAGTACCTTCATGGACCTACCTGATAGAATGGACTAGTATAGCTGGAGAGCTTCTATACTACATCTTATCGAAGGCCTTCCAAATTTATTCTTAAATGTCAAATATGATTAAGAGATAGAGGCTAATAGATGCGTCATTATAACTAGTTCCCAAAAAGGGAAATTACTTATGACACAATCTCATAAATATATTTATCTACTAATCTACTATGTTAATCAATTAAAATTTAAAAAACTTCAACCTTAATATATTTACTTAAAATGGAACATTATTATCTTTTCTAAACAATGTAATTGAATCTTAAATGTAAAATGATAATAAACTAAAAAATGATTTTATGGTTTTGTAGATAATCATGATTTATATTGACTATAAAAATGTATTTTATCCCAGGTTAATGAAAATAAAAGACAAGTTTATTTTAACACAGAATAAAATATCTTTTATTCATTTACTGCCTGAGAACAGCAAGGAATTGTTGAATTTAAACCATGAGTTCTACATGTGTGTCAGCTTATTACCATGTTGAATTCAGAAGTGTGGCAGTCCAACTAGCGGACAAGGGGCATAACTCAGTTGTATTTTGAGTTATCTTTTATAGGGGGAGTAAGTAAGCACCCCCTTAACAAAATTGATTACCAACTTGACAATGATGAAAATAATATCAATACTTGCTAGAAAATATTTTCTCTTCTGAATTTTAAAAAGTGCATTATTTTACCTTTGAATGTAACAAAAAGAAAATATAAAATATTTATCAAAATAATACCATGGGGTAATGATTAATGAGCTACTTTGGTTGACCATTGCTAGTGAATTGAATCCTCACTGAGTGCCTCATACTTATATCTTTTTGATAAGCTAAGCTTAGTAAATAAATAACTTTTCTTGAATATTTTTAATTAATAACAGCAAAGTTAATGAGTTTAATAAAATCATTCAGTTTAATTACAACTAGCAGCATGGCCTGGCGTTGTTCGTGCTTGATTCAAAAATTGTACAACTCATACAACAATCGCTATCACTTGACTTAAAATATTTTTGCCCTTCCTTGCCTTTAAAGGAGTGCCCTTTGCCATGCTGATGTTGCTACATGCCTTACTTCTTGCCTATCTCACACTGCGAATTTTTTCTAAGCTCTATACTAAACATTAAATCTGTTACGAAAAAGAACTAAACAAAATGAACACAAAACGATCAGCTTTAAAAAAAGGACTCATAACTGGAAAAACCGAATGAAAAAGAATGTTAACAACAAATACTTTTTCACATCCAACCCAGTTCTGCGGAATCAGAATCAACGTTGAGTTTAAGCAAGCGAATGAGCCAATTAGAGTAAAGTGCCATGCATATTTAAATTTTTTCCACTTGTGACGAATGCAGTTATCGATTTTTTTTGCATGCTAGCATGCTAGTTAACATTCGTGTCAGTCAGCTGTTGGCTCTCACGCTGACCAGTAAAATCTTCCTGCCTATTCATGGCAGCCAGCTATTGGCTCTCACTCTGGCCAGTAGAAAATAGCCACAAACTACATGAAAACTGCCGTAGAAGCATGAAAAATCAATTATTTCCACTATCGATGGGAGTTGGGAAATGCAAAGTCAGTCTTGGCCTTGCTGCTAACTTGGAGCATGTGCATGTAAATTTTGGTGCAAATCCGTTGAAAAATGCGGCCATGCATTCGTTACACACACACCCATCCTGCCTTTTATAGATAGAGCAATAACAGCAAAGTTAATAAGTTTAATAAAATCATTCAGTTTAATTACAATAATTTCTTCATTTTGTCTCATTAATTTCTGATTATCGTTTATTTTATCCTTACAGTTTTTGAACTCCTAGAGAAAGGGTAAGTACCATTTTTTTTTAAAAAATACCTTTTTTTTTTTTTTTTTTTTTTTTTTTTTTAAACTCTTTGACTTTTCCTTTCTACTATTCCACACATTCTGTTGTTTGTTTAAATTATAGTGAGTGTCAGATCATTTATTCTAAAAACTCTTAGATTATTTTAATGGGACCTCACAGTATTTAAGACATTAGACTCGGGGCTACAAATTTAACAATTTCCTGTTCAAATTCTCAAGACAAATAATTAGGATGCTTTTCCTGGAACAAATACAGGTGGAAATCTTTCCTTGGGGTTGCTGCTCTAATACAATCAAGAATTGGATGTACCCAAAAATATAAGAAGCAAATCATCTTTGTGGTATCTCATACCATTTGTCCTCTGATATATCTTTATACATCTTAAAGCAATCCTACCTATTTTAGCAGAAATACTCAAAATAATTACATATCATTTGAATATTTACCAAGAATTAGTTTAGTAAAAGAAAGTGGGTCGAAAAGACTCAGCACTCTTTCCTTTGTTTCTGTGTAATATCAAACTTCCTATATGATAGTAAATGTTGGACAACTTCCTCACAGATGAAGAAAAGAGACTTGAAGCAACATAGATTTAATTTTACAGAAAAATGTTAAAAATACCATGGAAGAAGGATGTGAGCAATGAGGAAGTTTTTAAGGAAAATGAAAACAAAAAGGACACTTAGAATCAGACAAATGAAATTTCTGGGACCCATGTTGAGGAAAGAGGTGTTGGGGAATTTGACACTCACACAGACATACTGAAATTAAGAGAGTCAGTAGGAAACCTACCTAACAAATTTTTGTAAACGGATGGCAGATCAGGAACTGGGATTGATAGTAAAGGAACAAACATTGCTTAGTGCAACAAATGATTGAAAGTTGTGGAGAACCATGATTGCCCACATTCAGAAGCACAAGAAGAAGAAGAAGGCTAGCTACAAATCCTTGTTGGCAAGAATTAACAAAACTAGAAAATTTTCTTAGTTTTGAACTTTAGTTTGAAATCGCACTTTGGTTATTTTGTCTATATTTTCTGCCATATCACGAAATGATCAAATATTCTGATTAACTTTCCTCTATGGTACCTAGATTTTATGAATTTAAGCATAGTACTAGATTGAGGGCAAGGTCTCATCATTTTACAGTTGAAATGGCTAGATGTAACTATAATCCTACGCTAACAGTTTCTTCTCTCACACTTCTCGTGGAACTGTCTTCTGGTATTTTACTTCCCAGTTAACTTGATTTTCAAAATTTAAATGCAATAACAACCATTATCTTCTGTCTTCTTAATTCCTGTCTTTTTATTGTTCTCTCTCCTTAATAGTGTTTTTTTTTTCTCATATTCTCTAATACACAACTTGCATCTTAGTGGCTTTGTTGCCTAGCTTGGGGTGAAATTAAAAAAACTCAGCATAAAAATATTAGTACAAATTTTTCAATAAATTATCATTTCAAAATTGATCAATTCTTAATCAATAAGTACAGGATACTAATAAAAAAAAGAATTTTTAAAAATGGTGGCCTTTCATCGACCAAAGTTTGTTTTCTGACAAAAAATACTGGAGTATTAAATATACTTGTAGGCTGTAGAAAAGTCTCTTTACAATATGGATGTCTTATTTTTATACAAAATGTTTATTGCAATTTACATAAAATAAATTCAAAGTGCATCCCAATATGTATCCATATATATATATATAGATAGATAGATATGATAATGATAATATTAGTGGTCAATATATATATATATATATATATATATATATATTCCAAGAGGATAGAATCCAGGTAAAACTCAATATCCAGGACAGAGTAAGAATATAATATGAAATGGCTCAAACACTAATATTCAATGGTTATAATTTATTACAATGGAATCATAATCACGATCCAATTCATCAGACCTACAAATTCAAAAATTCTGAATTTATAGGTCTAATGAATTGGATCGTGATTACCATTCCAATGTAATAAATTATAACCATGGAATATTAGTGTTTGAGCCTTTTATATTATGTGTGTGCGTGCTTGTGTATAATTTTTTTCAGAGAATTTGTAGATACCATGCTTTGATCTGAGACAGAAGTGTTAAGAAGCTACTCATTTATTCTTGACAGAGAACACACATAATACACTCTAATTCTGGACAGAGGATCATGATGCAACATACTGATCCAAGACAGTGCTGATCCATATTTAAGTAATCCCATTATTTCTTATTTCTTGATGGAAATAGAATAAAATGTCAAGCTTCAGCATAAAGTACAAATATTTCAACTTGCTACTTAATAACCTTTGTACTGAAAGTAGACATGATTGCTTTTGGCTTATGTTCACAATTTTCTGGCTGTTAATGTCAGTTTATTTGCAACAGTGTACAGCAGAATATTTATTTGGACACATTTTCACTCTGATTCTAATTTGGCCTTTCCTGTTCAGATGTCATGATTCATGGTCAGGAATACTAAACCTTTATCCTTCTATCAAAGAGTCTGCCAGTAGATCAACTGCATGTGAATCAATACCTGGAGTTTGCTCAACTTGAAAATGCAATCTGTTCAATACATTTTCTGTGGAAAATTCCTGCAAAGATATTTATATCTGTTCTAGCCTTCCTCCTATTAAAATCCTCCACATAAAATGTATTTCCTTGGTCTGCCCATACTAGTGGGTGAAACCTCCTGCTAGTAAAATCAGACATTGACTCTCAAAGGTTTCTCAAGTTCCTGGAGAGGTCTGTAACAAATTGGGGGTGATATCTTTTGTTTTTAAACCAATCTAAATAAATAAACAGCATATTCTGTGTGTCTAAAACCACTCTGCTTGGGCCATATTTGCTCTACATAGACATTAGGATCCTAGGATTGAAAATCTGCACTTCATCTAGTGCTTGAACATTCATCATTGTGATTTGTTTCCAGATGAGGAAGGAACAGTTAAAAATTCAAATTTTAAAATGAATGAAAACAAATTAGTGTCTTTAAAAGTTTTTAATTTATACTGAGTTTAAATTAACAAAAAAACTTTGTGAATTTAATTTTTTTTGTTTTAAATTCAGTTTAAAACATCTCCAAAACTTTGTGAATTGAGGAAATCAATTTTTTTTTTAAATGCTAAGGAATCAAAGTTAGATATTTTGTGACATGAGGTTTTTTAGTTCTGCAGAGTTTATGATTTGAAGAATTCAACTCAGTTGAAGTTCCACAAAGTTTGTGATTTGAAGTATTCAACTCAGTTGAAGTTCCACAGAGTTTGTGATTTGCAGAATTCAACTCAGTTGAAATTCCACAGAGTTTGTGATTTGAAGAATGATAATTCTTCTGCCACCACTTAATTTATAAACAATTTTATGTACATAGGTCCTTACTTTCTATACAGACAGTTATTTTTATTTCATAGGTGACTGAATTTCACAGTTAATTTTGATTATTCCCAAATTTATTTCCAACTTATAAAAATTGTTATCACAGTAAAATTCATCCTTAAAAATCACGTAAAAAATCACTGAAAACAATTGCAGTATTGAAAACTTGGGAATCCAAAATTTCAGGATTGCGGGTCCGGATCTGACCCAGAATGTTTTTAATTTGCTCACAGAGTTAGCCTGATTCCAAAATGTTGGGCTATGGCTTTTAGGAGTAAAGTTGAAAAGGTGTAACACACTGACATTTGCATTTATTGTATAGATAAACATAAGATCATCATTATGATTATTTTTCAGCTCGACTATAATCACAGTGATTATAAATGATAATCATGGTGATTATAAACGCATTACACAAAGAGCATCAACATCATAATTAGAAATTCTCACCAAAAAACAGTTTAGCTGGTTTTGTTAAAAGAAAAACTATTCTACTTTTTCTTGAATGGTATAGACATAATTTTCTAGTGACTATTCAAACTTTTCTATCTCATCGACCACAATCAAGATCATAGAGTCATTGAGAAATTTTTAATCCTTTCAATTGTTACACAGTATATTCTTCATTATGGCTACATACAGTTTTGAGTTCAAAATTTTCCTCCTATTAAACTGGTCACCACAATGGCTAGAGAGCTCAATCTACTCTGCTATTTAACCCATAGCTGGGAAAGATGGATCCCAGTTAGTGCAAAAGTGATTATAAGAAACTCAAACAGAATTTGAAATTGGCTCACCAAATTTCTCATTCTGAGGTGCTAACCATTATACCACCTGGACAGTCAAACAAGAAAAGCATAAATATACTGAAGCTGTTAATTATTGTTGTAACCTAAGAAAGGTTACTGAATAATGAAAACCTAACAATGATATTGCCATATTGTGCAAACCTGCTATGAAAAGTTTTATCAAAATGAATTCACAGAAAACCAAGAAATCCTAAATTTCACTACCAAGCTATTAGTGTGGTTTGTATTTATTCCATCATCAAATGATACAGGCTTTTTAAAAGAATTTAGTCACTGGCAAATGACATTATTTTAAAAGAGAAAATAAGATTAATGCTGAGCAAGTCTCAATCTATTAAAACCTCAGGAAGTAAATTTATTTCTTTTCAAAATGACAAGTTCATTTTTTAATATGGTCACCATTTTTCTGAACATTCTACCCATTTTTCATTGCATCCATGAAGAAAGTTTTTGGTGTATTTTTGATCTAACTGTGCACAGAAACTTCAAATTCAGGATCAAATGAAAAGTGCTGAAATGTCTTTTTCAATTTTGGGAATAACAAGAATTCTGATGATGCCAAATTGGAGTTGTACAGAAAATGGCCGGCAACTGCATATTTTAGGCTTCTCAATGTTTACGACAATTGGTTGACTGAAATGTGGACTTTCATTGTTTTCATTGTTGTAATATAAAAAACATTCTCTTCTGTGATCATATTCTGTGAATGCATTGTAGAAGTGCTGATAAGGTTTTCATTATATTCATACAACTGTGATTTTAATTGGTGCGCAGCTTTCTAGTGCCCCAAATTCTATCACTACTCACTGCTTTATGTATATCTCATGAGATTTTTTTTTAATGTCTTGTCCCTTCAAGATATAGGCAATCATGACTCTCAATAGATTTTTTTCTGTCTTAACTTTGAATTGTCATGCATTCTTGGGAAAGATTATGGAGAAGCTTCTCATTGCTTTCTCCATGGTTTGTAATTCAAAGAGCCCAGTCTACTTTACTATTTAACCCATAGTTGGAAGGAGAAGAGATGGATACATACTGTTTCCAACAGCATTTGTTTGAAAGTGAATGTCTTTGAACTCTGCTTGCCAATTCTGTTTCCCATACCGATATCAGTTACACTAACTACACATTGGAAGATGTGTGTATAATGTAATACATGACTAATGAACACTTTTACTCAATAATATCCGAAAACAAGCTAACACATAGAACAACTGAACAGGACTTTGTATACTACTGAATATATGATTGAAAAATATTGTTTCTGCATCTGCTATTAACAATAGGAGACTTTATTTATCAATTAGCCTAAATGTGTGTGTAGACAAGTGGATGCTAAAGAGTTCATCGGCCAACCACCAAACAGTTACCTATTATTATCTTTGCTGGTTTGGTCAGATTTGGGGAAGTGAGTCAAGCCAAGAACTTTTCAGCATCATTTCACACACACACATACACATATATATTTAGAGTTTTAATGTTAATTAATTTTTAAAAGTAAATATATTTCAACAAATATTGCTGTTTTCATATCAATATAAATTCCATGTAGCAAAATTTTATGCTTAAAAAAGTATACAAAAGTAGGCTTGTCCAATCAATGGCTAGCTTAAACTGTATAATGCCTACACATTACTTAGAACTCTGATGGTTTTTCTTGGAAAAGAGTCTAGCCTTTTTTGGGCAATTATGTGACCCAAACAGGTATATAAACTAAAGCATGCGACTCATGTGCCAGTGAGACCAGAAGTTTTCAACAGGAGACCTGAAACTGTTCATGAGAATTGTAGCCAAGTGGAGCTGGATAAACCTTTCTTGAATACTGAATCAGAAAATTCAACTTCCACTACAAAAAGAAGCTGCATCAGTTATTGTGAAAAGCTACATGACAAGTAATGTAAAAAAAAAACTTTTTTCACACACTCACTGAAATCCAAATTACAACCTTTCCAACAAAATGCTGACACGTTTCACAAAGAAAAATATATTCCATTACAATAACAAATTTATTACAAGTTCACATACAAACTCTAAACAATTGTTGAATTCATTCTTTCTTGAATTTATTTATTTTAAATTCTATTTCTTCTCTGCGAACAATCACGTTAAAGGCAGATAATGTCATATAAGAACAGTATTTGCAATTCAAAACTGACTTACAAGAAAAAGAACAAATCAAAAACATCCAAAATTATATGATTGAAATACTTCAAACCAGAAGACAGTTCCTTCACTGTTGTAGAAATATTTTGAACAATATCTTTTAATAAAAAATAGTCTGTCAGCAAACAACAAAAAGAGGAAAAACACAAAAGGTTTTCAAAAGATACTTTCTTTGAAAATTTTGTTTCAGCATGATCTAATTGCACATTTCTGTATATAAATTTTAATATTTCCTTTTCACATATGAAAGATGACTTTTTGTCATCTTTATCAAATGTTATTACTGACCTTGTGCCAGGTGGACAGCAAATTAAAAAGTTTGTAGAGTTTTTCTTCATGCAAATGGCCAACTATTATTATGTTAACTGAAACCTTCTGATAATAATTCTTTGAATTAATGCCCATAACTCTGCAACCTATATATATATATATATATATAGAGAGAGAGAGAGAGAGAGAGAGAAATAAAAGCATAATTCAAAGGATCACCCCCCCCCCACTACACCAAAAAAAAAAAAACAGGAAATCTACCTGAACAAAGCAAAATCTGACAGTGCTCAATGATCCTAGAATAGAAGATCTTAAAGCAGAAAAATTCCAAACCAGGAAGAACAGGAACACTGCCAAACTAGTAACAGAGCACCAGTCTATACCATTACTAATTCTTTCACACAAAGTGAACATGATGTTCAGATGGCTCTAAGATCAAATGCAGGAAGTAGTTACTCAAAACTTATACCTACCCACACAATAAAAAGGAAAAATAAACCTTGGAACAAATTGCTCACACAAGGAAAAAAAGAAAGTAAACAAAGAAAAAAAAACGCATTCAGATTCTGACCAAGTCAGAGCGACTGCATTTTTTTTAATGAAAAACTGGAATTAGTTTTCTCCATTCTAAGTGATAATTACAAAGTTTGACCACCTTTCTAAGTAGGACCTATAAGAAGTATAAACAAAAACAAATCTGGCTAGAAAACCAAAATGATGCTTGAACTAAGCAAAGGCCAACAGCAATTAATGGTCATAGAACAGAAAATATCAAAACAGAAAGATATATCATATGTGTGTGTGTGTGTGTATATATATATTTATGTTTGTGTATGTGTGTGAGTGCATGTGTGCATAGTCACACACATACACGTTTATATATATATATATATATATATATATATATATATTCTGAAAAATATGCAACTGCTCAAAAAAATGCATGTACAAAGATTTTACAGGAAGAATACACATCTACAGTTATCTGCTTAAACACTGCTCATTTCTTAAACATCGAAGTACTTTCTGCAGCTTATGGGTGCATGGCCAAGTGGTTAGAACATTCGCTTTCTGACCATGAGGCCCGATTCGAATCTCACCATGGTCATTCTGTCAGGAAGAACACTTCCTGATGTTATCGGTCTGGAGGGAGGATGATCCCAGTGTGCAGCACCTTTGGCAAGTGCCTGAAAACCACACTATGGATTGACCGAAGCCTTGTAAGTGAAAGTGGGTAAACAGAACACTGGTGGTGGGGGTCATCAATAGCTGTGCTAGCACAAAGTCACATGCAATCATGACCAGGGGTTTGAGTGTGCTGGTGTTGTTCAGATTGTTGATCATTCTAAATAACAAGCTCACTCCCAGAAACTGTAACTAAGATCTGTTCAGCATAGTTGCAATATAAACCACAGTTTGGCTCTGTGGGTGTTGAACAAACAAATCTGCCTGAGCGAGAGTCTGCAATGGGGATTGGCTAGCCACCCTAGTAGATGGGTATTATTATTATGTGTGTGTGTGAGTGCATGTGTACATAGACACACACATACATGTTTACATATATATATATATATATAGAAAAATATGTGACTGCTCAACAAATGCATGTACAAAGATTTTACAAGGTGGATACACTTATACAGTTATCTGCTTAATCACAGCTCATTTCTTAAACATTGAAGTACTTTCTGCAGTTTCTACTTTCTTTCTATTTTAGCTCTTCTTTAGTAAATGTTATTTGCTTAATAATAAATTTCTCTTTGCTTCTTAAAAGTTGGTTGCTACTCTGAGTAAAAGCAACCACTGTAAGTGACTAGAACAGTTGAGTTAGTTTATGACTATCACAATCACTTTGCTTATAACCATCTTACCTGTCTCATCAGTCATAGCAAAAAACTCCTTGACAATGAACATTAGTCAGTGAGAAATTATTGAATTTCTTTTGACTGGTTGCTTGGCTAAGTTTTTTTAAATCAAATTATATTCAAATTTATCTGATTGATGTTATATCAAAAGTATTTTCATATTTTTACAGATTTTTATCTTTTTTAAGATACATATGGCATCTTTTGATGATCCTTTATTTTCTCTTCTGGAGATTTTCAAGTAATGGTGATTGGCTTCTCATTTCTCTTGAATTTTAATGCATCCTCATTAACAATTGATAGTCATCTAAGTCTGAACTTTATTCCAAGTGACATGTCATCAAACCAATCTAGAGCCATACAGTCAGGTATTGTTTCATTCCCTTCCACTTCCAAAATTCTGTGAGCAGCTTTAAGGTCCATTTTAAAATAAGGCCTTAAAATATATATATATTCAGATTAATGTTCTTATTGTCGTTATCACAAAGTTTCAGCTATTGTGCCTCTGGCCTTCTTAAGGTGCCTATGAATCCAGGTAATCATCAGGGAATTTCAAACTGAACCCTATGTTTTATGGCAATAATTTGAATAGTTATAACTCCTCGTACTATAAATTCATACAGAACTTGCCTTAAAATTTCCAAAAACTCAATACCTACATCTGCCATTATAACATCTGAAGTAAATGTTTACAGCTGAATATTAATGATAATGATTATTAATAATATTACAGAGTTATAGTCTTTAGATTGTTACATGAAGTTATCTTTGGAGTAAAGATCAGTAAAAAAAAGGAGAATACTTTTGATATACCTTGATAATTTTTCATTTTCTTTACTTCTCTCTAAACCAACAAAGCCTTCACTGTTGAAGCTGTTAGCTTTACTTTGTAGATCAGACAACTTCCTGGAGATGAGGAAAGATATCTGAGTCATGTTGACCTTTCCCTTGTTGCAGGAAAAATGTTTTGGGGTTGAAACTTATAAATACCTCAGTTTGAGATGAAACAGTTTATGAATGATATGATGAGATTCAAAATGGTTAAATGTCAGTCTCTGAATTTTTCCTGAAACACAGTAGAATTGTCTTCATTCAATGTTTAGGCTTTTGTACATTTGCAATGTAAATCAAATTATTTATTTTACTTTTTACCTTGTTTATTTGAAAATCTGGAAGAGAAGACCAAGATTAGTGCATGAATAAGAACTCATTTGAGAGACAAAATGAATGACTAACATCATTCTAATGTCAACTGCCTTTCTTTACAGTGAACATTAGAAACATTGTAAAAGACTTAATTACTATCCCTGCCAAATATTATAGAATCACTATACTTACAGGATATTATCTTAGAATTTTCATTTAGTAGCAAATAAACAATGTTTGTTTTAATAATTAAATATTCAGTTACATATTTTTTTTCATCAGTATCACCCCAAGCAAGACAGTACAGCCACTAACATGCAAAGGGTTATAGGAGGAATTAGAAACAGAAACATTAGTATTTACATTATTCAGACTGTTGTCCTTATCTTTATTGCCATATTCATAATGTTTCGGTTGTTGTACAACCTGGCCTTCTTCAGGTGATTGAACTAGATTGTTCTAGTTCCATGTGCCATGCCTCTTTTGACTTTAATTCAACTGCAAGTTTCTGTTCACCACTGCAGTAGCCAGGTATTGAACTCACAACTCTTTGGGCTACTGGATCCAACCAATGCTTTTATCCACTGGGCCATCAGTATATAAATTTTTGGGACTTATAAACTTAATGTCTCAGTAATTATTTTTTTAACAGAGCTCATATTGCATTTTTGTTATTAGTGCTTTTCTCTAGCACTATATATTACTGGTTCCCATATTCAGTTAAAAATTCCAGTCACCTGAAGAAGGCCAGAACATACAACAGCCGAAATGTTGTGAATATGGCAATAAAGATGAGGACAACAGTCCAAACAATGTAAATAATTACAATACCTTATCTCAGAAATATAGACAGAGAAACATTAGTAATGAGGAGAAAGATTAAAAGCAATCAGGAGGACAGTAGATTATGATTGACATTGTGTTTAATGTTTGCAGATTAAAGTTGGCTGGAAAGCATAGAGCCAGCAGGGAATTCCACAAGCGAGAAATACAAGATAAGAAACTGTTAGCATAGAAGTTACAGCTAAATCTAACTACCTCAACTTTAAATTGATGAGATCTCAACACCAGTCTAGTATTGCGCTTAAATTCATACAGTCTAGGTACCATGGCAAAGAGCTCATCCAAACAATTACGATGAAAGTATTTATTAAAAAAAGGCAACATTACAGTGGTGGGCAAATGACTGAAGCTGAAACACCAAATCAGGACCAATGATATTGCTGATTATTCTTTGGATCTTATCAAGGAGCTCCAGGCAAATAGCAGGGGCACTGTACTATATATGGCAGCAATATTCTAAGCATGGATGAATGGTAGACTTATAGATATGTAAGATAGATTCTGGAGAGAAAAATTGTCTCACCAGCACAGAGAACCAACTTTCTTAGCAGCTGATCTAGTAATGGATTCAATGTAATCTTTCCACTTCTTATCAGTTGAGAACATTAACCTGAGAAGGTGCAATGAGTCACTTTCTTGAAGGATAGCATCAGCCATGCTGATGGAAGGCAGAGAGGGTTCTTTCAGATGATTAATGGAGAGAAGTTTAGTTTTGAATGTGTTAAAACTGACAAGCCATCTTTTGCCCTAGTTAACAACAGTCTTGAGGTTATTTTGTTCATCAGCTGCCATTTTGACCTTGTCTGACTAATCAGCCTTACTTTAGAGGCAAAAGTAAATGGTAGATGAGAGCTGATGTCATCAGGAAGTTTGTTAATGAAGATTAAAAACAGCGTAGGACCAAGGATGGAGCCCTGTATTAGTATGAAAGGATGTAGACAAGTGGTTGTACATCCTGGGTATGACGATAAACTACATCCGCGTCCTGGGTACGGCGATAAACTACATCCAACAGCAAGGCCTCAGATAATGTTTTTTCAAAAAATAATGTTACCAGCTATACGTTTTTGAAACAATAATGTTGCCAGCTATGCGTTTTTGGAACCATAATGTTGCCATTTATGTGTTTTTGAAACAATAATGTTGCCAGCTATGCGTTTTTGAAACAATAATGTTACCAGCTGTACATTTTTGAAACAATAATGTTGCCAGCTATGTTTTTGAAACAATAATGTTGCCAGCTATACGTTTTTGAAACCATAATGTTGCCAGCTATACGTTTTTGACTTTTAAAGTCACTCAAAATCATTTTCGGCATAAAGTGACCACTAAGGTTGAGGTGCCATTAAACAAAACAATCAACAATCAAATGGAAATTCTTGACTTAAACAAAAAATACCTAGGATTATTTTGCAGTGTGCAAGCAAATAAGCTCTAGCTTGCTAAAAATGTTCCATACAAAATAGGCATTTAAAATTCATATATTTGGCATATATATATATAAACTGGATTTGGCATTAAATAACCCACAGTGGTTGATATGCCATAAAACCCAAACAAACAAACAAGTGGCTGTTTAGGACATTGAAAAAAATTAGATTAAACTACTATATTTTTTTGTGTATAATACAAGAAATTTTGAATGAAAATTAACGGCAATAAAGGAAGGATCATATTATACACATTTTCTGAAATTTTTACTCATATAAATAAAACCTGTTATTTGAAACAGCATAACTGCAAATATACTCAGCACAAGAGATAATAAAACACAAATCAGTCGGGTGTTGATAATAATTGTTTCCAAAAGGTATTTGATATACCCACAATATTTATTCTTTGGGAATCAATGTAATTGAATCTTTATATATATATATATATATATATAGGGATGGTTGAACTATGTGGTTGTATTATACTCAAGGATGTAATTTATTCTCTGTTTTTAGCTTCAGAAATATAGGGGTTAAATAATACTTAAGAAAATATGGTAGCAGTAACTAAGACCATTTTTGTTTGTTTCAATAAATAATAACCAATAAATAATGAAAAGCCAAGAAAATTGAAATCATTTAATCTTCTCATTAGAAAGTAGAATTTTGTTTCTTTTGCCAGATGTGCTTTTCCATGCCAATAAAATCAAGGCTCTTTTATCAAAATGTCAATTGACAGTGTTCATGGCTGCTGAGATGCTCATTTCCAGGCATTAAGCATCAAACCAACACTTTATAATCAGACAAAACTCTGGACAAATATAAATTTCATCTTTATGTCAACAAATCATGGCTATCATTTATTATGAACTCAAATTCTCTTGGCCAATAAAAGCCAATCATTCTTAGATGTATAGGCAAACAATTTTTCTTCTATTTTTTTGTTCTTCTGTAAATGCAAAATTACACAATTTGCAAATTGTTAACTTAATCTTTATTGTATATTGATATTTTTTATTACAATGACATGATTTAAAGATATTATGAATGGTTCACTTAATAAAAATGTTTCATCACAGATTTATTTAGCCCATTGTATGCATGTCAGTAATTTCTAGATTAGGCATTTTTATTTCTGCAATTGAGAAATCCAGGTTTTAAAATATAAATTTTTATATAAGATTAAAATTGTCAACTTCATGCTCTCAAGTTCAGTTTTTAATAATTTAGTCATTTATATTTTTAGCTGAAATTGTTACATTATAATAAAAAATAAAATAAATATAAAGTTGATGCAGAAGTTTTCAGTAGTTTTTTTTTTTTTTTGAGAAAAGTATTTTATTCATATGAATTCATTATTATTCAGTCATCAAAATACTGCGACTTCATCTTTTAACTAAATCATTTATTCCATTATAAAAGAATGTCTCCAAATTACCCCATAATAATATATTCTACTTGATATATGTTATTATATGTATTGGGGTATTTGAAAAGTAATTAAATTTTACTGGAAAGTATATAAAAATAAATGTAAGTTAAATTTATTTAAATATTACTTATTAAAAATTTAATCACCAATGGAAAGGCAAATTTACATTTCCATATTTAAAGAAACTGAGTTTTTTTTCCTAGACATAGTTTAAAAGACTGTTTTGAAAAATCTTTCAGTGCTAAATGGAGGATGTGGAAGAAACTACCATTGTAATGTTATTTTTTCTTGGGTATGAATCAGTCTCTTCTCTCCCAGATATGGGTTAAATATTAGGAAATGCATCTAGAAAAATCATTGTTGACCCCCAAAGTAATTAACATAATAGTCACTCAAAAAATGAGAATTATTCTTACAATCCAAAATATGTTTTTCTTTAAATAGCCCACGAAGGGTTGGTAAACAGTAAAAAATTCAATCACTCAATCATCCCTACATCACATATGTTATTGTATATATTTCTGCATAATATGTTACTGTACAATGTTCCTACACATGTTATTATGTTTCTGCATTGTATATTCATTATATGATGTTTCTGTATCATATATTTTTATCTGACTTTCCTGCATCATATATTTTATTATTTAATGTTACTGTATTATATATTATATAATGTTTCTGCATCATATATTTTATTATATCATTTTTCTGCATCATATATTTTTATATGATGTTCCTGTATCATATATTTTATTATATAATGTTACAGTATTATATATTTTATTATATAATGTTACAGTATTATATATCTTTTTATGAAAATAATGAGACAAAGTGGAAAAATATTATCAAAGACATGTTTCGCTGGAGAGATGTTTGTTCTCTTTGGTATCATCATTTTGAATAAAAGAAAGTCAAAGCTGTGTGTTAGGAGAGTGTCTTGGGATCTCTGAGGATAAGTTGGTTATCATAAATCACATTAATTACTCTAGCTTATCACTAGCTATCAGGGACTTTCTCAGAACCCATTCAGAGGCCTACCCTCGACCTCCCACCTACCAATCTCAAACGTTGTTTTGTGTGGGAAGGAAAAGAAAAATATTCCCAATTTCTTTAATAATGAAAAGAATAATATTTCTCTGTTTATATGTTTCTCAGTTGCTAAAACCATACAATCTTTTTGCTTATGGTTTACTTCGAGTTCATTATTAATTTTTCTCTATCACTTGTATCGAAAGGAATCTGAATTAAAAGTTTTGGCAAATGTCACAGAAATTAAAATGAACACACCTGTCAGTCTAATCCAAGGGTCGGCAACCTATGGCCCGAGGACCGGATCCGGTCCGTGAAGGCATTTTGACCGGCCCACGAGCCTGATTACCAATGATTCTATTTTTAACATGAGAGACGAGGCTTTCGAATTTGACAAAAGGCCTGCTGTTTTGTCAGTGCACTAAAAATATTAGACTATCTGCCAGTTATCTTTCATGGGACTTATTTTACCAAGTTGCGTTGCCTACGTTTAATGTCAAATAATGGATACATATTTGTTATGACCCTTGGCTACATTAAAAGATAACAGAAGCGAAAGGAACGATAAAGTGAAAGAGGCCAGGGAGGGACTGGCATGCAAGGTAGACAGTTAAGCATACGTGCGCATTATACATACATGCCTCATGAATGTGTGGATGATACCGCATGTGTACATACGTAAGTGTATGTTTGCAACTATTTGTACTCGTATGTATGGGTATATGTGCTTCGTTTTTGTTTGATGTGTGTGTGTGGTTCATTTGTGGAACAATTTTCAATAACAGTTAATAAAACCTACACATCATAATTTCATCCATTTCACTTCGGTTGACTTTTTTCACTTTGAAGTATTTTGACGTTCCTTGAGAAAAAGTAATTTTTGTTAGGTGTTTTTTTAATTTTAGATTTTCTTTTGTTTTTCTGATTTCTCAATGTTTAATTTCATTATGGTTTTAAATATTTAGGTTGACAAGGGTCTGCATATGTAATTTTCCTTAATTTTTCATTAATGGCCTTCGTCCGGCCCGCCACCCATCATTATAACACGATCTGGTCCACGGTGTTGAATGAGTTGCCGACCCCTAGTCTAATCTCTGTTTTTGTAGGGATATTTTTCATGGTTCTTTGTCCAGAAGAATCATAAATATTATTTTGGTGACCACCCGGCTTTCCTAATCAACAACATGTTTTTCTATTTTAAATTTTTGAAACTACATTAATGGTTTCTTTATTATCAATAGGAAATGTGGAAGGACAAGTAGTCTTGGTTTTGCTCAATCTTGTTAAATTTGGGTTTTGATTCTACTCGGAAATGTTCAGGATTTCATTTATTATTTTGAAACATGATTTTTTTCAACACATTTCGTTTTTAATTTTCTTCTCAACCTTTCAGTCCACTTTCCTTCAAATTTCAACAATTATCATCCAGTTAGTAAACTCTTTCCTCTTCATTTTTTCTTTCTTTTTTTTTTTTTGATTAACCAACTCAGGTCCCAGTGTCACTCATATACATGCCCATCGATATATACCTGTAAACTCAGACATTCATCTTCTCACAGGATCTATATCAAGTACCTTGAGGAGTTAGTGCTGCTTTGGATCAATAGTGTGGCTTCTAGAAGTCCCTATGTGTGGCAACAGGACTCTGTACTATGACACACAAAGAGGAAAACCCAGTTGTGGCTGTCAGACAATTTCTGTGACCACATCGTCCTTTACATCTGGCCACCTAATTCCCCAGACTGCAACCACCTTGATTATTATGAGTGCAGTGCAGTTGAGCAATAGACTAACAAAACTCCTTGTAATACCAAAGATGAACTGAAAGCAAGGATTAAAGCAGCATTCACAAACATAAACAAGGAGACCATCCAGAAGCATTAGAGAAGATTTCGAAGTTGTCTGGAGGTCATGGTAATTTTATTGAATAAATTTACTCTTTAGTATTTCAAGATATTTTTGTGTAATTTTAGTAAATATACCTGTTAAAATGAGATGTCAGTGTTATTTTCATTTTTGCATAATTTAGACGACAATTTATTCATCGCACCATATATATATATATATATATATAGAGAGAGAGAGAGAGAGAGTTTGTAGGGTAGGTTGCTTTTCTGATATTGTAGTTCACATTGGGATGCCAAGTTTGTTTGCTTACATATATACATATACACAACCTTCACATGCCCATAATACGTATGCACATATATTAGAGTGATTGGCCATTTCTACATTTTTCTTTTTGGATTTACATATATGTTTAAAATGATTCATTTTGAAACACTTTTCACATTTTTTTTATATGTTGGACATTTTTGTTTTTCTCTATGTTGTTGATATCCACAAAAAGTACATGTTATTTTTTTTTTCTTTATCACATATATGTCCAGATCCATAACGTTTGTTCTATTAAGTTTTTGAATTATTCCACACACTGTTCTAGTGACAACTTTTCCTGTTATAAATGCATTATAGCCATCTGCCGATACTCCTCATTTTGAAGGCAATTTACTAATTTCATTCAGATCAAATCCTCTTCAGTTGAATGGTTTTCCAATTCCAGTTTCTCAAATTCACAATATTTAGTAGCCTGTTTTAAATGAAGAGCATATTCAAACTCTGGTTTATTCACTTTCTGAGAAATATTCATGAACTTAGCTCTCTCTTCATTCAATAGTTTTTTCTTGGGTGCTATGTTTGTCACTATTAGTTGACATATTGTCAAATGTCATTTCCTCCAACTGTCTTTGGTGTGTAATTGCTAATAATTTTATAATGGTCTCACAACCATCAGTTGCTAAGAAGAGATCAGTTATTTGGTTTTCTCCCACAACTAATAAAATCCTTCAGCATTTTTGTTCTAGCTTTAGCTGCTAGTATCCTAAGCCATGTTTGTGCATATTTATGATTATCCAGTGATAATTGTTCATTTAGTTATTTAGATATCAGTGATGCCACTGTAGTGTAGTGTTACTGATTCATAGGAAGCAGTGTACACTCATCTACTTCATGCTTAATAGCTGTAGCTATTTATAGTCTTTGTGAATTCATATGTAAATGAGTCACCTCACCTAATTTAAATTTTACTAAGATAAGAGAAGCAATAGTAAAGAAATTGCTGAGAGATGAATGTATAGAAAAATGCTAGCTGACATTTTAATGAATTTTTTTTGTGCTTATAATTAAGAAAGCATTTATTTAAATTTCAAAGCAGTTGTTAAAATGCAACTGTGATTATTATTCCTTTTTTTCTTACTCTGCCACCAAAAGAATAAAAATATGTGTGCTGTGGTGTAATAGATGACAGCTTGGAATGGGAAATCAGGAAGAGACAAGTTTGAATTCCAGTCAGGTTTGGTACATACACTTACATGCAAATACCCTTAGGAAAGATATAAATCCATCTCTTCTCCCCCACCAATTATGGGCTGAATAGCAAGACAGACTGGTTCCTATAGCCTTGGTTGGCAACCAGTCTACTACAGAAGGAAATGGCAGCCTACTGCAGGAAAATCTTCTGCCTAGTCAGTCATGAATCAAAAGAGACATGATCACCCAAGCATGTATCATGTATGGTACTTGACTATCAAAATGTATTATATTACTGTTTGTAATGAGTCAGCTGATTTTTATAAATTTTTTATTTATTGGTAGGGAAAGGTTAATTTTTTTTATTGTACTAGATGATTTTTAAGCGATTCAAGCATTTGTTAATAAGAGGTACATTACTGTAGAGGGATTTGATATCCAAACTAGCCATGAGTTTCTCTGTCTTATTTATGTCTTTGAGTCTTTCAACAGGATTGATGAAATAACCATTGGAATGAATGAGTTTTCATGTACTTATTCCATAAATCCTATTCAAGATAACATAACATGTATTACATAAACAGCTAGTTAATTAACTGAACAAAAAGCTACTTTGCCACTTCTGAGTACGTTTATGTACTTGTAAAATTTGAAATTTATGTTATAAACAGTTATCATTCATTTTTGTTTAATTTTTCACAATTATTCAATACTGCAGAGAGCAATAACAGCTAGAGGATTTGAGAAACCTATTTTCCTGAAAAATTATTTCAAGATAAAGATTTTATAAATTATAACTGAAATAGCAGTGGGTGCTATATACTGAATATATCCTTATGAAGAAATTGCTTAAAAATTACTATTACCATTCAAAGGATGTTTTCTTTTATATTTCATGAAATGAACATGAACATAGAAAAAGTTATTTCAAGAAAGTTTGTACTATATATACATATATATATATAATCTTATTTGTTATCTCACATTTTTTTATGAGTCTACCTAGAATTTTAACACATACAGCAATATTGTGGCCAAAGGTATAATTTAATAGCTTCTCAGTATGTCATAATTGACAAAAGTACACATTCATTGGAGGAAATTACAGAGATTTATTCGCTCTTTGTATTTCATTCTTTTGTGATATATCAAAGGTAATAAGATGAATTGTTATTTTTTCCTAAGCTCATATGCTGATCAGTTTTATTTTCTTTAGTTTGGATTATTTTACCATACTGTCCTCTAATTATCATAAGTTGACAAAGTATTAGGTATTTCCATTTGTGTAATTGTTTAGTAATCATTAGCTTGGATATGTAGGTAGCATAGTGGTTATCATCACAGAAATTAATATTGACATATTGTGTTCAAATTCCAGCCAAGTCCATTGTATTCACTTTTGCATGTATGCCCTTGAAAAAGGCATGAATCCATCTGTTCTCTCTCCAGTTATGGGTTAATATCAGGGTAGACTGGACTTTTCCAACCTTGGGCAGGAACCAGTCTAAGAGAATGTAGTATAGGATGATTATATTCCATAAACACATGCATTAGAGAAATATGTTTCTAAAAAGAAGATTAAGTAAACATCCTCTTGTGAGCTGCTACACTCTTCTACATCTCTTATGTCACACTACACTGTTTTTTACCATGACAATGTTGCAGAAAGGTGTGGTCATTGGTATCACTATTATCATTGTCACAAAGGATCTGGGTATACAATATTGACTCCCATGATGATGTGTTCCCATTATGAGCCTTTGAAAACGTTTCTGTGGGCATCAACTGCTTCATCAGTTTCAGTTTCTTGGTCAGAAATTTCTCTTTAATTGAATAAACTGACATAATTTACTGCTCACTGATAAATTAGTGTTGTTTAAACCCAGTAATTAATTGGTCACTGGTCAAAAATTTTTACCAGATCCTCTATGGTTATTTTTTCATCAGTGTTCATAATGTTATCATTACTATTGTCATCTTTCTTTTCTATATTTAACAATTTTCCCATCACTCGAGGAATGCTCAACTGGTGCATCATTGTCAGTATTGTCAGTACATTTCTTCGATATCAGTGTAATACAATTGTTTGAGACAATATGAATTCGCTTAACAGTAAGCTTTAATGAACTCTGCATATCAGCAGAGTTCTCCTGAAAATGTGTTCAGTACAGATCCATTAATGGGGGGAGATGGATCATACCACATTCACACCTGCCTTATTCTTACAGAGGGAAGAAGTTTTTGAATCAAGCAGGCATCCTTTGCTGTGTCCAAGACTGTGGCATATTTCCAGGAGCATGATGAGGTTCTTCCTCTTTCTCACTAGAACTGGATTTAATCTTGCTGCATTTTTGTAATCTTCTATGAGTGGCTTGCTCATCCTCTGAAGTATTGATAGTTGGGTGGGTTCTCTTCTGTGAAACCTGTTCATCACCACTTCAGGGACCAGAGCTCAAGGGTTCTGCATAATCTTCAACAGGAGACCATGTTTCTGTCTCTTCAAAGTCAGTTGAAGTGTCCTGAGGACAGCCCTTGCTTAGACTTGTGGGTCCTGCTTCATCCCTGGAGCTTGGCATCTAGAAGTTCCACTTGATCCACCAGTGGTCTGTTCTTATTCAGTCACATGTGTCTTTTTAGTAATAGTACTCCTGGTCTTGAGAGTACACTCCAGTAGGGACATTCCAGTTGAACTTATAGGAAACAGGAGAAATTGTTCATGGGGTGATGTGGCTGTACATAGCAGTGTTCTAATTGCATGCAGGGCCTCTGGGAGTAATTGTTCCCAGTTCTCTAAAGCTACTCCTTTATCAGCAGCTGCTAGTTGAACAATTTTCCAAATTATTCCATTATACCTCTCGCACTGGCCATTACCTTGAGGGTTATATGGAGTTGTTCTACTTCATCTACTCTTTGCAGTTGTAGGAACTGCCATAAGCATTCAAACATAAATGAAGCCCCTCTGTCTGAATGAATATACATGGATAGCCAGAAGATAGCAAAAACTGAGCAAAGTGCTTGTAGGGGATACATCACGACAGAGTATCATGAAAGGATACCGCAAATATCCATCAATAATTGTCAGCATATATTTGTTAGGAGTTTTTGATGGAAGCAGACCTTTAAAATTCATTGTGATTTTCTCATAGGGTCGATTGGCTTTTATGATCTTGCTAGTGTTAGGCAGGAAAAACCTAGGTTTATTTTCAGCACAAGTCTTACAAGAGTTGGTATCCAAGTATTTTTATGGAAAGAGATAGCCATCACCACTTTGTTTAAGCATGGGTAAATGTTCCACAAATTTACTTTCGCAATGCTTGCATTAAGGTAGTTCTCTGTGCTCCCTGTGTCAGTGTTTTTCATGGCTGTTCATTAGCAGTGATTTCTATTGTTGTAGTTGATAAGCTGCCAAGTGTGTCCAATGATGCCAAACAAGATATCATTTCACTCCCCATTTTCTTACTTTTACAAATGTTAGCCCAATGTCACTGCTTTCCACATGTATAACATTTGTCCCTTCTAGTGGGGCATAATGAATTTGTGTATCTCTCGCCCCTGCAGAAAAAAAACATGTGCATCAATTTAAGGCTGATAATTTTGGAGAGACTTGCTTTTCATATGATGGCAATGGGGAATAGGTGGAGAGCTCTCTGATGTTACTGCAACTGTGTCATAATTTTTTACATATTGTTCTGCTAAATTTATTACTCTTGCCTGGTTGTAGGCCTGTTGTAATGTTAAGGTGCTGTTTTCAAGTATTCTTTGTTGGACTATAGCTTGTTTATGAATGCATCTCATATCAATTTGGCTCAATATTGTTCTGCTGATACTGAAGAAAATGAACAGTCCTTAATTTTATTAAGGCTTGATAAAATCCATCAGTAGATCCTGAGGGCAGCTGAGGCCTTGTAGACAGTAATTGTCTACACCATTTCATTTTACTTTTTAATTTAGATCCTCTGCAGTATTGTTAAAGCCTCTTCATAGGAAGATACATCTGCCAAATACTCATAAACTTGTGCTGAGACATATTTGGTGAAATAGTGTAGCTTATTAGAACTTTGGTCACAGTACATACTCAAGAAGTTTATGAAAGTTATTCTCCAGTAATGATATTCCAGTTCCACATCAGTCAATAGTAAGTTTCTCTGGACAGAGTAAATTAGCCATTATCAAAATGATTAACAAGGAGAGTTCATTAAATTGTAGTAGAATTGTTAACAGTTAGCTTTAATGAACTCTGTAGATCAGCAGAGATCTCCTGAATATATGTGTTCAGGACAGATTCATTAATGGCAGAAATGAATCACAAAACAATCAGCTTCCTCTAAATGTTTTTATATTTTTATCCAATACACTATTAGCATAAATTATGAGTCTTTATATCCCCTGTTCATTAGTGATAAAAAAAAACCCTTCAAAATATTCATCATGCATTTGTCAATGTTGACTTTTTAACATCTTTGCAAGCACTTGCAATCACATAAATAGCATCCTTAACATTAAACTCCTTCAGAAAGTCTTAGTCTTTTCTCCTCTGTTGATTGCTGCAATCAAACAGTTCCTGAAATGGTTTTTGTACTTTGTCTTCATGGAATGTAAAATTCCTTGGTCACAAGCCTGTAATATGAATGTCATACTGGGAGGAAAGTAAGTGAAAAAAACATTATTTTTTACAAGCAGTTCAGTAGGTGGATGTACAGAGCTGTTATCCAGGAAAAATAAGATCTTAGACTTTTCATCCAAACCAGTTTCTCAGCAATGAGCTCATGCTTCCAATACAGAGTAATTATTGAACCATTCAGAAAATATTTCTTGCGTTATCCATGCTTTCTTTTTGGTATAGTAAGTTGTGCACATCTTTCAGACATCTTGGACATTGGCTTTTTTCTATAACTGCCAGCTTCACCTTGTATGTCTGCAGCATTAGCACATTCGAGAATATTGAGTGTGCTCAGGACTGAGCTTTGCATTCAATATTATCTTGGCAAATTCTTCTAAGTAATTTTCAGCTGGATTGTAATCAGCTGAAGCTTTTTCATCACATATTTTTATATATTTTATACCATGACACTTCTTAAATTTCTGCAGTCAACCTTCCATGTACTTACTTTCAATGTTTGGTTCATTATGATATATATTATTGTTTCATGACCATCAGTCCATCAAAAGTGTTCACTTCTCTGTTGCCATAAACTATAGTTTCAAAATATTCCTGAAAAAGAAGTTAGCTTGGGAACTGAGATTTAGGAAGTCAGATAATTATTACCCATCATAGTGTGAGTATACTGTGTAGCCTTGATCTGCCAAGGCAAATGGGTTTCTCCCTTGGCATTTGCTCTTGTAGGACTCCTTAGTGGGGATAGGGAACACAGTCAGTGAAATGATGCAGAAAGAAAAACCCAAGTGAAAAGATGCCACGTAGATTCTGGTCAAGTTGAATGTGAGGTACACTTTCATAGATTCATAATATTAGAATCTAGAGAGAAGGTCCCATTAACTAAATTATCACCATTCCTGGTATAGAGAGTTCTATTCTCAATGGTAAATCCTAAGACAGTAAAAAAAAAAATCTGGTGGAAATATTAAATAAAAAACATGTGAGCATACTGTTAAAGATTAAAAAATTCTATAACATTAGTGTAAAAGCATACCCACATGAAAGGTGTAGTTCATAATAGAGATTTGTCTCTTTGTACCATGGAAGAGATAAAAGCCAAATTAAAAAAACAAAATGTGTTTGCTGTCAAAAGAATAACAATTAAAAAACAAAACCAGGTAATAAATACAAATACATATATATTAACTTTCAATACACCCAAACTAACAACTGAAATTAAAATTGACTATTTATAATAGCCAAATTAGATGAATATATACCAAATCCAAGATATCACAGATTTCAAGGATATGACCAAAAGAAACCGACAAAAGATATGACACCTACAGCAAAACAAACATATTGACAATAAACAATAGGCCAATTGGTGGCAACTCAATATTAGTTAAAAAAAATTAATACCCCATGAGGTGTTACTAATAAATATAAGCTTTTAGGCCACTGCAATAAAAGATTCACCCCACTGAACAATAACCATTTGTTCAAAGTTTTTTTTATCCCATGACCCGTAGGGTCAGAGGAGCACCATGTGTACTGCAGCCACAGTAGAAGTGGTGTTTCTCGGGCAAAGATAGACTAACAGAGCCCAACCCTCTCCAGGCCAGTTTTGAATTCAGAGATTTTCCTTCTCCTAGGTCATTTGCTACTCAATGTTATAGAACCTAGTCTATCCTTCCATTTTCTCATAGCTGGGGGGAGAAGAGGATTCATACCTTTCCCAACGGTATTAGCATGTAAGTGAAGGTAATGGATCTGACTGGAATTTGAACTTGGCTCTCCAATTCCTCAATCCAAGATGCTATCAAGATGCTCCACCATGCCTCAATCTACATTCTCCCAAAACACAGCCCAAAACTGAAATAGAAAGACTGATTGGCCAACTTCCCACTCCCTGTCAACAAATACACCGAAATATGGAGCTGCATCAACTCCAATCAGACTGGTAAAATCATAGAAAGAAGCAGTCAAAACCAGGAAAAAATGCTCAAGGTATTCCTACACAAACCATCCACAATCAATTTGCAACAGTACCAGCAAACTTGAGAAAAAGCACACTATATAATCAAAAAAACAAAAGAGAAATTTGGAGAGACTACATTTCCAAACTAAGCAATCAAACACTAATAAATGAAACATGGAAAATAATAAGAAAAATATGCTAAAAATATAACACAAAATACAACAGTCCACTTAACCAAACCAAATAATGACAAATACACATGAAAAGAAGACATAGTTAATCTGTAGTAGCAACAGAATCCCAATAAAACTGCTCAACAGATCATTATCACCATAATTTGAAAAATATAAAAACATTATGGAAAAAGAAAAACTTACATTTACCTCAAACAACAAAGAATACAACATTCCTATTACTACCACCACAGAACTAAAAAAAACTCCATAAAGTACAAATATGCCAACTGACCCAGAAGAAATTCACTATCAATTTTTTAAAAATCTATCAGAAACATCTCTTTCAGTACTCCTTCAGAACTTTAATGATATATGGTACAATGATAAATTCCCTAAATCATAGCTTCAGTCAAATTTCTAAACCTGGGAAAGAACATTCTAATCCAACAAACTACCAACCCATTGCACTAACAGGATGCATATGCAAGACAATGGAGAGAATGATAAATATGTGACTGATATGGTATCTGGAGAAACATAATCTCTCATCTAGATAACAAAGTGAGTTCTGGAAAAACTAAGTACCAATGATCAACTAGTACAACTTGAATCCTTTATCCATGATGGCCTTGCTCAAGGTCACCATGTGTTGTCGATCTTTTTCAATCTTGAAAAAACCTATGATGATATCCACAAGAAGAAGAATAGCCACATTTATCAAAATCTTTCTAGCACACTGAATTTTCAGAGTACGAAATGGAAATACAACATCAGTTTCACTCAAGCAGGCGTACCTCAAGGTAGTATCTTGTCCGTTACCTTATTCATTCTCAAAATCAACAGCATTGTAAAAACCGTCCACCCAAGTATTGAAAAGTCTCTGTATGTAGATGATCTCTCAATTAAATACTATTCTCCAAACATGTCATCTCTTGAGAGACATATGCAGATCTGTCTAAATAAAATAAAAAAAATGGACTAATAAAAACAGTTTTTGATTTTCAAAAACAAAATCCCTCTCTATGCATTTTTGCAAAAAACAAGCATACCATCTCAACCCACAATTAATACTAAATGATTACATGATTCCTATCATCCAACAAACAAAATATCTAAGAGTCAATAGACAATAAGCTTAACATTAAAGCACATATCAGTCACCTAAAAAAAAAAATGCCAAAGGGCTTTGAAACCTTTAAAAGTAATATCGAAAATGGGCTGTGGTGCGGACCAAAAGGTAATGATCACAGTATATATATATATATATATATATATATATATATATATATATATATATATATATATATATAAATATATATAACATATCAGATCAAAATTAGACTATAGATGGATTATCTACAATGCCACATGTAAATCCTACCAAAAAAATCTGCAGATTATACAAAATTATAGTCTGAGACTAAGTTTAGGTGCCTTCTGTACTTCACCTATGCAAAGTCTGTATATAGAAGCCAAGGAACCACCTTTGTCCCTGAGATGGTAAAATTATCATGCCAATATGCACTAAAACTACAATCCAACCCAAACATACCAAAAAACATAATCTTCACTATATTCAATTCTACAATAAAAGAACGACATCTATTCCCTCATTTGAACTTCGAATCAAAGAAGCTTTAAAACAAGAACCAAAACCCTGATAATATAACACCATTCACAATAACTAAAATAGTTCCATGGATAATCTCTGAACCTCATATAAACCTAACACTGGCACAACAACAAAAGAACACAACCAACAACTGTATGATCCAAAGTAAATACAGAGAACTGAGAGGTAAATACAGTGACTACAACACATTCCATACAGCTAGATAAAAAATCCTGGTTAGAACTGGTGCTGCAGTCACCAACAGACAAGTCCACAAACAAATTAGACTGCCAAACAATGCATCCATTTATACAGCTTAGCTACAAGCCATAAAAATGGTGCTTGAAATGATCAAAAACTCTGAAGACAGAAAATTCATATTCTCAGACTCCCTATCCATCCTCACCGCAATTAACGAAAACATCCAAATCATCCATTACACTGATATTGGAAGTCGGTCATGATTTGATAGAAGCCCTCAAAGTGGCAATCTTGGCCTGGCTTCCTAGCCGTGTTGGCATTAAGGGAAATCAAAAAGCTGATTCACTGACAAAGGAGGCAACCAAAATGACAATACCAACATTAGACTCCCATATACAGAGTACAAAAATAAGATCACGCAATACGTTAAAAGAAAATGGCAAACATTTTGGGATATGTTACAAACAACAAACTGTACAAACATCAGTCAACAGTCAAACTAAAAAATAAAGAACCATTGCCTGATCAAAAACAAGATATAGTGCTTAGCAGAATCTGAATTGGACATACATATCTTAAACACATATTTACTCAAAGCAGAAACTGCACCTCAGTGCATCTCTTGTGATAAATTACCCACTGTTAAGCACATCCTAATAGACTGCAAAAAATACAAAAAAAAGTGCAACAAATTCTATAATAGTGATTTTCCAAGCGTCGATTAGATGTGGCACAAGGCCGAAAGTATGGGGCACCCAGTGAGGATCGAACTCACTACTCAGTCGTAATTGTTTTAGCGAGACAAGCTTGCTAACCATTACACCACCTCGAAGCGCCCAACAAATTCTATAATATACCTTACCAAGCTTTTCAAAAATGTATGTTTCTCAAATAATAGGCTACCTGAAAGAAGTAGTCTGCTTCCAGCACTTATAGAAGGAAGCACAATACATATTATTATCTATAAACTATATCTGTAAAAAAAAACATGTTTAACCTGAAAGCATAAAATTGCATGCAAAACACCTGTGGTTAAATCCATAAGGTTGTGTACAAAATATTTGGATTTCAGCATTGAGTGGTCCGTGGAGGTTGTCATGCCACTGAACAAAATCAACCAACCAACCATTTCAGCATTAATAAACCATAGTGATTGATATGTTGATTAAATAACCAACCAATGAATGAATCTCTGTTGTCATATCCACTGAAGCAATACCTGGTTAAGATTTTCATTATTTTTTACCTTATTCAGAGTTTTCCTGTTTTTCATCATCACTTTCATGGTAGAATTTCACTAACTTGTCTTTCTGTTTCTTTAAATGATATAGTAACATCTCAAAAGACAGAGTTTAACATACAAGTCTTTTTCACAAGTGGAAAAGTTACAGTGTCTCCAGCCAAATTTTTGAACTGATCCAATCTTTCTTATAAAATTGTGAACTGAAAGTTATTCTGAATAGCTACTCTTCTAGATCCTTTTGTACTATTGCAGAGGTGTCCCCCAGTGCTCTATTCTTGGTCTTACTTTGTTTTTAATTTTCATTAGTGACCTACCTGATGACATCAGCTCTCAACTTAGTATCTATGCTGATGACACAACAATTTACTCCTGTCTGAAAACTGTCTGATCAGTTCAATAAAGTCAAATTGGCAGCTGATGTCCAAAACAACCTTCAGCCTGTTAACTGGGGCAAGGAATAGCTTGTTAATTTTAATGCCTCCAAAATGAAATTGTTCTCCCTTAAACATCTGAAAGACCCCTTTCTGCCTTCCATCAGCATGACTGATGCTAGCCTCCAAGAAAGTGACTTACACTTTCTCAGGCTAATGTTCTTAGCTGACATGAAGTGGAATTCATTGCTAGATCAGTTGCTAAGAAAGTTGTTTCCCTGTATTGTGCTAGACAGTTTTTCTCTCCATAATCTGTCTTACATATCTATAAGTCTATCATTCATCCATGCTTAGAATATTACTGCCACATATGGTCCAGTGCTCTTGCTATATATCTTGAGCTCCTTGGTAAAATCCAAAGAAGAATCAGGAATTATTGGTTCTGATCTGGCCTCTTGGCTTCAATCACTTTCCCACCACTGTAAAGATTTTTCCCTGTACCTTTTCTACAAATACTTTGATGGTAACTGTTCTGATGACTTCTTCACTATGATACCTCGACTTTTTGAATTTAAGTGCAATACTAGACTGGTGATGAGGTCCCATCAATTTGCATAATTTGCACTTCTATAATTTCTATGCAAACAGTTTCTTTTTTCACATTCCTCATTTGTGGAACACCCTATCAGATCCATGCTTTTCAGTCGACTTTAATCTTCAAAAATCTAAATGCAATGTCAATTGCTGTCTTCCTGATTACTCTTCTGTTGTTCTTACTCCTTAGTAATGTTTCTGTTTTCTAATTCTTCCACACCCAGTAAAAAGTTATGTCTTAATGGCTTTACTGCCTTGCTCAGGGTGAACTCGATTAAGAAAAAAAAGTTGTAGTTCCAACACTGTATTCTTCAGTCAGACACCACACAGACACACTACAATCAAGCTTCTAGAGTATCTCAACTTTCTGGCTTATTGATAACAAAAGTTGCTTCCTTTCTTTTATTCTTTCTGACATTCTCACAGTAGAATTAAAAACAAAATCCCAAAATTGACAACAATACCTAGTATGGTGAAGCTGAGGCTCTATACTCCACAGGGGAGTTTACAGGATTAACATACAGCATGCAATCATTAGCTTAGATTAGCTTTTTCTCTGGCTATATGTTCATTTTTGTTTTAAGCCTTACCATTTACCAATAGTCAAAAATGTATAAACTTTCAAAGGGCCTGCTTAACAAATGCATATAAAAACTCATGTTTCTAATTATATATATATTATATGATTTAGTTCTTATTTATTACTTTTCAGTTATTGCTCACCCATTTCTACTGAGTTCATGTACACACTGCCCAGCCTGGGGACTGAACTCATAATTACTATGTCACCAAATTCTCAAACCAATACCTTAATACACCTGGCTAAGATTAAATAAAGGGTTCAGTTTGAAATTACCTATAGGTTACCAGAATCGTCATACACTTGATGAAGGACGGAGTGCACAACAGTCAAAACATTGTGATAGAAACAACAAAGATGAAGACAATAGTCCACATGTAAATAATGTAATGATTTGATTTTATACTTACCAACACCTTGGGAGAATAATTTTCTGATTCAAATTCTGTCTTATGCTTGAAACGTATATTATCCTTTGAATACTTTGAGATCAAGTACTTATTTCTTCTGCAAGTCAGTTTGACAAAAAGTTTTTTGATGTATGCACATATTTGCAAATGATAATTATTTGGAATTAAATCCTTATTTTACAATGCATATATTTTTTTCTTATTCTGTGGCTTCTATTCTTGTCTATTCTCATGCTGCCATGTTATTTTATGATTACTTCTGACTGTCAACACAAATCCTAATTGCTTTATGTACAGACACTTTTTCATGGCTCAGTGCACACCTAACTTTAATTGATTTGTTGAATAATGGAGATTAATTTATTGTAATACTTTCCAAATAATGATTTTGAAAAGGAATAGATCTTGAAACCTAATGTGGCTGGCATATTTTACACTGTTATTTCAGTTAATGTGTAATTTACACAGAGATTGGATAGTAATTTTTGTGAGTGACAGTCACAATCAACAGATAATGAGGCATTATCCCTTGGTATCTGTAAATCAAACATTTATGCTTGTAGTGAAGCTTTATTCAATACAGTTTGACTACTGCTCATAAGTGAGGTTTGATCATTTCTTTTATAATCATGTAGTTTGAGGAGGAGACAATTATGGTTGCTTTCCACCACAATAACATTTCAACTTATGAGAAATTCTGCAGTTATATTATTAAAGAGTATATCAAGAAATTGACTAAATTCTCAAATATCACAAGTATTGATTTTCAGAAGTAAGGAAAAAACTAAACCAATTAAAAATGTTTTTAGATTTTTATCTTCTACTTTATATATTAAAAAAAGAGAGAAACCACAAACGTTTTTCGTTATAATGTGGATTTGTTTTAGTCTATATATTATATTTTATTCATATATCTGCTACATGGGTTTCCGGTCTTGCACACATACATACACATATGTATGCATAAACAGGTATCCATGGAGAACAAATATATGTACATACACAGGCAAAAACAGATAGACTATTCACAGGCACACATGTGAGTCCTATGCAACACAGGAAGAATGTGTGTGTGTGTGGGGGGGGGTACATATGTGTGTGTGTGTGTGTGTGTGTATATATATATATATGTGTGTGTGTATGTGTATGTTGATTCCTTTTTATAAGACAGTATGTATATATGGATGGAATATACATATGCATGTGCAAGCTAATTGGGATTCACGCACACACAATACACAAAAATGGAAATAAATTTGTCAGTTTCAAGGCTAATGTAGGGATAGGAAAAAGGTCTCTCATCAACACATCTATCATCACCACCTCTCAGACCAAACCTAATGGTTTTCTTACCACTTAGGCAAAAATTTGCTTTTGCCAACAGTCTAGAAATGAGATCAAGGCTCCCTACAAATACAGAAAACAAACAATGAAACATTAAAAGAACATAAGGAAAAATTTATTCCTTTTATTTGCCTGAAGAAGGTCACAAAACCGGAAACACATGTAGCAAAAATATGAAAAATAAAATACGCTAAAACAAATCCACATTATAACCAAAAAACATTTGCAGTTTCTCTATTTTTTTTGTAAAATATATTTTTTCTCGTTGGAACAACTATAACCTTTCCCCTATATATATATATATATATATATATATATATATATATATATATATATATATGTGTGTGTGTGTGTGTGTGTGATATGGATTCACTTTTGAACATTGCCCATGTGAATAGCTTGTAGGATAATTATTTTATTGGAAATTTTGGGAATAAAATGAACTGAATCAAAGGGTTAAAATAAATAATATATTTACTTATTTTCTTTAGAGTGATGCGTGAGTCTTTTGGTATTTGGCCATGGCGAAAACTTTGTTGATCTGGTGGATATTGATAACAATCTGAAGAAATGTCCATTTTAGAAGTTGGAAGCCAGATCATGGTAGGGGTAATAGTAATGTGAGAAATTAGATCAGATGTCAATCTGCTGTGTTTTCTCTCAGCTCTTAACAGGGCAGAAATGTCAGTAGCAGATGACCTCTTGACTGCTTCTTCATATGTCACACATAGCTGTGTTCTTTTTTTTTTTTTGTCTTCTTATAGCATCATTCTGATCTCCTCTGCTTCTCCGCATCCCATCCCATTGGTAGCCCAGAGGTACAGGTTTTATACCCTTTTGAATAAGTTCAGAGTTTATGGTGGGAACTTTGGTTTCAGCTAACCATCAAAAAGTCTCTATTTTTCTGATTGGCCAAATTATTTTATTTTTAAACATTCCTTTCTTATTCATTTTTTTTATATATAATGGAAGTTATGCGTGGCGTCTCTCTGACTTTTGGTGTTTTTCAGTCACAAATAACTCCTCTCTGTTCTTGCAAATTTTCTGTGTTTTTGACCTGGTTCAATCTTTTCTTCTTCTACCTCTTTTTATTTGAGGGTTGCTTTATTGTTAGTTGAGATAAAAGTATATAGAGAGAAGGAAAGGGAGAGAAAGAAAGAAAGAGTTAAGGGTTTTAAAGGCAAGTGCAAATGCCTTATTTTAATTGGAAATTATTTTATTTGTTTTATATATTCTATTTTATTTTTATCAGGACTCACTACACACACACACACACACACACATAATTGGTTTCGACGTATGCGGATCTGACAGCTTATTGATTCAGTTATGAAATTTTGTGCGATAATCTTAAGTGGCATTTAAGACCTGCTAGTGATTTACAAAAGAGGCCACATATGGAGCAAATGTGAGGATTGTGAGATGAGATCACTGTTAGATTGGCTGACCTTTTAGATCTTGCTCTCACTTCTTGAAGATTGAAAATTGCTGAGTCCACTAAAACACATTGATCTCCATTCTACCCGCTCCAAGGCTAAGCGCTAAAGGGTGTTATGTGGTATATTGACAGCTGACAAGTTGCTTTTCAGCTTGTCTTTGTATCTTAGCTATGCGAGTCCTACATTTCTGTAGCCCTGATCTAACTGGCTGTATATTAGGATCTTGGGTATCCTGTCATCAGACATTCTCAAGACATGACCAGTCCACCATAATTGAGACTGTATGATAAAAGTTTCAATTCCTCCAATATTACACCTGTTAAACAGGTCTATGTTAGATGTCCTATCTTGAAGCTTAACTTCACAAATTGCATGCAGACAGTTTTTATGGAAAACATCTAGCTGGATATATATATGTGAGCTGTTCATGTAACCCATGTTATTAAAGGTAGAATTTAATAATAAACAAAATACATCAAGGGTTTCATTCACTCTGATGAATACAGATATAGTAACACATCTAATTCTGGCAGTAGATAGAAAAATAACAGAAGCCATTGTTGAATTAGCACCAATTACATTTGAACCTGTTACAGATTACCACTGACTTTAAAGTGTAATTTGTCTACAAATAGGTCAACATTCTCAATAAGTATTTTATTAGTTTACCAGGTAGGCACAATGTCATACCATAAACTGGTTCTGCAGAACAACAATTAAATTTTTAACCATTGTTAAAGTTCAAAAAAGTACCAAAGATAAATGATCCATCCAATATATATTATCTAATTTCACTGTTAGATTATTATTCTTCATAAAGCAGTGAAAACTCTCTCTTAGTCAATTAAGAATATATGAAGCAGTGTTGATTTTAGTGGATCCAAGTAAATTAGTCAATGGATAAAATAGGTATGAATTAAATTATCGTCCTCTAACTGAAGCAATGTCAAATATAGTAATGTTAGTGATTTTTCTCACATATCTGTCATTGGTAATGACTCTAGCTATCTCATATACCTATTAAGTCGAGTAAGAATAGACAAGTGATTATTACTAGATGTAAGTGGTTCTGTAATATCCATATGGTTAAAATTTTCATCAAGGACTGGAAATTGACCAGGTTCAGATTTTTATATGTTTATGAACAATTTTGAGCCCATATACATATGGCTGATGTAATCTTGAGCTAAACAAATGTCTTTGCGAGTAGTTTGGTTGTGGACTTAATGTTCAGATGAACAACACATTAAATATCTGCTGTTAAAGATTATCAGAGACTAAAGAACAGTGAAAATATTACATGTATGAAACAAATTAGAGTCAGGTACTCTAATTTTCTGAAATTACAAAGAGGTAATATTAGAAAATATGAATCAAGAATAGGGCCAATTTTCTGTGCAATTGCTAATGTTTTTACATCCACACTTAGTTCTATCCAATCAGTGCTGACATTTCTAGATAAAGTATCAATCAGTATGTTACAATCATCTTGGGTATGATCTATGTCACTAGTAAATTAGGCTATGTAGTTGTCTTATTTCTTGAATAGCATATTTATCTGTACATTCTGATTAATGGTTTGTGATCAGTTAATGTCTGAATGATATATCATTCCAAGAAGTGACAAAAGTGATTAATGACAGCATTAATAATTGTGAATAGGCTGTTTCATTTCTGCATCAGATAATTTCTTTGAAAAGAAAGAGATCAGTCACTGTGCATTGCTGGAGTACAGCTCATAATTCAAATACACAAGCACCAACTGCTGGACAGAAGTCATTCAGATCAGGATAAGATAAATAGACAGCATTTTCAAAAGTAAACAGGGCAGTGTCTGGCAGTTGGATATTATTTTTTTTTTGTCAACATATCTTTCAAAGTACAGATGTTTCAGCATATTAGAGACTGCAGTGATGACAAAAATTCAACATATCCAAGATTTGACATAACTCAAGTTTCAGGTACATACAAGTATCATTTCACTTTTTGTCCAAAAATTGGCAAATTCCTGATAAAGTCATTTTGTGATCAAGGAACTTGACTCAGTCCCAGTAAATTAGATTTATGATTATTTCATATTTTCAAAAACACTCAGAAGCTGTCCTTAAACGTGTCATACGTTTTTCTAGTGAAGAACTAGTGACTATGATGCAATCAAAAGTGAAACCTAGATGATGAAGACTATGATTCATAAATCTTTAAAAAGATTGAGCAATGTTTCTCAGTTCAAAAGGTGAATGTAAAAGTTAGGCATTGTAATAGCTGTTTCTGGAATATCTGATGTTTCTAATAGAAGATAAAATTTCCTCTCAATTGTGGTGTAAAATATTGAATATGTGTAACTGGCTAGCAATCTGGAACAGTAACATTATTTGGTTTGTAAAAATTATTATAGCCTCCAAGAGTTAACTGCTTTTTTGAGCTATAAGTGAAGTTGTAATGCCCAAATATGAGCTGATGGTAAAATTATACCAAGTTTCAACATATATTGAAATGCTATTGTCAACTTGCCCAATAAAAGATGTCATAGATATTTGAAAACCAGTAGGTATTATGATGCAATATAATGTATTATATGTGTTATATCCTGCTTGACAAAGGCATTATTAAACTTTAGTTTTCTAATATCTAGAAATTCTTGTAAAAAGAAGGGAAAATTCTTAACTGTGATTTGCAACTGCTATTTTGGGGCTAAGTTTAGCAACTGATTGAAAAACACCCTTTTGACTTAAGTTTTATTTTAGAATCAATTAGCTGTTGTTCCTTAAGACTGATCATCAGTCCAAAATAATGAAAAAAATCAAGAAAGTCTACTATCATGAATGACCACAGTTAAGGTTGACTTAAGCCAAGATTTAGTTGAATGCTCTGTTGGCCATATGTGTAAAGAATCAATTTATTCACTGATTGTAAATTTATCTTGATCTTTTACTTTTATCATGTTAATTCGAAGGAACTGGCCTTATTTGTGTTTCACTCTTGGCTAAAAATTTCCAGCCAGTTCAAGTGAATATACAAAATAACCAATTTGGTCTCAAAGCACTGACTCAGAAACTGCAGAGTTAATCTTTTTCTTTGAAAAAAAAACATGGAAATTTGCACATATGAGCTTTAGAACTAGAAGTCATATATCAGTAATATAAATTTGAAGTTTACATCAGCTATGAAATTGTTATCCACTATGATGTGTGTTATTTTATACAGAAAAGATTTCACTGGATGGATTTAAAAAAAATTTTGAGTCAATTTTATATCAGTTTCAATTAGGTTAATCTTCTGGAAAGGTAGGACTGAATACAGACAGGCCTGGAGTCAAAATATCCATAATTTTGTTAGTCGTCTCTGCAAATTTATCTTAAGATATCTTCCACAGATGATTATATTTGGTGTATATCTCTCAGGATGCAATAATATTGATTTATGTCATAAAAATTTCAATTATTGTAGATGTTAAGTAGATTTCTGCTACCTTTTCTGTAGCTAATAACTGCTGTAATTTATCCACTTTGAAATAAACAACTGTAAAATAATTTCTTCTTTTAACTCACCATAAGTTGAAACAGCTGATTATTTTAATATTAAATATTTAAACGTTAATGCAATCTTTTTTGGCAGTGGAGTAGATATATGCACAATTTCTTTTAGCTCATGTAGTAATGTGTTTTGCCAGCTAGAATTGCCTCTAATGGTGCAAAAATAATCACAAATTCATCACTATCATTACAGAATTACTTGACTTTTGTTTTTCCACATTCTAACACTTACCAAAGCAATTGTAGCGGACCCCCCGAGCACCCCCGTATCACCAAAAGGGTGATGAGGTCACAAGAGGCCCGCTAACATTTTTCGAAGACATTAAATCTGACAAGGTGAAACAACATAGATGACAGAACGAGGATATATATGATATATGCTAATTTATTCTAGAAAAAGAAATAAAGGTGGTCGAAACGGTAGAAATGCAGATGTTCTAGTGCAGGCATTGATGGTCGAGGTTGGTCGTTACAGGTGATCGCTGTTGGTCATACAGGTGGTCGCTGCAGAGATGATCGCTGTAGTTGAAGTTGATGTTGGTTGTTGCCGTGTTACAGATAATCGCTGCTGGTCATTGCAGGTGATTGCTGTAGTTGAAGTTGATGTTGGTCGTTGCTGGGATGATCGCTGTTGGTTGTTGCAGTTGATGTTGGTCATGGCAGGGATGATCGCTGTTGGTTGTTGCAGTTGATTTTGGTCGTGGCAGGGATGCCAACTTGATGTGTTGGAAAGGAGAGAGGAGCTGGCATTGTTCGGGCATGTCAAAGGTCCAGTGCAGGCGTTGCATGTTTGCCGGTCAAGTCCGATATTAGTAACCTCCCGTAATAATTACAAACGTTGTGTACGGGAAAGGTTATGGATGTCGTGCAGGCAGCCAGTAGGGACGGAATGCCGATAGTCGAACAGGGCCAAGGAGCCAGAAGTAATAGGCGAAGGAGAGAGAGAGAAAGGAAAGTTTCCAACTATCGTCAAGTTGGCAGACAAAAAAAAAATAGGAGCGTAACTTAATACGCAGCCCGGTGATCAACGTTCCTGGCCATGAAGGCCAGGAGCCTGCGTATCTGACCGTTTCAGTCACCGACCCCAAATTTAGTGAGAAGTCACTGTCTTGTGGTAATGGAGACCAGCAAGAGAATTGGGTAACCTAAACAGTAAAGTCTATATAAAAAAAATGTTGAGATTAGCTAAAGGGAACTAAGGCCTAAAAATGTCTAGAAGTATATTACAATTATGTTTGTAATATAAGTAAACTGAAGAGGTAACTTGCTAGTCTCTACCAAAGGTTAACAGCATGTAGGGAGCACAACCGAGAGGTCAAGGTCGAAATGACCTTTTTATTCCGGTTTAAGGAGCCAAGGAGGAGGTAACTCTGACACAATAACTAAACTAATTGTTGAAATACAATGACTAACTTAATTTTTGTATATATGTACATCACATGAGAAAAAATTTCATTACTTAATCCCTTTGTTTAACAATTACCTAATCAAATTTTTTAAAAAAAGTTTAAATTGGTTAGTTTAAATCAGGTGTTACTAAGAAGATATATTGTAAAATTTTGATACAATGAGCCAAATCTACTAGCAACTAACATAGAAACTTAAGAAAAATATCTAAAAATAGTCATAACTTAATAAAATTGTAATGTTCATTTATTGTTGGGTTGTCAGAGATCACCAATATAAGGCCTTGGAACTTCAAAAGTGAAGAACTGGTGGGACTTTTGGAAGAAGATACAAAACCTCAATGTAAACTTGCAGAAAAATTAGACGTCTATCAGTAGCTATAGTACATAATTTACAAGCCTTTAAAAATTCAGAAACTAGGAAAATATTTTGCTCTTGAGGCTAAGAAAATGAAAATCAATCCTTGTTTAAGCTCTCCTCTTTATCTTTTTGCTAAGAAAAAAATGTAGTGAAATGGGACCAAAGGGCCTAAACTTAAACAATACTAAGTGCCTCTGATGTTTGATCTGTTCAGCCATTTGTAATTCTGTCATGGCGCATGCATGGGACAAAGACTTTTAAAACTGTCAGTGATTTGCATGCATGAACATATAACTGATATAAACAAAGAGCACTGTTTTCAGGGGGAAGTTTGAATGTGACCATTGAACAGTGTGATTCAATGTGTGCTGGGATTTATTGATATTGGATGTACGATTCTTGATTGTGACATTTCTTCTCCTCCCCAATTCCCGGATTTATAGCATTTGCATTATCAAATATTTTGACTTGCTTTTAACTTGACATACTACTACAAATTATGTACAAAGAAGAACCATTTTTGGACCAGATAGTCATTGACAATGAAACCTGAATTTATTATGAGAATGTAAAACAAAGAAAATAACAATTAGATACAGGACATTCTTTAATCAAATCTTAAACTGAATCTACTAAGAAAACTTCTTCCTTGTATTTGCCTGTGTTCAAAAGGGATTCTTTATTATCAAATGCTGGAACCTGAACATACTGTTACTCTACAATGGTTCATTTGAAAGATATATTAGTAAAAAAAAAAATGACCATTTTTTTTAAGTCTAAAATTTTGACTAGTAATTTTGCTTACTGATAAATTCTGTTCTCTTATTAAAAATATGAAATGAGCAAATGATCATCCATTAGTTAGGATGGGAAGTTATTCTGCAGTTGATATATTCTCCAGATCTGTCACCTTCAGAAAATCACTTGTTTCAATCTATTCAAATTTTTTGTCTGCTCAGCACTTCCAACAAATGAAAGATATCTAATGAATTCCTTAAAGAATTCATTGAATTAGATCTGTAGACATTCTTTTATGATGGAATATACACTTCATCTGACAGGCAGTATAAAATATAGAAAGCAAAGGAAAATGTCTTGATGACTGAATAATGATGCTATAAATAAAAAGTTAGACACTCAGTATAGCTTAATTTAGACACAAGGACACAATTAAGAAGCCCTCCAAACTTACTACTCAGTAGTAATGAAACTAGTTTGCTAACATGTTGAGGCATTTTATATAATAAAAAAGCTTTATAGAAAACTGGTTAAAATATTTATACCAGGCTTGTAAATTTAACCATTCCACAGAAAATATTTTGATTTTCTTTATAACATATTAACAAAATTCATTTTAGTTATTTGCTCATCCATTTCTGTTTTTATTTTCCTCATTTTGAATGCCATGTTTTTTCTTATGTACAGGAAATAGCAAGTAGTTAAAAGCTAACAGTTATATGTTATTTGTATCCTGTGTTAAGCATTAATATTACTGCTCTATATTTATATTTTCTGAGTTGATTATCAGAGATGTTCTTTGTTTTCTTTTTATAGTGAGGTGCTCACAATTCCTACAAACCACCCATTGTCTCAGGAAGAAGCCTTGATGTATTTCAGGGATATTGTACTTGGCATTGAATACCGTAAGTACTTTCATTCTTTAGAGCTAACAATTGAAGCTGCAAGAAACATTTGATAAAAAGTTATTGTATTAGCTTTTGTTTATCTTGACTTAGACTAGATATAGAAGCCTAGTTGTGATGGAGTGAATAAAATGCCTATATACTAAATCATTTTTCAAAATATATATTGTTTAAAATAAATTTGCTACATTTATTAGGGAAGAGGACTCAATATCTGAGATGAAGCATTTGTAGATATAAATAGTATGAACTGAGAAATCAACACTTCATCAAACCATATGTTCTTTCTATATGCTGGTTTCTTTGTCCATGCAATTTATTTATATATACACTGCATGCCAAATTATTATCAAGATAACTTTTTTTCTAATATTTCAAAAACCGTCCAATCAATTCACACAAAGTTTTCACACAATGTTGTCAACACTGATCTGCGTAATCACTGAAATTTTTGTACTGATCTGCGCAATGTAAACAAACTGGTGCCATATTTGTTATCAGCACAGTGTAATAAAACAGTGCTCAATGTTTAATAACAGAGGTAAAATTTATACTTAAAATAAATATACATTTTGTTCCTTGCTGTTAGCACAACTCTGAGTTTCATGCACTATGCAATCATCAGTTGCAAAGTGAAAACTTACCATTGTAAAATTTTAATGTAAGTGTATATAACAATAAGAGATAGATCAAGTATCCACCATCATAAAGACTGAAAAATAAAATTGACAAAGTTTATTGTTTAAGGTTGACGGACACGCATGTCTTAATTAGTTTTTTTTTTTTTTTTTAGGAATTGGTCAAACTCAAACAAAAACATTTATGAGTCTCTACCGATTGAATAGAATTATAAACAATTGTCTTGTAAATGGAATTTTTAAAGCATTCTGAATGTAAAAATAAAGAAAAAAGTGTGCAAGACAATAAGAAACACTACATGCCAAAAAAAATAGTGAAGTTTTGTTGAAATTGGTTGGAAAATGTAGGTAGCCTTTCTGTAATCTTTTAGTTTTACAATTTATGATTTTTACTTATTGAATACAGTAATAAAAATTGCATATTTTGCTTGTGGTGATTCATAATTAGAATTCTGATTTGAATATATTTTCCACTCGTTTCTAATACAAAAAACATTAACTTTATTTGGGTTTATTAATTATGATCTAAAAAATCTTATTCATTTAGTAGCCTTCTCTGTAATATATAATAATCTTTTACAATTTATGATTTTTACTTATTGAATACAGTAAAAAAAATTGGACACCATGTGTATTTAAAGTAGTTTCCGGTTATTTTTAGTTAGGACTTGTGTATGTTTAGATTTCATTATCTTTCCCTAAAGATAAAGAATTTATCTGATGTTTGTATTTGTACAGTAGAGATCGTTAGATTATTGTTTAAGGTTGATGGACACGCATGTCTTAATTAGTTTTTTTTTTTTTTTTTTTTTTAGGAATTGGTCAAACCCAAACTCAAACAAAAACATTGTTTTCAATCATTATGAATCTCCCGATTGAATAGAATTTTATTATAAGTAATTGTCTTGTAAATGGAATTTTTAAAGCATTCTGAATGTTAAAAATAAAGAAAAAAGTGTGCAAGAGAATAAGAAAGACTACCTGCCAAAAAAAAAAAAAAGTGAAGTTTTGTTTTATCGGATGAAAAATATAGGAAATCCGTTCCCATATTTAAAGGAAGCCACACACAAACAACCCGATGTGAGTTGTCCCCTTCCATTTTCAATGATGTCTCTTAATCGTGTTTTCAAATTGATTTTGTGCAAAAACAATTATATTTTTTCCATTTTTTGGCGCTGTTAGAACCACCACAAGGTAATTTTATGTAGTCCTGTGAAGTTTTGTTGAAATCGGTTGAAAAATGTAGGAAATCCAATCCAATATATAAACGTTACAGATACACACACACACACACACACACACACACACACACAATCTGCGTTTTATAATAAGTAAGGTTTTTTTCAAAATAAATAAATGGATTACTCCACTATCATAACAGTATGGTATAAATACCAATATTTAAATTTCATAAATCAGTTTCCAACCTACACCTAATGATTGCATAGTGCATAAAACTAGCATTACCGGTGAGGAACAAAATGAATACATATTGTTAATATATGTATGTATGTATGTATATGTGTGTGTGTGTGTGTGTGTATGTATGTATATATATATATATATATATATATATATATATATATATATATAGTCTTAAGCTGTGCTATATTTATGGGTTAAAGTGCTCAATATCAGAGATAGACTGTGTGTAAATATAAAAGTGAACATTGAAGTCAACACTTAGAGGTGACAGGCTGTTTCATGCTAGATGTAATTGTCAGGTCACATATCTCAATTTATTTAAAACTTAGTAGCCTGATGGTTGTGTCTAGCATGAAACAGCCTGTCGCCTCTAAGTGTTGACTTCAATGTTCACTTATATATATATATATATATATATATATATTATTTGGTAATCTGTATGGATAATTCCAAGGAGAATACAGATCCAGAGAGAGCTCAGTGTATGAACAGAGCAAATGATAATGAGGAAAGAAGAGTGATAATCTATTGATCCTAGTATTAACAGTATTAAAAAAGAGGAAAGAAGAAAAGCAAGAAGAGACAGAATATCATCAAGCAGCAAAATCTTTAGTGAAAATAAATTCATTTATAATCAAGCACTCAGAAAAAGTAATTTTACACAAGCATTAAATTATCAAGAAAATTTGAAAAATAATACATCTAACAAATCTAAAAACAGAAAAAGGAAGATAATATGGTTTAACTAGGTATCTCCATGAGATTGCTAAATAAAGAGCATAACATGAATAAAAAGGGCCTTAAACTTGATGAAAATAATTTATTATTATCTAAATGTTTGTTGTTATTATTAAGAGGAAAGATAAAAGTATTTCTGGGGTATTTTTTAATTGTTCCTAGCATGTCTGAAATTTTCGTTAAAATTTTCTTTTCTTTTTTTGAGTCAGTAAAATTGACAGAAAATTGATCATGTCAACCATGTTTTCTATTTTGTGAACAAAATTAAATTCTCCATTTAAAATTCTTTTAAAAATCAATTATAATTTTTTTTCAAAATTTATTTTAAGAAAATTATAAATTATACAGTTTATTTAAAATATTTTGAAACAAACATTACTTACTTTCCACACCAAAAAAGTGTAGTTTGAAAAGACGATGAAGCAGGTCTTAACAATGCTGTCAATTGACAAGTGATGATTTCATCACATATTAACAGCTTACATGAGGGAAAGTTATTATATAGAAGGACAGAAGTGACATAATTATTTAGTTTTAAGTTAACCAACTTATTTACCTCGTTATCTTTAAGGAAAACTTTCAGTACTGTAATTTTTTTTGTTATTTTTGTACTTATGTTTACGATGCCCAATGGAAAATATATAAAAAAAAAATTAAAATAAGACTGTTGAGAGTGAGATAAAATTTCATAAGAAAGGTATCTAATTAATTTATAGGTACCTTTCTTATGAAATTTTATTGGAAATGTACATAAAATACTATAATTTTATCTACATTTATTACATTTTACTATATTATTTGTATTTCCATTCATTTTATTATTAATTTTGATATTTCATTTATGGAAAAATTGTCATAATTGAGATAATATTAAAATAAGATCATAAATTTTATATATGATACTAATACTTGTAGGTACCCTTCTCAGTTGAAATTGAAAAATCAAATTAACTTCTCCACATGTGTTTCACATGGGTGGTAACATTTTCTAATTCTTATTAGTACTGCTCAATTATCGCTCTCTGTTTTCCACTGAGTCTAAGTCTGATATCTTTCTTTTGACTTTCTTTTAAAGGATAGCCAAAGAAAAATCTTTGCACTTTGAGAAAACTCAGGTTGATATAAATATCTTACAATATCAATCTTGAGATCTCAATGATTATATAGGAACAGTTGGCACAGTGCCACATGCTTCACATAATGTCCACTTGTAGTCGAATGCTTACTTCACAGAAGGACGCATACTTTCATTGCTTATCACATTCAGCTTAGACAAGCTTAGTAATTTTATCTGTTAGTGGCTTACTGGATTTTATTACTATGGTCAGATGTAGACAAAACTCATAGTTACTTGAACTGCTTGTATTATCATTGTTAATATTTTTATTGCCATCACAACTGCAAACAAGTATCATATATGATGGAATATAAGATCACATCCCATTTGAGAATATTAAGAAAAGACTTATTGAATGATACATGAAATGTTATTGGAAATTCATCCATCTTCTCCATTTGGCTCTCTTCAAAACAAGTTTCTTTTTGCATATATATTAGAAATTTATTAAAATCTAATATACAAGGGGGAAAAAAAGTGGATTTCATATTTGATCAAATGCAATAATAGATTCTTACTTTACAAATTTATAGAAACTTGCATAATACCCATAAAAAATGGGAGGATTCTTTACATATAAATCAGAACTTCTGCATAGAGTCAAAATGTTCTAGAATATCTGTGTGCACTGTGAAAAGTGTTACAGACACATGCAATATAGATATCAAGTGCTTGTTCATTTCCATATAATAACAGAATTGAGGACAGCAAAGGAAAAGCATATAATGTGACATCATTGACTACTGGAACCAGAGATTCCTTTATTGTAAAGATAGCACAGATGCAGGATGTATGAATCAACAGATTTCAGACAGCCATTTTGAGCATGCTAAAAGCCTTTAACTGATCTCTGTGTTTTTCTTGGGTATCCCTAACAGGTCTCTGACACATTTGTCTTTCCCAAGCTGTAGGATATGTCAAGGCAGGAGAAGAAAATAAGTTGTGAATGAGAAATAGGTAGAACTTAAATAAAAAAAGCCAGAGAAAAATGAAAAGGAAAATGAGTGAAAAGAAAGGGACAATTGAGGGAGATGAATGAAATACTCAAGTAAACAGGTTTGTGGTCTTGGGTTTTTGTTATGATGTTGATTTGGGGTTAGTAGAGACAAACGCCAAATAACACGTAACAATAAAAAGGGTTTTAATAGGTTGGTAAAAAGGTACAGAAATTGCCTGAGTAGTCAATAGCTAGCTCAGCTAAGAACTTCTCTGTCTATCTGTCTCCCCCATGTCAACTGACATGCCACTATTTAAAGTCTTTGTTCACAGACGCAGACAAGTTCATCTTCAAGAGGGGTGGTAGGTTTCCGACACAACAGTTGTATTACTTCTTTGATTTTTTAAAAAGGGTGAATCTTTATTTATTTTTTTGGAGTGTGATACATACTATAGGAAGGTGGGTAGGTGGAAATTATAATATTAATATACAGATGACAAACTTTTCTCAAATAAGTATATTGGATTCCTATGAGAATATTTTTTTCAGTATAGACATATATAAGCAGAAAAGGTTTTATTTAGTTTCGGAAAGAGATGCATCACTCAATTTATTACTTAATTTTATCAAAAATAATAATAAAAGACTCAGTCTGTTAAACTGAAAACAAAACAATTCCATAATTTAAACAATCTTTTCCAAAAGACAAGTTATTTTTTATTCAGCCTTCTCATTTTATACTTAGCAACAAAGTCTAGTAGAAAGCTCATGAAATTTAAACATTATGTTACAGAAGTACTTTTCTTTATACTCTTGTGACCAGAATTCCATTTAACAAGGGGTTAAATTCCTCCTCTGCATATACTTTTATGTACACATACCCCCCCCCCCATGTTCAAGGGCTTCAATCCTGCGGAGTTATTACAACTATTGAATACTGTTGATAGTTAATTACATTACTTCCTTTGTGTAAAGAAAAATCCCTGGCTTAGATTGAAACACCCTGATTACACATTGAACTACTCAATTATGGGATTGTTGTAACTGCCTTGAAGTATTGAGTAAATCAAAAAATATTCATTGACAATGATCATATGTGATTACAATCTTGTATCAATGTTTCACATTAACAATTTTCTAATGTTATTGGTTTTTCACATGTTCAATGCTAGGGATAGCCAGAAATCAGCAGCAACAGATATAATAACCTAAGCCAGATGAAAACTGCTATTCTTACCCGGCCTAACTACCAAAGTTAGAACCAATTAGTGTCTCATTAAACAGGTACATATTGTATTGGACAGACATGCAGAAATGATTTTAAGTCTTATACAAGTAATATTGAAGAGTTTAGAGCACAAATAGATGACTATACTTCTGTTACTTACATTTGGGTAATAACTTTCTAATATTTTTGCCATGACTGAAATCAGGAATTCAATTTCTCTAATCACTATGTATTAGCAAACTAAAATGGAATATTTTTATATCTTACCTGTGTATTAAAAGCAAAGAAATGCCACATTTACAGAAAGTCAAAGTTCAAGCTAACTAAGACAATTTAAAACATTTTTCTGAATATTATCTATTTCTATTGTATTTTTTATCTAATTTCATCTTTGTCTTTTTTTTAATTTTTTTCTCTGCAAATAATTCATTCATTTTCCTTATTCCTGTTGAAGAACACAGTATTACATTAAAATAAAACATATAATGTAAATATATATATATATATATATATATATATATATATATATATATATATATGAATGGGTAAATATAGGTAGGTATAGGAGTGATTGATCGTATACAAATACATATAAATATTCTATAGTGTAAGAAAAAAAAAATGCTCAATGTTAAGTAACAGCACTATTTTATATATATATATATATATATATATATATATAAAAGAAATATATAATATCTTACATTAATTGCACAACTCTGAGCTTCATGGCAAAGCAATTTTCAGGTGCTGGAATTATATTTATTTTTATATTTTTTATTTTATTTTTTATTTTTTTAATAATTCAAGCACTTTAAAATTGCTTTGGCATGAAACTCGGAGTTATACAATTAATGTAAGATATTATGTATATTTCTTTATATATATATATATATATATATACTTGAGAAGATTTTTTTTCCTATTATATATATATATATATATATACTTGAGAAGATTTTTTTTACCTTACATAACTAAGTAGTTTCATGTACATTTATCAAATTTGATATATATATTTAGAATACACAGGAAAAAATCTTAATATAAAAAAATTGATGTTCATGAGGAAAGTGACTGCTGTAGCTCTTTTGTGTTATGTGAAAATATATTTAATAGTAACAGTTACTATTTGTAACCAATTAGTGTAAGATTACAATTTCTCTTATTTCTCCTAAGAATAAAAATATTTCAGTGCTTTCGAAAGACAAATTCACAGAACAATTTTTTCCTTGAGATATATTTTGTACTTATCATAGTCACAGTATTTTTTCATTGCTAAATTATTAGAAACAAATGAAATGCACTGCAAAACTAACCTTAACTCATCAATCCCCACCTCTGATTTCTCAATTCCCAGTTACCTTCCTCTCCTTAGAAAGGACTCTAAAATCCACATGCATGGCCTGGAAATTTATCTCTGTGGTCCCACTGGCTAGGGAACTCTCTCTTGCATCTCCTAACCATTATACATGTGTCTCCATTTATCTCTCCTCAATTCAGTAAGCTATCTCTTCTTTCTCTATTGTTCCTCTTCTTCTCAAGACTGTGGTGTAATTGATAGCATTTCCAATAATATAGACAAGGCCATCTCTCTACACCCATTTATGCATATGTTCATGTTTGGTGACTTTAATGCCCACCATACCATGTAGCTTAAACACACTGTAACTAACCTCACTGGCATCTAAAGCCTTAACTTTTAAATCACTCAATCCCTCATGCAAGTGATTGACTTTTCTACACATTTCCCAAGTAACACTGACAGAAATGCTCCCCTTCTTGATCTCTGTGTTACCTCCACCCCTGACTCATGTCACGCTACACAGCTTTGCCTTCTTGGCAAATCTGATCATAGCATAGTGTCTCTTAAAATCTCCTTCCACTCCTTCTCCAGCCAAGAACCTCCTACTAACAGAAAATCTTTCTGTTATCAACAATCAGACTGGGACTTGTTCCTTGATTTCCTTCACAACAACCCTTGGAATGTGATTTTTTAATCACCCCATTCATAAATGTGCACCTGAGGTCTCCTCCTGGGTAAAAGCTGGCATCGAGGCTTTCATCCCAGCAAGAAAATATACACTTAAATTGTGCTCATCTCCTTGGTTCATAGCTACTTGCTCAGCTGCTATAGCCCATAGGAATCACTTCTTCCATCTGTACCAAAGTGATCTGTTTGATTGCAACAGACATCTCTTTGTCTCTGCTCGTAATGAATGCAAGTGTGTTTTCATTGAAGCAAAGTTACTATTTGCTGATAGAATGAAACAGCATATTGCATCTCACAGGTTTGGTTCTAAAGATTATTTGCAGCACTGCAAAAGTGTGCTGAACAACAGCAAAACCACAATCCCTCCTTTATTCAATCAATTCAAAGTTCTAACTTTCTCAACTGATAAGGCTGAATGCTTTGCTTGAAAATTCTCATCCAACTCAACACTAAACTCATCTGGAGTACCCACACCTGATTTTCCCCCTAGAACTAAGGACTGTATTGAGTGAGATAAACGTAACCCTGTCGATGATATTGGACATCATCTCTAAATTAGACTCTCATAAAGCAAGTGGTGGTGACGGGATACCAGCTGTAGTCCTCAAGAAATGTGCTCCTGAGCTGGCTCCAGTTCTCTTTAAACTATATAACTACTGCCTCACCGACTCTTGCTTTCCAGTTTGTTGGAAGTCCTCATATGTTGCTCCTGTTTTTAAGAACTCTGGAGACCCTTCTGACTCATCTACCATCCTATCAGTCTCCTATCACTCTTCAGCAAAGTTTTTAAGGCTTTAATCAATGCCAAAGTGGTTAAGCACTTTACATCCTATGATTTACTCTCTGACAAACAATATGGTTTCTGCTTTGCCCAGTCTACCACTGGTATGCTTACGGCCATAACTGAATTAGTATACCAAGCTCTTGATAATAACAGCAAATCTCAAGCTATGGCTCTAGATATCTCTAAGGCATTTGATAGGGTTTGGCATGCCAGCCTTCTTTGTAAGCTTCACGGATACAGTATTAGAGGACAAATATTTGATTTAACTCAATCATTCCTGTCAAACTGAAATGAAGGTCGTCCTAAATAGGTTTTCCTCTGGTTCCTTTCATACAAACACTGGTGTTCCCCTAGGCTCTATCTTGACTCCTTCACTGTTTCTGATCTTCATCAATGATCTTCCTGATGTTATCAGTTCTCACGTTGGTATCTATGCAGATGACGCTAACATTTACTTCTGTCTCAATAGTAAATCTGGCATTGCTGACAAACTTAACCTGGCCATTGGTCTTGTAAAGGACCTCCAATCTGTAGTTGACTCGGGCAGGAAATGGCTTGTAAACTTAAATGCCTCCAAAACAAAACTGCTTTAATTTATCCACCATGGAAAAACCTCCCTGCCTCCTATCAGCATGGCTGATGCTCAACTCTACAAGAGCAACTCTCTGTGCCTTCTTGGTCTCACATTTTCCACTGACCTAAGATGGAACAACTACATTGAATCAATAGCTTCATCAACCACAAGGAAAGTTGGTTTTCTGTGTCGCGCCAGAAGGTTTTTCTTGTTTGAGTCCATTGTTCAAATCTACCATTCATTCTTGCATTGAATACTGTTGCTATATATGGTCTGGTGCCCCTACTGTTCATCTCAAGGTTCTCTATAAAATCCAAAGATTGATATGCTATGTGGTTGGTCCTGACCTGGCATCTTCACTACAGTCACTTTCTCAGACATGATTTGGCTCCTCTCTGTCTTTTCTACTAATATTTTCATGGCAACTGCTCTGACTAGCTTCTTTCACTGGTACCCCAACTGTATGAATTTAACCGTGCTACTAGGTTGGCATCTCAGTGCCATCCTTCCACTGTCAAAACAGTTAAATGTAAGAGCCTCTTCTACTCTTTCAGTTATTTCTCTTGCACTTCTTGACAGTAGAATCCCTTCCTCTTACTTACTTTCCTGATAGCTATAATCTTCAAATATTCAAATGTAATGTCAAGCAACACATTCTGTTGCCTTGATTCCTGTTCTTTTCTTTATCCTTCCTCAAACACCCTCTTTACTCTTAGTCTCATTCTCTGTAACCCCTTGCATGCTAGAGGCACTCTCACCTTGCATGGTATGAAATGCTTGAAAAAAAAATTGCTTTAAGTAATTACTATAAACAAAAATCCCTCATATCCATGAACAATAGCAAAAAGAAATTCTTGACAATAAATACTGTGAAATAGACATTTCCTAGTTGTACACTTAATTTTTTTTACTTTCATATCAGAAGTGCTATGTTGTTACTTTTCAGGACTACACACACACACACATATATATATATATATATATATATTACCTGGATTATATACTAACAAGTTGATTACCTGTAATATATATATATATTACAGGTAATCAATTTGTTAGTATATAATCCAGGTGGATCCTAGTAATATTATTAAAACTGATCAACAGAGAACTCGATGTATTTATTATAACAGAGCATATGCATTTTTTTTTACAGCAAAAATAAATTATTTGCAATGTCAGTCCTCCTCTGGTGGATGTCTTGATAATGGGAAGGGGCTTGTGTTAGTGACTGGTGGAGGGCCTATTAAATCAACATAGAGAATTAATTATGAAATGTAGACGTAGGAAAAGATTCAAAATTACATAAGAATACATGTATATATATATATATATATATATATATATATATAGAAGGGTGTATGTATGTATATAGTGGCATATATGCATGTATATCTAATTGTACATATATGTATGTGTGAAGATATGTACACATATAAATGTGTTGGACAGCATGATTTATTCCATTGGGTGCTCTGGTATTGCCCACAATCTATAAATCTATCATTCAACTAATTTACATTTATCTTCATGGGTTTAAGTTTAAATGGCCCATCACTTATTAATAATATTGAGCCCTTGTAGTATAAAAACTATTTACTGTGAATCCCAGGAAAACATATTTGGTGCTTGGATAGGAAATGCCAAATAGTTAAGAACCGATATTTAGCTACAAACAACGAACGGCTCTAGCCATAAATAAATCCCAGACTGCTTCCCCAGAATAAGATACCTTACATCCTCCATCAGTCACTAACACAAGCACCTTCTCATAACAAGGTATCTACCAGAAGATGACTGATAATTGAAAATAAATATAAAAAAAATGGTTAAAGATATACACTTAGGGGCTGATGATAGCTGCATACAGACCAACTTGAAATAGACTATTCCCATGGTGAGGTAATTTTTTTTTTGTTATATATATATATATATATATATATATATATATATATATATATATATATATAATCCTTAATAAATCCATCCTGGATAAGACAATAAACTACGTCCAATACCAAGGCCTCTGGTCAGGAGGTTTTGGGGAGCGTGGAACCACCTTTTAATTGCTGGTGTTCCCAGGGTGGTAGCACCTGTTAGGGTTCAAGCTATACACAAATAATTAATATCCAAACTTGTGTAAAAATTGGTTTTTATACCAGAAATACTTTGTAATAAAAAAATTATTACCAGCAGTAATTTTTGAAGGAAAAATAATTATCAGTAATAATTAAAATTTACAGTGAGACATATAATGTTAGAGTGTGTAGATTTTGATCTAGTGTGAACAAAATATTACCAAGTGAGTAATTTTAAAAAAAAACTTTTTACGAAAATAAAAAACCATCCTAGATCGTAAATTTCCTAAAAGAAGTTGGATTGTACTAAAAATATGAGTAATTGAAAAGTGGTTTGAAATATATATATATATATATATATATATATATATATATATATATATACATACACCCTTTTTTTTTACCAAATTATCGCTATGAATCTATTTCAAAAATTTTGTTAGCATTAAATGACACACTGAGGTTGATATGCCATAAAACAAAACAACGAACCAACCATAAAATAAATATATATATATATATATATATATATATATATATATATATATATATATATATGTATGTAAAATTTCTCAGAATTAACCTATAGAAAAAAACAATATGTATAAAAGAAAATGACAATAGGAAAACTATAATTTTTGCTGATGCATTTTGTCCAATGTGGACTGTTTCGAGGCAAAAAATGAAATGAATTTATTGAAACAAGGTATCTATTAATAACAAAATGTCATTAGCAACTAGAAGAATTTAGAAATGCTATTTTATATGCATATGGTCAACTGAAAAATTATGTCAATTACTTTGTTTGAAGAGAATATTTCACATGTAGAAATATTGTTTGTATTGTTGTGTTGCGGATTCAACTGTTTTCTTTTGATTTCTTGATATAGTTGTTGTGTACGTTGGCTTAGGACAGTAGTAATTCTGTGAGTAAAGGTGATATTGGGAAAAAATCTGGGCGTAGATTAATATTTGGATAATATTCAATAGTAGCATGTATATGTATATATAGTCTTTAATATATATATATATATATATATATATATATATATATATATATATATATATATATAGTTTTTGAAGTCAACACTCAGAGGCGCCAGACTCTTTCTCAGCTAAATGCAATCATCAGACTGCAATCCTGATGATTGTGTTTTTTCATGAAACAGTCTCTCACCTCTGAATGTTGACTTCAATGTTCACTTTTATATTTACATATTCTCTATCTGTGGTATTAAGCATTTTATTGCATAAATATAGCATACTTTAAAACTATATTTCTTCATATATATTTATTTTTATATATAGTCCTTAATACTTATATATATATATATATATATATATATATATAGCCCTTAATGCCTCAACAACAAAACTTCTCTCTTTTACCCACCACAGAGAACTCTCCCTGCCTCCCATTAGAATGTCTGATGCTCAACTCTACGAGAACATCACTCTGTGCCTTCTTGGTCTCACACTGTCTGCTGCACTAAGATGGAACAAATACATTGAATCAATAGCTTTATCTACCACATGGAAAGTTGGTTCTATGTGTTGTAACAAAAAAAATTTTCTTACCTGAGTCCATCCTTCAAATCTATAAATCAAACATTCACCCTTGCATGGAATACTGCTGCCATATATGGCCTGGTACCCCCACTGTTCATCTCAAGGTCCTTGACAAAATCCAGAGACAGATATGTAATGTGATTGGTCCTGATCTGGCATCTTATCTACAGTCAGTTTCTCACTGACATGTCATCGCTTCTCTCTGTTGAAACTGTTAAATGGAGCTGTCTCTTCTACTCCAATGGCTTCATGTCTTGCACTTCCTGTCTGTAGAACTCCCTTCCTCTTACTTAGCTATAATCTTCAAATATTCAAATACAATGTCAATTGACATCTTCAGATGCCTTGATCTAATTCCCCATCCTTCTCTTCATCCTTTCCTCTAGTGGCACTCTAACCTTGGAGATAATATAAGAAAATATATATATATATATATATCATACTTGATAAATAAATATATATATATATATATATATATATATATATATATATATATATATATATATATATCATACTTAATAAATATATATATATATATATATATATATCATACTTAATAAATATATATATATATATATATATATATATATATATATATATATCATACTTAATAAATATATATATATATATCATACTTAATAAATATATATATATATATATATCATACTTAATATATATATATATATATATATATATATATATATATCATACTTAATAAATATATATATATATATATCATACTTAATAAATATATATATATATATCATATATTATATATATATATATATATATATATATATATATATATATATATATATATATATACTTAATAAATATATATATATATATCATACTTAATATATATATATATATATATATCATACTTAATAAATATATATATAATTTAAATAAAAACAGACCACTTTATGGTTCCATGGAATAAATTATTTTACCACAGCCCTTTTAAAGGACTGCAGATCATCAGACTTTACTTCCAAAGGTTGAAACAAAAAAAAAAAAAATAATAATTATTAAGCAATTTGAATAGGTGGTGGCCCTGAAAAGGACCGTTTTTGCATTCTCAATCAGCAGTTGAAGTGGTGTTTCTTCTCAGCCATTGAGTCCTTTCATTATCATTTTCAGCCTCATGCACAGAAGTGTTCAGGTATGCTCTTATGAAAAGCTGATAGCTACGTTGATCTTTGGACTCAGTAGCTCTGATTGAAGCATTCCATAAAGCATTTTGAGACAGGCAAACTGAACATTCTCAAGAAAATTCCTTATCTCTTATTTGAATGGTGGACCTGGTGGCAGTGTTTTTGCAACCTAGGCAAGTTGTTTTCTTTGGTGGCCTGTCTTAGGCAAGTATGAATTGTCAAATGGAATGTGTGGACAAATACCAGGAGAGAACGTTGTAAAGCTACAGGGATCACTAAGCTCAAATAACTTTAGGAAAGGTTGAAAAAATAAATTTAAGTGATAAAAAAGTAAGCTTACTTATTACTATGGTGAATGCAATGCAAAAACTGGCAGGACAATAAAAAAATTTAAATTGGGAATGGCTATAAATGACAATGAAAGCATATATATATACTCTTAAGGTGTGCTATATTTATGGGATAAAGTGCTCAATATCAGAGATAGAGCGTGTGTAAATATAAACATGAACATTGAACTCAACACTTAGAGGCTGTTTCATGCTAGACACAATCGTCAGGCCATGAGTGTTTTTTTTCTCAGCTATTTATATATATGGTTCAGTGGTGCATTGTGGGTAGTCTATTTTGGTGGTGATTTTGCTGTTAGTCGTTTCTTTGTTTATTTATTTATTTGGGTTAGATTATTTTGCTTGCTTTTATTTATTTTTTGTTTTTATTTTTTATTTTTATTACTTATAATATATAAAATATATATTATATATATATATTTATCATATATATATATATTATTTTTTATATATATATATATATATATATATATATATATATATATATATGTATGTATGTGTTTATATATATCCAGTCAAATCCATTACATTCACTTACGTACTATTGCCCTTGAGAAAGGTGTGAATCCTCTTCTTCTCCCTCCAGCTATGGGTAAATAGCAGGTCAGACTGGGTTCTATAGCTTTGAATGGCAACTGGTCTAGGAGAAGGACAACAATTCAAGAGGTTTGTTTGGGGACCTTGTGGCACTTAGTGCACCAGGTCTCAAAATGTGGATGGTCCTGCACGATACCTTCACCACTATAGTCAAATCTCATGCTGTTGTTGGGCTGTCATTTTTCTGGGAACTGATCTGCTTGACCCTCATACATCAAATTCGACAGAAGAGTCAAGTATATCATGGTTGCCAACTCATGTCTGAGTAACGCCATTAATACATATCTTTTTGGAAAAGATCTACTGATGTGCTGAAAAAATGTAATTCTTTAGCCTAGCAAGGGACCTACATATTCTGGTACAAACAGGGCACACACACACACACATATATATATATATATATATATATATATATATATATATATATATATTACTGTCAAAGGTCAAGAGCTGAAGAAGACTGGCACAAGTTTGCACTTGTTGTAAATAGACTATACCCAGATGAGGTAATTTTGGATTCTTTGCTGTATAATATATATGCTCTGTTGTAATTTATGCTTTTAGCTCTCTGTGTGGATCAATTTTACTATCTGATATTACTAGGATCCACCTGGCTCATATACCAATGGATCTATTGAAGATCCTATATTATGTAATCTAGGATATTTATGAATTTTCTTATATTTGGAAATTTTGTGTAAAATATACAGTGTTGAAAATATGTATATAACACAACCTGAAAATGTTACTGATTTTCTTATTACTGTACAATTTCCTCAAATTTGTGTGTGGTACCTACATCTGTTGGGTTTTAGTATACATATTCAATTTTACAACAACTTTCCACCAAAAAAAAGTTATTAAGAAAACTTAGTTTTCAAGGGTGGAAATAATTATAAGACAGTTTTGAATATTTGCATATCTGGTTTACTTTAAAATGCCAAAGGAAGAATAAGTGCATGCACAGATTATAAAAGGTTGTTATCATGATTTTAAGCCATGTGAGCCCTATTTAAACATTTCATAATTGAATACAGTTACTGAAAAATGCCTAGGAACTCCCCCACTTAATGAAAAAGGGCAAATTTCTGCCTATAAACTGGAAGGAAAATCTATAAGTTTCATAAGTTTCATTGCAAGAGAACTGTTGAGGTCCTGAACAGTTGTGAGAAATTACCTAAAGGACCCTGAATCGTATGGCACCAGAAAATGTCCAGGTCATCCACCTAAAATTATAAATGCAGCCAGATATTGACTTTTTCAAGAAGCTTCTAAAGGATCATCAAGCTCAAGAGATCAGCAAAAATCTCAGAATTTAACTATCACTCCAAGAAAAGTTTGTCAACTTCTCTGTGAATTGCCAAATTCCGTGTATTAAAACAGGAAGACGCCCCTGCTTTAACTGCTGAATGCAAGAAGATGCACATAGATTGGGTAAAGAAAAAAGTAACATGGACAAAGGAGAAATGGGAAACCATAGTGTTTTCTGATGAGAAAAAGTTTAATTTGGATGGGCCCGACGGCTACCAGTGTTATTGGCATGATTTAAGAAAGGAGAAGCAGCTGTTTTCAAAAACACCATTTGAAGGAGGATCTGTTATGGTTTGGGGAGCTTTTTTCTGTGTCTGGAAAGGCTGATTTAGTAGTGATGGAAGGGGAACAAAACTCTGCTTGATATATCAATGTGTTGGAAAAAACTCTGTCCCATTTATGAATCGTCTAGATACCAATAATGCCATTTTTCAACAGGACAATACAGCAATACATACTTCTAAGCTCATGAAAGAATGTTTTAAAAGAAAAAATATTGACATTTTGGATTGGCCCACTAAGTTTCCAGATTTAAACCAAATAGAAAATTTGTAGGGAATTTTGTCAAGAAGAGTATACAAAAATAAATGTCAATTTGAAGATAGAGAAACTTTAACATTTTGCATTAAACGGTATAGTAGAGCTGTTTGAGGTTTCCTATAGCCCCACTGAACTTAAATAATGTCAATTCAGGTTTGCTATATTCAAAATTTTCTATCCCAAGTAAAAATCATCACAAAAATGGCAAAAATCATTTTGTCAGAGCTTATTTTCTCTGAAAAAATGAATTTTCATACTTTTATAGGGGTAAAATATTGAAAAATGACTGTTTTATCACCATCTAAACAAATATCAATAAAATCTTTTGACCTGAACCCCATGAAACTAGGTATTTTCTGAAAGCAAAGGATATATTCTTTCATTTAAAAGTAAAATTGACTGGTTTAAATGACTCAAATTTTTTTTCAGGTAGTAAAATGTGAAAAAATAGTGAAAATTTTGCATTTTTTCTAGTTCTAAACAAAAATTTTCCCCATTAATGGGAAATTAACCATTTCTTTTGGAAAATCAGAAAGCCTAAATCATAATCAAACTATTTGAAGCATAAAATTGAGAGTTTTGAAAGTCCATTTGGTAATTTTCAATTATATGACTGCCAGGGGTTAAAAAAATTGACAGACGGCCACAGAAATCTTTAGTAAAAGGCGAAAGATTTATCTGCAATTCCTGACCACCAGAAATCAGAAGTTTTTTTTTTTTTTTCAAAAAAATATCAGCGATAAGGAAAATTAAGCCAAATTGACTTTGACATGTCTGGGTCAAAGATCCTCCAGCCAACAATAAACGTTTAGAACAAGTTGTCATCAGCTTGTAATAAAAACCCACCACTTCAGATAAGAGCAAAAAAGTGAAAAAAAAAAAAAACATTGGTAGGGCTTGATATAAGGTTTGTTTTTTTTTTTTTCAAACCTATGTTTGAACAATGGCTTGATGTGTTTTGTTTTGTTTTTAACACCCCATGACCCGGTGATGACAAATAACACTTAGCAGATGACATTGTTTTTCACCGCATGTCTTTCATATTTCCCATCACCAGGCCATTTAGCCGTTCCTTTTATTCAATGATGTTCATGCCAAATTAAGGAGAAAGGGATGAAGTTTGAATGATATTATTTTGAAGTGAAAATAAATATTTTTTTCATAAAAAAAAGGTGATTTTTTTCAAAAAAATATCAGCGATAAGGAAAATTAAGCCAAATTGACTTTGACATGTCTGGGTCAAAGATCCTCCAGCCAACAATAAACGTTTAGAACAAGTTGTCATCAGCTTGTAATAAAACCCACCACTTCCAGATAAGAGCAAAAAGTGAAAAAAAAAGGGGTTAACATTGGTAGGGCTTGATATAAGGTTTGTTTTTTCTTTTTTCAAACCTATGTTTGAACAATGGCTTGATGTGTTTTGTTTTGTTTTTAACACCCCATGACCCGGTGATGACAACAACACTTAGCAGACGACATTGTTTTTTCACCGCATGTCTTTCATATTTCCCATCACCAGGCCATTTAGCCGTTCCTTTTATTCAATGATGTTCATGCCAAATTAAGGAGAAAGGGATGAAGTTTGAATGATATTATTTTGAAGTGAAAATAAATATTTTTTTCATAAAAAAAAGGTGATTTTTCTCAGAAAATTGGGCATAATTTCTTAATGCTAACCACCAAGTGACATTTTTCACAGCCAAATCGAAGATTGATTACCAGTGAATAATTCCATGTGCAAACAATAGTCATCTGGATCCTATAACATCACCCGAAAAGGTCCAGAAGTTTACTGATTGATTGAAAACTTGTGAATAATTGTTTTTCATGGTCAGTTTCCATTATTTCATTTTGATGTCATTTTTGGACAGCCAAGTCACCAAGAATTCAGGAAAACAGTTTGGCACAGGCTCGGTTTAAGAACTTTACATTCTATGACATGTTTAAAATGTTACTGATGAATGGGATTTTTCACCAAATATTTTGTTTACGCGCCATGTTGGATTTTCCTATGTGACAAAAACAAGGGTTTTAAACAGCTGTGATAGGAATGAAATTCCATCTGAAACTTTCAGAAAACTTATTGATTCAATGCAAAACATGTGTTGAAGTATTACAATTGAAAGGAAATAAATGTAAATATTGAATTTTGTACAATTTTGCTGTTAAATACAAATTTTCAAAACTGTCTTATGCTTATTTCCACCCTCGAAAACATATTTTTCTTAATAACTTTTTTTGGTGGAAATTTGTTATAAAATCAAATATGTATACTAATACCATCAGATCTAGGTACCACACTCAAATTTTCAGAGGAATTTGTGCAGTAATAAGAAAATTATTAATAATTTCATGGGGTGACTTATACTTATTTCCACCACTGTATACTTGTTGCAAAACATAACCATTACACATGCATTGATAAAGACTGTGAGTATCAGCAATTTACTAAAATTGCTAATACTTGTTGATGAGTGGATGCATAGGTCCATCTATGAAACTCTAGATTCAGAATACTGAAGGTAACTTCAATCAGCTAAGTGACAAATTTTTAATCATATTAATCCTATTAATGCTCTATCTTTGATATTGATTACTTTATTGCAAAGATTGCTTTCCTTAAAGTTCTTTTCTCTCAATATCCAATTAACTGTCATCATTTTGGCTTCATACTATCTTTGACATAGCTATTATATATATATAAGACTAAAGAAAAACTTTTTCTTACCAATGTGTTTCATCTCCAAGGGGAACTTTATCAAGGTAAATGTGGAGTTTTGTAACTTGTATTTTCATACAGACATAAAGGGGAAGAAAATAGCATTGTTTGCAAGTTTTAAATTTAAGAATACTCTAAAAATCTGAGGATGCTAAGTGATGTAATTATTCACTAACAAATAAAAGTGAATAAATGTTGTTGCTAAATTTTATTGTATTATTTTTAATGTAATTATCATTTATTATTTTTTTTTTATTTTGATCAAATATTTATGCATCAATTTATTTATTTTAAATATTTAAATATCTTGAGATTACTGCCCTCTTTTATTTTTTAAAAAATGTTTTTGAAGAATTAACTTTCCGTTGAATGAATAGCAATATTTCCCCACCTAAATCAGTACAAAAAGTTTGCATTACATGGGCTCTCATAAAGAGAATCAGATTAGTATTATTAATTAGTAATAATAAAACTGATACCTGTTTTAATGATGAAAAGATTGGTTAATAAATTCAGGAATCTGTTTTATCATTTTGGTTAGCATTTTATTAAATAAAATCCACAAGAATATCATTGAGAATACATGTTGAATTTCTAAAATGATCTTCTTTCTTTTTATGTTTTAGTACACTACCAGAAAATAATTCATCGAGATATCAAACCTTCTAATCTTCTGCTGGGAGATGATGGACATTTAAAGGTAATATTTATAAAGTTATAATATCTAAATATTTTAAATGCAATTTATAATATGTATAAAAGCCTGGATGTATAAAACAACACTACATCATGACTGTCTTGGTTTAAAAATCACAATGAAGGATGAAACTCAAACATCATGCCGTGTGCATCCCTATGTCTACTCTGTAGAGAATATTGAGCACTCTTCCTCTATAAATACAACAAAATTTTAACAATATATATATATATATAAAAGGCAGGATGTGTGTGTGTGTATGGCTGCAATTTTCGATGGATTTGCACCAAAATTTACATGCACATGCTCCAAGTTAGCGGGAAGGTCAAGACTGACTTCGCATTTCCCAACTCCCATCGATAGTGGAAATAATCGATTTTTTCATGCTTCTCTGGCAGTTTTCATGTAGTTTGCGGCCATTTTCTACTGGCCAGAGTGAGAGCCAATAGCTGGCTGCCACGAATAGGCAGGAAGATTCTATTGGCCAGCGTGAGAGCCAACAGCTGACTGACACAAATGTTAACTAGCATGCTAGCATGCAAAAAAAATCGATAACTGCATTCATCACAAGTGGGAAAGATTTAAATCTGCATGGCACTTTACTCCAATTGGCTCATTCACTTGCTTAAACTCAACGTTGATTCTGATTCCACAGAACTGGGTTGGGTGTGAAAAAGTATTTGTTGTTAACATTCTTTTTTATTCAGTTTTTCTAGTTATGAGTCTTTTTAAAGCTGATCGTTTTGTGTTCATTTTGTTTAATTCTTTTTTCATAACAGATTTAATGTTTAGTATAGAGCTTAGAAAAAATTCGCAGTGTGGGATAGGCAATAAGTAAGGCATGTAGCAACATCAGCATGGCAAAGGGCACTCCTTTAAAGGCAAGGAAGGGCAAAAATATTTTAAATCAAGTGATAGCGATTGCTGTATGAGTCATACGATTTTTGAATCAAGCACAAGCAACACTAGGCCATGCTGCTAGTATATATATATATATATAAGATCAAAAGTGCTCAATTAGAGAATTGAAAGCAAAATTTTACATATTCACTAAAATGATGTATTTGTCCATTGTTTTTAACAATTGTTTCACATCATCATTCTACAGGCTTGTTGATGCTATATTCATAGAAACTTTATTTTTGTTGGAAGAATGTTGTGTAGTATTTTTTGACTGATTTTACAGAGTTAAATTTAAATTGTACTGTTGCAACCAGAACAAATGAAAATCCAAAGGAGCCAAGTCAGGAGAATACTGTGGATTCTGGAGGTTTTCTCATTTTAACTTTTTAAGCTACTGCAAGATCTGTTTTGCAGTATGCAGTCTTGTGGTGGAAGATGACATCTTTTCAATTTACTAAAATCAGCAGTTTTTCTTCAATAGCCACATTGAGATTGGTGTGTTGGTCACAGTACTTCTTTGCAGTTATTGCTTTCCTGGCTGGAAGAAGCTCAAAGTGAATTATCCCTCTGTAATCCCACCAAAAATACAGCAATATCTTCATTGGATACACACTGACTTTAGGCATTGGTTATGTATATTCACAAGCTTTGCATTTGCATTGAACATTATCATAAACTGTTCATTTTTCTTAGCCAGTAACAATTCTGTCCAAGAGTGGCTAGCCAACTCAACTGCAAATTAATTTGTCTAATAAAGATAACCCTAATAAAAATAATAATAATAATAATGATATCCTGAATAAATAAATACTTTAAACTAATTTGAATTTGTGATGACTATTGCTACCTAAAATAACAGGCTCTATTGGTCAATTTGTGGTAAATCTTTCAAGTCTATTCACACACCGCATCACCCGATGTACAAACTTGTTCAACCCTTTAGGAAAAAATTCATGGACAGGTCATTCTATTTCAGTTTTACTTCTATCTCTTCATTTGTTTCTTCCTTTCCTTTTTTTTCCTTCACACTCTCTCCCTCTCTTTTTCACTCCACTTTTTTTAAAAAAATTTTTATATTCAAAAATCTGTTATTTTTTTCTTCTTCTCCCACTTCCTTCTCTTCTCACTTGTTTTCTCTTCCTGTTAATCTAGTATATCTATGTGAATGAATTATCAACATTTATTAAGAACCTTCAGTCTGAAGAGATCAATATAAAAATATTCACAAAATAAATTATAACTGAAATGTATATATATGTATATATATACATATGTATGTATATATGTGTATATGTACATATGTATGTATATATGTGTATATGTACATATGTATGTATAATATGTACATATGTATGTATAATCTGTACATATGTATGTATATATGTACATATAATATGTGCATATGTATGTATAATATGTACATATGTATGTATAATATGTACATATATATGTATATATACATATGTATGTATATGTGTATATTTACATATGTATGTATATGTGTATATTTACATATGTATGTATATATGTATATATACATATGTATGCATGTATATATACAGTGT
>CAHIKZ030000384.1:87500-125000 GCA_903632075.3 Acanthosepion pharaonis | reverse complement strand
TAAGCATTTCCATTAGAAATTTATGAAAGAATATAAACTGAAACTAAAAGATGTCTGTAAAGTAAACTTATGAAACTTTTGTAATGAATGTTATCAAAGATATTCTAGTATAATTTTCTGGTTAGTTTAAATATTTATTTATTTATATGCTTTTTTCTATAAATGTTATTTTCTTTTAATGTTTTTCAATATTTGATCCAGTTTAATTTCTTGTATTTTTGATTCAGATTGCAGACTTTGGTGTGAGTAATGAATTCACAGGGGGAGATGCCTTTCTTACTACTACATCAGGAACACCAGCTTTTCAATCTCCAGAAACTCTAAAAGGTAAGGAAAGATAAGTAACTGCTCTCTTTGTTTTATCTTAATGGTGGTGCTATGCAAGAAAGAATATTCCCCATTTTCATTTCCCCATTATTGGCATTATTATATCCATGATACACTAACACCATATACAAAAAGAACAGAATAGCCAAAAGAAAGTAATGGCAAATATTGTTATCAAAGAGATTTTTTTATATCAATATATGCATAATTGATACTAATTTGTCACACACAAAGAAACTATAACTTATATATATACAAGAAACAGTGTGAAAAGAGTGAAAAGCAGGTGGTCTTACTTGTAATATTTCCTAGTGGACAAAAAACAAGTCAGTGGTATCTTTTATGTTTCTGGTGAGGTCATGTTGGTTCCTCTGTTCACCCTACCACTGTGGGCTTGCTGCCTACATAGCAACTGGCATGGGTAGGCATGTCTTGACTCTAGGAGTGCTGACTAAAATACTGGCTTTCGTCACTCTATGAACTAATGTCTCTTGCTATCATGTGTCCCTCATAACTTCATCTCAACCAAAGGGAGATAAATGCTTTTTTCATCCCTACAACTTTATTATTATTATGTTAACTTTATGTGAGTAACTTACAGGATATCTAAAACATTATCACATTTTTAAAAAAAAAATGTTTCTTTTAACCAGTACAAAATCAAAATACCATTATTAGAAAAAATAGCATTAGTGCCTTTAACAAAGACTTTCGTCAGATGATGACATTGAAATTATATAAAGGTTTGAGCTTAGACATCATTGATACTAATCCAGTATGCTACAGTAATACCTCATGATATCACCAAACTTGTGATAGTTTTCCATCACAATGTGGATAACATCTCTCTGGTCGTCTTAATATACTTTTTTTTTCCAACACAGACATGTTTAACCAGATATGCTGAAGTTTAGTTGGCAATAAAACACAAAAACCCACTTTAATAGGAAATACATTTATTATCCAGCTATCTTTCCTGTATTCATTTCAAATTTTTCAAGTTTACTATCATAAATTCCAGTCAACATTTCTCTCAAAAGAAACTCGATAATGTATTTTTCATTAATCTACTATACAACAAAGTTAAGATGTGATCTCTATAGGAAAGGTAAAATGATTTGCATTTACTACAACTCTCTAATCCTTATGACTATTAAACATGAATGTACTTTTTACCTTCCAGAATGTTTCCTCCTTCACAAAATTCATTTTTTACCATTGAGATAATTTTATTCACTATTTCTCAAAATTTCTCACCTGGTTGTGTCTCCATGTATAACTTAAAAATATTCATAGCTATCAATTTTTTCATCCACATTGGATATTTTAGCTTGCCACAGTTTGAAATTCATTGTTGAGTATAGGATTTCAAATACTTCATTATCAGGAAACCTATTCTCTCTGGTCTCAACTGTTTGATGTTACACTATATCAGTAGTATTTCTTTGATGTTTTGTCAGACCATTCATGTAAGGTCGTTAAATAGCTCAAATGTATATTTACTACCTAACACAAATACTGAACTGATAGCCTTCAGCTAATGTAAATTTGTGCTTTAATAAGCTGATCTGTTCCACCTGCAATTGAAATGCATTATCTCTCCCTTAGGAAGGGGCTGGGTTTATTGCCCGGCACCTGAGCTATGCCCAAAAGGGGAAGTGACAAGGGGACTTGAAGATATTTGTGATGTATAGCCATTAAACTCACTTTAAAACTCAACCCTATGTCACATCCAGTTGTGACATAGAGACTCTGGTGGATATCTATCAATCTATTTACCTGGTGAAGTTAGATTAGATTAACATTGGTAGCAGAGCATAGTTAGGAATTGGTAGTACAAAAAAACTTTTCAAATAGGATAATATAAGTTGTCCACAAACACCATGTTTATTTTTTTGTTTTTAGCATTTCATCCCAAGCAAGGCAGGAATGCCACTAGCATGCAGGAGGTTACAGAGAGTGAAAGTGAGGGGAAAAGACTGTTTATAGAGGGGGATTGAGGAAAGGATAAAAGAGGAACAGAGATCAAGGCAACAGAAGATGGTGGTCGATATTGCATTTAGATTTTTGAAGATGGTAGTTATCAGGGAAGTAAGTAAGAGGAAGAGAGTTCCACAGTTGGGAAATGCAAAAAAAGAAACTGTTGGAGTAGAAATGCTGATTGTATTTAACTATTTCAACAGTAAAAGGGTGGGACCTAGATGCCACTCTAGTAGCACACTTAAATTCATATAATCAGGGCATCAGAGAAGATAGCTCATCAGAACAGTTACCATGAAAATATTTGTAGAAAAGGCAGAGGGAAGCCACATCACATCCCTGAGAAAAGAACTGAAGTCAAGATGTCAAATCAGAACTGATTACACTGCAGATCCTTCTTTGGGTTTTGTTGAGAACCTTGAGATGAACAGTAGAGGCACCAGACCATATAAGGCAACAATATTCAATGCATGGACAAGTGATACATTTGTAGATGAACTCTGACAAGAAAAACCTTCTGGCATGACACAGTGAGCTGACTTTCCTTGCAGAAGATGCAGCTATTGATTTAATGTAGTCGTTCCACCTCAAGTCATTGCAAAACGTGAGGCCAAGAAGTTGCAGTTAGACACTTTCATGGAGTTGAACATCAACCATACTGAGGGGAGGCAGGAAAGTTTCTCTGTGGCAGTTAAATGAGAGCAGTTTAGTTTTGGAGGCATCAAAGTTTACCAGTCATTTACTGTCCCAGTTAACCATTGATTAGAGATCCTTTTCAAGAGCAGAATCCAGGTTAACTTTGCCAGCTCTGCCGGATTTACTATTGAGACAGGAGTAAATGCTAGTGTCATTTGCATAGATGTCAACTTGAGAACTAATGATATCAGGAAGATCATTGATGAAGATCAGAAACAGTGTAGGACCAATGATAGAGCCTTGGGAACTCCTGCATTTGTATGGAAGGAATTAGAAGAGGACCCCTTCAGGATTACCTTCATTTCACAATTTGATAGGAATGATTCGATTAAATCAAATAATTGTCCTTTAATACTGTATCCCTGAAGTTTACGTAAACCTTGTTAAACACCTTTGAGATATCTAGAGCCAGAGCTTGAGCTTTGCCATTATTATCAAGAGCTTGATATACATATTCAGTTATGGCTGTAAGCACATCAGTGGTAGGCAGGGAAAAATGAAATCCATATTGCTTGTCAGAGTGTAAATCATGAGTTGTAATATACTTAACTACTTCAGCATTGATTAAAGCCTTGAAGACTTTTCTGAAAAACAGTAGGAGACTGATAAGGCAGTAGTTAGAGGGCTCAGAAGGTTCTCCAGAGTTCTAAAATCAGGGACAACAGATGAGGACTTCCAACAGGCTGGAAAGCAGGAAGCAGCGAGACCATAGTTGTATAGTTTGGAGAGAACAAGAACCAGCTCAAGAGCACATTTCTTTAGGATGATGGCTGATATCCCATCATCTCTACTTGCCTTATGGGAGTCTAATTTAGAAATGATGTCCAAGACCAACAATGGAGTTATGCACATATCACTCAGTAGAGCCTCAGTTCTAGAGTTAAGTCAGGTGTGGGCACACTGGATGAGTCAAGAGTTGAGGTGGATGAGAATTTCTGAGCAAAGCATTAAGCCTTATCTGTTACAGATGTTAGGGTTTCAAATTGATTGAATAGAGGAGGACCAGTAATCTCTAGAACCAAACTTGCGAGATGCTATACAATGTTTCATTCTATCAGTAAACAGTAACTTTTCTTCAATGAACACACGCTTGCACTCACTACAAGCAAAGACAAAGGGACGTCTGTTACAATCAGGTACAGGTGGAAGAAGTGATTCATGTTGGCTATAGTGCTGAACAAGTTAGAACCAAGGAGATGAATGTGGTTTAACTAGGTATTGCTGGAATGAAAGCATCAATGGTGGCTTTTACTAGGAGGAAACCTCAGATGTGCAATATTTGAATGGGATGATTAAAAGCTACATTCCAAGGGATGACTCCCAGTACACTTGTGGATAACAGAAAGATATTCTGTTGTTAGGAGTTCTTGGCTGGTGGGGGAGTGGAAGGAGATTTCTACAGATACTACCATGTGATCAGAGTTGCCACGAGAGCAGAGTTGCGTGGCATGACAAGAGTCACGGATGGAGGTAAAACAGAGATTGAGAAGAGAAACATTTTCATTCAAAGAAAATCCAGGCTTGTGGCCAAAGGATTTGAAAAAGAATATTTAAATGAAATACAAAAGAATTCTCCTTGTAAAAAGCAATCTATAAGACTATTATAGCACAAAGAAGGTGAACATGCTATAGATATTAAAGCTGCATTTTTGGAAGGGGAGCCAATCCAAAAAGAAGTATACCTTTGACCATCAAAGGAGGCTAGTGTGAAAACCTCTGGCTTTTGAATAAATGTGTTTATGGATTGGTAGATGCATCTTTGAAGTGGTATTTTGGTATCCAAAAATTTTGCTTGAAGGTGGAACAGAGTTTGGTACTTTAATTCAATTTAATTCAAATAATTATATTGAAGTTTTCAGCTCTTGTTTTGAAACATGAGAACTCTTACGTAGCAAAGGAATCATATTTTTAAATAAATAATTATATATATATATATATATATATATATATATATATATATATAGTACCTACAGAGACTATCAGGTATCAGGTATGTGGACAACTTGTGAATTTATGTACAAGTATCTCCCTGCAGTTTTTCAAATGTTCCCTTTATGTCACTTTTATCAAAGACTGACATTAGTAAAGGTGACTACAACCCATAGTATTCAAAATGGTAGACTGAGAAATAGTAATAAGCATTAATTTATATAAGAAAAACTTTATAGTATTTCCAGATCAGAAACTTAAACTTCTTACGTGTCTACCTATGTATCAAAGGTCAAAGTTTATCATCTTCTATGGTTTGACACACTACATTTAGATACTTAGCCTCATGCGCTTTTCTATCATACAGTTCTTTGTAGTCATTCAAAATATCTTGCAAACCCGCACTATACTTACATGTACTTCCAAAATTGAAGTCATACTTTCCTGCAACCATTGCAGCATTGTCATTTATAGTGAAAAGTTCATCACAATCACTCAAATTTTTTCCTATATAAATTAATAGTAATTAATAGCTGCTTCATTTTATGCCATCTTGGCTTAAGAAATATTTCATATGTTTGCTTTAGTTTTTGGATAGCAAGGGAAAACCTGTATTTAGAAATTAAAAAACACCCTTAATATTTCAATGGTCTTTCTGATGAAGATGAATTATACCACAAATTTACTTGAATGCTTTTAAACCTCTAAATACTTTTTAAAATGGAAGTTTTTATCAAAATATTTTTATTAAAATTCTTATTATCTATTACTTATGTTTTGCAGAGGAAAGAGAGGAATACAGTGGAAAGGTAGGTGGTTATAATTATCTTCACACACACACACACACACACACACACACACACACACACACACACACATATATATATATGTGTGTGTGTCTAGGAAAATTCCCAGGTGGAAAATAGTCAATAGGGAAAATTCCCATTGAGAAAATTCCCAGTGCAGAATATTGCCATTGACAAATTAAAAGATTGAACCCAGAGAATCTAATTTAAATGAAGATAATTTAAGTAAAAAAAAAACATTAATTTCTCTTTTTAGGACTGCTAATTTTGACCAAAATTATCATTTTTCTTTTTATAAGAGCTTATTTTATTATTTGAAGTCAAACTTGAATGACAAGAATATTAGTAAGATAAAACTATCCATTTCTCTTTTTATAATTGCTTTTTTGAACCAAAACTACAATTTCTTCATTTATATTTGCTTACTTCAAGTAGTAAATTGAAAGAACAGTGAGCACCAACTCGCCTACAGATAATTTGACACTTTTTTTTAAAGAGTAGGTATTAGCTCCTTTGTTTTGTTCCTGTGAATCCTAAAAATAATAAACTCTTCAAATAAACTAAAAATGTGCATTTATCACCTTTAGAAAATAAAGAAAATTATTTTTTTTTTATTTTCTTTATCTTTTAAATTCCTTCTAAATTTTTTAATGAGTGATTTTGAAAAGGTTTTAATAAACAGACTAATGAATGTTTCTCCCTATACTGACCGTACTGGTCATTTTTTCCATTTCTCTCTGCCAAGCACTCTATATAAAGATTGTGAACCTTGGTTTCAAAAATTGATGCCACAATGAAAACAGCTTTAGTTTAAATGTACAATGTTTTTCAGTTCTGGTGTTGTTATAGGCTTTGAAGAGCTATTCAAAGATGAAGATATTCCTAAAAATATGTCATTCAAATATCTGGAAATGTATTGCATTTTTGAAGGAGGAGGAAATTTTAGTGCAAACAAAAATACTACAATTCAAGCAATATGAGATTCGTAATCCATAAAAGTATAAAAATATCAATGATTAACTGAAGAGAACTGTTGAGCTTATATAATCCACAGGATAAAAGCACATTTCTTTGATCTGTTGCTTATAATTTCCACTCATTTTAAATATTTTTCTTATATTTTATTATTTTAAATTTTTTTTTTTTTTTTTTTTTGGAAGAAAATTTTTTTAATTTTTGTATAAATTTTTAATTTTTGTATATATTTTTAATTTTTTTTTATTTTCATCCTGTTTTCTGATTTTTTTTTTTTATATACAGAATGTTGAATTAATAAATATTTTGTTTAATTTTAAGACATTCAGTTAATAAAACTTATTCTGTTTTTCTGAATTTGTTCTAAAGCACTGCCAGAAAAATAGATTCAAAACCCTGGCAATTTTCTCAATGGGAATTTTCCCCACTGGCAATTTTTCAACTGTGGATTTTCTGTGCACAGTATGTGTGTGTATATATATATATATATATATATATATAACTATGAACACATACACTATCAAAACTGCAAAACTTGATGTTAAACTACAATTTTCAAGGAAATGTATCAGTGCAGTTTCTTTATAGCTGTTTCTGTTGAAAATTATATTTCATCTTTTGATTATGAGTGACTTCCCCTTATAGGAAGTTAAAATTGAGAACACTATTTAAATTGCGACACCAATTTGTAAGGAACTCTCTAGTTTACATTTACAGTATGAATTAAATTCATAAATTTATAAATTAATTCCAAAGTCTCTGTACAGTTTGCTCTCTATTTATTTTCATTAATAGTATCTATTTCATCACAGTTTCCCTTAAATATTTATAGATCTATAGATATTAAGTTTCTATAGATATGAATTATTTCTTTATTTATTATTATTATTAACCCAGAAGCCATTAAGACAGAATAGAAAAACAAAAATGGGGAGTCAAAAATATAACAAAGAGCACCAGCAACATACAGAGAAGAGGAATAATCAAAACATTGAATTAGAAAAGCATTTAAGATGGTGGAAGAGGCAAATTATATACAAATACAGTTACAATCTGCCAGTATATTCAAAATGTATTTTGATCTCCTTTTTTTAATATTCCTAAAGTCTTGGCACTGTTTGCCACAAGAGGGAGAATGTATATCACTAAATCTGCAGCTTAATGATAAAAAGTATTTAGTTTTCACAAAAAATATTTATTTTTCAGCACAATTCCTTTTCTTGTCAGGGAACATAATTCAGTAGTGTTATAGACAAGCTAGGTTGCAAGAAGGAAATACGACAACAGCAGAAATAGATTTACGTGATTTATTTCAATAGGAACATGTGGGTTTGGTACAGCTACCTTGTGGTATAGTTCATAAGCCGGATCTCGGTCTGGGTTGATCTCTCATAGTAGTTCACACTGGTTGGCGTGGCGCTCCTCCTGCCGACAGCTGCTGACTGCTGCCAACCTCTCAGCCTGACCATGACAGGTCTCCTCCTTGGCCTCCTGTTGACTGCTTTTGTACTTCCCTGTGTGACCCCTTTTATGGTGTTTTTTATGGCTTAACAGGCTCGTAAAACGACGTGAGTATAATTAGGAGGGAAGCATTTTTATTGGTTGAAAAATAGAAACAATTTAAAATATTATTTTATTTTTCGACCGGAACTCATGCGTCAGGCTTATGCATAAACAACGATAATGGTCATTTTGTGATGGGGTCTTGTCCCATTCATATCCGGCTCTTGCTCTTGAGTATGTTTATTTGCCTGCAATTCAGCCGAGATATATCTTATTTTATTTTATAACAGGGAACATAATTCAGTAGTGAATATTGTATAGATCAAACCTTACACAGGGAAAATTTGAAACTAGCCACTTTTTCAAACAAATATCTTTTGAAATCCATTTTATTCAATACCATTTTATTCATTAGTTTTCTTCACTGAATTTACTGACTTTTCATGCATAAAAATCATTTACTTTCTGAAAGTGTTTGGCTTTTTTTTTGAACCATGGTTCCATATGTGCCTTCAAAGAGATCAATGTACATCTGAGCCATAATATTAATACCACTTAATTATCTATAATCCCACCCCAAAAACACCACACCATCTCTGCCTTCTTGACCTCTCAATCTGTGAGAACAGTTGCCACCAAGCATTTTGTCCATTCATATGATCCAGTCATCATGCAATTTTCTGCCCACAGTGTTTATATGTACAAATTTTCTAGCCCCTATATTGAGCACTCCTCAATAAATATGACAAATAGTGTTTGTGTGGCTGTGTGTAGATCCATTATTTGTTACTGGAAGCTTTCATCATTAAATATGAATGTTAACTGTGGATGAATCAATAATTAATGAAGAATTTCATCATTAAATATAGCTCCCTTAATCACCAGGGAAGAATTTCATTATAGAAACTATTGGTAATGACTCAAGCCACTCACAGTGTACATGTATTACATATAAAGATAAATAAATGCAAAAAATATATAATGCTGTATTATAATTGTTCTTTAGCATCTTGTTAATGTTTATATTTTTCTTTCCTTCAGGCTTTAGATATTTGGGCTATGGGCATTACCCTCTACTGTTTTATATATGGACAGGTGAGTGAAAAGAATTGTTTTTAAGTACCATTTAACACCTTGTTCTCAGGTACCTTTTCATGAAGTAGAGGTTATCAAGCTAGTAACATAGACCATTGTTACTATTGGTTCCAATCTTGATAGGGAATGATTGCAAAACACTTTCCCCCTCGCCAATTTATAGACAAAACTATACAAATGCATGCTAGGACTTCTTCTTTGACAATAAGATAGCCTACTTCTTGGTCTTATATGACTCAGTCCCAGACTGTCTTGTCTTGAAGTCAGAACATTACATTCATTAATCTGAGTCCATTTTTGCATCAACATCAATTCTTAGTTTGTGAACTTTTTGCCATATTACTGTTGCTTTGCCTTATTACTATTAATTTGTCTTGCATATATTGTTTGCTTGCTTTATACTATTTTTGCTCTGTTTTTTTTTTTTTCATGTCTTTTTCTTGTTATTGTTTATTTCAAACTTTGTCAATTCTATTTGTCAGGCAGTTCTCACACTTACATTTAAACATGGCCACTTACTTTACAGTTACTTTAGTGATTGCAATCCTAACAGAATACTCGCTATTTGTGGCCTTGTGCTAGACTAAACTAAGCTTAGTAAATGCATGTAACACATTATAAGTATTAGTGCTTGATAAGCACTTGCAGCCATATGATGTTGAAACATCAAAGTTAAACAACATTGAGCCTGGTCAGTACTCAGATTGGTGACTGCTGGGAAATACCAGGTGCTGTAAGCTACATGATAGGCCTAGCAAGCTGACAGGTTGCAGTACCTACCAGGAGTTGGGTGAGTGATTGCTAGATAAGCATTCATATTTGCAGAGACACAAATAAAATTATCTTAGTGTCATATAGATTGGAAAAATATGATTTTTAATCCTAAATATTTATTCTCTAAATATTGTATATTTTAAAAATATATAAAATTATATAAATACCTTTGGCTGGTTGGGAATGTGGTATAATGGTTATTAATCTGAAAACTGAAAATTAGCAAGCCTAGTTTAAATTTTGGCTTGTATTCATTTTGTACTAATACCACCTACTGCAGGAAAAAATCTGCCTCGTCAGTCATGTATCAAAAGATACACTATCGCCTACGTGTGTATTACACATGACACATAACTGACTAAGACCAATTGGAATGACATGACACCCATAATTAAATATCTTGACAAAATGTCTCCTCATTCAGTCAGTTATGTGCCATGCGTGATACACATGTAGGCGATCATGTATCTTTCGATACATGACTGACGAGGCAGATTTTTTCCCTGCAGTAGGGTCCCATTTCTTTCTGTGGTAGACCAGTTGCCATCCAAGGCTACAGAACCTGGTCTCTCTTGCTATTTACCCATAGCTGGGGGGAGAAGAGGATTCATACCTTTCCCAAGGGTATTAGCACATAAGTGAATGTAATGGATTCGAATGGAATTCGAACTTGGCTCTCCAATTTCTCAATCCAAGCCACTATCCATTACTCCACCATGCCTCCTAAAAATCATCATTAGCATGCTACAATGAATGATAGAGAAGAATTTGGGTGAATGAGCACTTGGACAAACCATTCCCATAATTAACCATGTAGTAGCTGAACGATTGTTACATCAATAATCAACCTTGACAGTAATCAATAATACACACTGCCTGCAGAGATCATTACATGAGAATGATTTGCCTAAAGCTTTAATACCCAGACTTAACCTCAGAATGAACTTTTTTATATTATTGTATATTATGGATTTTACAAGTACATGTCAGCTTTAGTGACTAAGGAATGTAAATAAAATACCTCCTCTCTTTCATTTGTTATTTATTTATTTAAACTAATACCTCTATCAATATTATTGATTTATCATCATCCCAGATTCCATATTTGCCTTTTCAGTAATTATCACTTTTCTTACTGAATTGTATTCCATTTTTACATACATTATTAGAATGAAAGCAGAATAATAGCATTTGAAGTTCAGGATTTCTGTTATATTTTTAATCTTATCTTTATCAAGGAACTTTTAATAATTAATAATGTTCAGTCATAAATTTTGTCCATATCTATAAAAACATGATGTTAAATTTATTTTCATTTTAAATATTCCATTCATTTTGTTTTGTTTTTTTTTTCAGTGCCCGTTCCATGATGAATATATTCTACTGTTACATAAAAAAATTCTCAGGGACCCAGTTGTATTTCCTGATGAGTAAGTATAAATTATATAAGCTTATAAAAGTGAAATAACACCAAGTCAGTAATTGACTTGTTGCACATAGCACAAGGACACAGCTAAACTAAATGTTCAATTACTATCTGTTAATAGAAGTAGGATTTATTAAATATGACCAAACATTCATTAGTTCTTACATATGTTGTAATACAGCAAAAAGTAAAAGCATGCATAGCAAGTTATCAGATACTAAAATTTATATAGTACATTTAGCATGTGAACAAAGGCATGCCTAGAGGGTATAAAGTGTATATTTGGTTCTCTATCTCAGAGGAATTTGTAATAGCCTACTGGTATTGACATTGGTAGAAAAAGTGAAGGTTGCTCATAGGGTTATAAAGTCACTAATATTAACTGTTGTGGAGTAAAGAGTACACTGCTGGTGACTCTATGAACTCATCCATGGTATGAGGTCATAGTAGTCATACTGGAGGCAGTCTTTATACTAACTATACAGGCACATTGGCAATAGCCTAAGCATTATGTATAGAGAATACTTAACAAATTATGTTATACTAATTACTAAGTAACAATAACCTTACAATAGAAAATTATAATAGTTAACAATGAGGATACTTGAACACAAGCACAGGATAAAAAAGCACAACATTATAACTTGGTAATATGGTAGTTGAATACTTGAACTCAATGTGAGATAGAATTGAACATTATAACCATAGTTATAATAGTTGGCAATGAGGATCTCTAAATCAAGCACAACATTATAACTGAAGTAATAATAGTTGGTGACAAGGATACTTGAACTCAAGAGATAGATAGAATTATAACCAGCAACATTAGTAACAATGAGGATCTCTAAATCAAGCATATAACTGTAATAATAGTTGGCAACTCAAGTGTGAGATAGATTGCAACATTAAATCAATGAGGATCACAACATTATAACTGAAGTAATAATAGTTGGTGACAAGGATACTTGAACTCAAGTGTGAGATAGAATTGCAACATTATAACCAGAGTTATAATAGTTGGCAATGAGGATCTCTAAATCAAGCACAACATTATAACTGAAGTAATAATAGTTGGTGACAAGAATACTTGAACTCAAGTGAGATAGAATTTGGCAATGAGGATCTCTAAAACCATAGTTATAATAGTTGGCAATGAGGATTTCTGAACTCAATCAAGATAGAATTGCAACATAACCATATTTATAACTTGAATGAGATCTCTAAATCAAGCACAACATTATAACTGAGTAATAATAGTTGGTGACAAGGATACTTGAACTCAAGTGTGAGATAGAATTGCAACATTATAACCAGAGTTATAATAGTTGGCAATGAGGATCTCTAAATCAAGCACAACATTATAACTGAAGTAATAATAGTTGGTGACAAGGATACTTGAACTCAAGTGTGAGATAGAATTGCAACATTATAACCAGAGTTATAACTAGTTGGCAATGAACTCAAGGTGAGATCTTAAATTATAATAGTTGGCAAGAGGATCAAATCAACATTATAACTGAAGTAATAATAGTTGGTGACAAGAATACTTGAACTCAAGTGTGAGATAGAATTGCAACATTATAACCAGAGTTATAATAGTTGGCAATGAGGATCTCTAAATCAAGCACAACATTATAACTGAAGTAATAATAGTTGGTGACAAGGATACTTGAACTCAAGTGTGAGATAGAATTGCAACATTATAACCATAGTTATAATAGTTGGCAATGAGGATCTCTAAATCAAGCACAACATTATAACTGAAGTAATAATAGTTGGTGACAAGGATACTTGAACTCAAGTGTGAGATAGAATTGCAACATTATAACCAGAGTTATAATAGTTGGCAATGAGGATCTCTAAATATAAGCAAACATTATAAACTGAAGTAATAATAGTTGGTGACAAAGGAACTTGAACTCAAGTGTGAGATATAATTGCAACATTATAACTGGTGTTATAATAGTTGGCAATGAGGAACTTGAAATCAAGCACAACATTATAACAAGCACCATATTATAACAAGTTATAATAACTGGCAATGAGAACTTGAACTCAAGTGCAGATAACAATTGCAACATTATAACCAGAGTTATAATAGTTGGCAATGAGGATCTCTAAATCAAGTGCAACATTATAACACCATAATAATAGTTGGTGACAAGAATAACTTGAACTCAAGTGTGAGATAGAATTGCCATATTATAACCAGAATAATAGTTGGCAATGAGGATTAAATCAACCAGTATAACTGAAGTTATAATCAAGTTGAGATATAATTGGCAATGAGGAACTTGACATCATGTTGCAGTATCTCTAAATCAAGCACCACATTATAACTGGTGTTATAATAGTTGGTGAATAACTGAAGTAGTTATAATAGTTATTATAACTGGTGTTATAATAGTTGGTGAGGAACTTGAACTCAAGTGTGAGATAGAATTGCAACATTTATAACCAGAGTTATAATAGTTGGCAATGAGGAACTCTAAATCAAGTGCAGTATAACAACATTATTATAACTGAAGTAATAATAGTTGGTGACAAGAATACTTGAACTCAAGTGCAGTATAACAAGCAACATTATAACTGGTGTTATAATAGTTGAGGAACTTGATATCTCTAAATCAAGCACCATATTATAACAGGAGTTATAATAGTTGGGCAATGATACTTGAACTCAAGTGCAGTATAACAATTGCAATATTATAACCAGAGTTATAATAGTTGGCAATGAGGAACTTGAATCAAGCAGTATATCAACTGAAGTAATAATAGTTGGTGACATGAGGAACTTAACTCAAGTGCAGTATAATAAGCACCATATTATAACCAGAGTTATAATAGTTGGCAATGAGGAACTTAACATCAAGTGCAGTATAACAAGCAAGATTATAACAGGAGTTAACTGAGGAACTTAACATCAAGTGCAGATATAATTGCAACATATTATAACCAGAGTTATAATAGTTGGCAATGAGGAACTTAAATCAAGCAGTATAATAACATTATAACTGAAGTTATAATAGTTGGTGACAAGAACTTGAACATCAAGTGCAGATAACAATTGCAACATTATAACTGGTGTTATAATAGTTGGCAATGAGGAACTTAAAATCAAGCAGTATAACAAGCACCATATATAACTGAAGTTATAATAGTTGGCACAAGGAACTTAACATCAAGTGCAGTATAGAATTGCCATATTATAACTGGAGTTATAATAGTTGGCAATGAGGAACTTAAAATCAAGTGCAACATTATAACACCAGTAATATAACTGGTGTTAAATAGTTGGCAATGAGGAACTTAACATCAGAGATACTTGCAACATATTATAACCAGAGTTATAATAGTTGGCAATGAGGAACTTAACATCAAGTGCAAATCAAGCACCATATTATAACTGGAGTTATAATAGTTGGCAATGAGGATACTTGACATCAAGTGTGATATAAATTACCATATTATAACCAGTGTTATAATAGTTGGCAATGAGGAACTTAACATCAAGTGCAAATCAAGCACCATATTATAACTGGTGTTATAATAGTTGGCAATGATAACTTGAACATCAAGTGTGAGTATAATTTTGCCATATTATAACTGGAGTTATAATAGTTGGCAATGAGGAACTTAACATCAAGTGCAGTATAACAAGCACCATATTATAACTGGTGTTATAATAGTTGGCAATGAGGAACTTGACATCAAGTGCAGTATAACAAGCACCATATTATAAATTATAATAGTTGGCAATGAGGAACTTGACATCAAGTGCAGTATAACAAGCACCATATTATAACTGGTGTTATAATAGTTGGCAACAAGAACTTGACATCAAGTGCAGTATAATTGCAACATATTATAACCAGAGTTATAATAGTTGGCAATGAGGAACTTAACATCAAGTGCAGTATAATAACCATATTATAACAGGAGTTATAATAGTTGGCAATGAGGAACTTGACATCAAGTGCAGTATAACAAGCACCATATTATAACAGGAGTTATAATAGTTGGCAATGAGGAACTTGAAATCAAGCAGTATAATAAGTATATAACTGGTGTTATAATAGTTGGCAATGAGGAACTTGATATCAAGTGCAGTATAATTGCACCATATTATAACACAGAGTTATAATAGTTGGCAATGAGGAACTATTAAGCACAACATTATAACTAGAGTTATAATAGTTGGCAATGAGGAACTTGATATCAAGTGCAGTATAAGAAGCACCATATTATAACCAGAGTTATAATAGTTGGCAATGAGGAACTTGAATCAAGCAGTATAACAACACCATATTATAACTGGAGTTATAATAGTTGGCAATGAGGAACTTGAACTCAAGTGCAGTATAACAAGCACCATATTATAACAGGAGTTATAATAGTTGGCAATGAGGAACTTAACATCAAGTGCAGTATAACAAGCACCATATTATAACTGGTGTTATAATAGTTAAAATGAGGAACTTGACATCAGAGTGCAGTATAACAAATGACCATATTATAACTGGTGTTATAATAGTTGGCAATGAAGAACTTGACATCAAGTGCAGTATAACAATAACAGTTATAACATAGTTATGAGATAGAATGAAGTTGGCAATGAAGAACTTGACAAGTAGTATAACAAGCACCATATTATAACAGGAGTTATAATAGTTGGCAATGAGAACTTGACATCAAGTGCAGTATAATAAGCACCATATTATAACAGGTGTTATAATAGTTGGCAATGAGGAACTTAATATCAAGTGCAGTATAACAAGCACCATATTATAACAGGAGTTATAATAGTTGGCAATGACAAGAACTTAAACATCAAGTGCAGTATAATCTTAAATTGCATATTATAACTGGTGTTATAATAGTTGGCAATGAAGAACTTGACATCAAGTGCAGTATAACAAGCACCATATTATAACTGGTGTTATAATAGTTGGCAATGAAAGAACTTGACATCAAGTGCAGTATAACAAGCACCATATTATAACAGGAGTTATAATAGTTGGCAATGAGGAACTTAACATCTAGTGCAGTATTACAAGCAATATTATAACTGGTTTTATAATAGTTGGCAATGAGGAACTTAACATCAAGTGCAGTATAACAAGCAACATATTATAACTGGAGTTATAACAGTGGATGACAGATTTTTGAAACTCATATTGTTCAACAGGGTTATAAAGAATTTCAACCATGTTAGTTTAAAAAAAAATTTTTTTTGCATATAGAAAAAAATTTTGGCTTGAAATTCAATAGATGAAATTTGACAACAACAACAAAACAACAACAAAATACCAAAGTTACAAAAACAAGAAGAGTTATTGGAAGTAGTTTTGAAGAAAAATACTTCAACATCTCTTATGCCAGACATGGTGCAAGACACCATATCAGAATTTGTATACAATCCTGATGATGGACTGACTTTTGCTGCATATTTTCACAAACATGAAGAAATATTTAATCAGGAAAGCAGTGGCTGGGAAGAAGATAAAAAAAACAGGTGGTTGTTAAGAAAATAGAGTTAAAAAATTACTGCAATATTATTTTACCGAGAAAACCAGATGAAATAGTGTTTGAAGACACAGTACACATTCTGATAAAAACTTTTAGTGACAAGTGCTCTCTGTTCTATGCTCGTTGAAGGTGCATGAAATTAACCAAAAAAGAGGATGATGATTTTGTTATATATGCAGGTATCATCAACAAAGAATGTGAACAATTTAGACTAAAGGAAATAACTCTGGATATATTCAAGGGATTAATTTTCATGCAATGTCTAACAGATGAAAATGATGCTGAAATATGAACAAAAATTTTAGCAAAAGATTGAACATAAGAATAATGTAACACTACAGAAAATAGTGGATGATTACCAAACAAATGCTAAGTCTGAATCATGATACTGAAAAACTTCATAAATAATTTGACAGCTCCAAAGCTTAAAAATCTACTGAAAAAAATATAAAAGTAGAATTGGAATCATAAATCTTGGGAAAAGCATTTGACAAGATAAAAAAAGTCTTATGTTTAAAAAGATTTATTACTAGCATCCACTAAGATCCAAAAGAAACAATTTTGCAGGAAAAAAGATTAGGACACAATTGAATGGTGACAGAAAAAATACAATGAAAACAAAAGAAAATTTGTTAATGTTTCAAATCAATAATGTGGGAGAAAAATTAAAACCAGATATAGAAAGAATTTCAATAATCAATGAAACCATATGGAAAGAAATTCCAAAATTTATTCATAAAAAAAAATTTCAAAGTTGCAATTTAGTTTCCAAGAAATTATTTTTAGGATAATGGCTCAAAGAAAGATATTTTCAAAAGAAGCAGGTAAAACAAAAGGTATGTTCTCCTGTTATGTTATAAATTTATTCAATGGACTGGATGGAATTATTTGAACTGTGGGACATGCAGACGGAACATCTATTGTTAAAACCTAAATACAAGGAACCAATTGGAAAACATGGTCAAGAACTGAAGGAAGAATTAAAAAAAATGTTTTCTATGAACTGGGTAACGTTCAAAATTCAATACGAATTTTCAATTAAAAAAGGTTCGACATAATACAGGACAGTATTTAAATTAAAAAAGCAAAACAGCATTACCAAAATAAAGAAGCATCAAAGAAACAAAAAGAAAATCAAGAATTGAACAGACTAGAAAGATGATGGTGTTGTAAAAAAAGTAATCCATTTGAAAAATTATTGCACCGAGTCTGGTAAAGAAAAAAATTAAAAAATTTTCTTTATTTCCAGACATCCTGGTAGTTCAAGAAACAAATTCTCAGGGAAATTTTTTAAATTGAATGGACTATTTTTCAAATGGATCCAAGATATTTAAAAAAAAAAATCAATGTTTTGAAAAAATATGTAGAGGGATTATATAAGTTTAAGCAAAACTTTTATCACATAAAGACAGAACAACTATTTTTCAACAACCATGGTACCATGCTGGCAGATTGCAATTTTACAGTGGCATATCTGAACAGTATTTTGATCAAGAGTGTGTTGAAAGATACATGAAATGTCAAAACAATTATGCAAAAACTAAAGTGATTCATAGTTTAGTGAAATGTGGAAATTGTTTTTTCAAAAATAAAATACCTCAGTCTGAATTTCTTGATAAAACTGGTTGCCAGATTTGTCATACCAAATACAAGTATTGAAATAATGGAACACAAATTGCTGGAAAAGAATTTCAATGACTTTTGTCAAATTGTTCTCTACAGAACATATTACAACCCTACTGTAAAGGAATAAAGTGGAATTGGGATCTAAATGACAAAAGTGTTTGAATGATTTAAAAAAATTTTCAATAGATTGTTGAAAATTAAAGTCTTGACAAATTAAATGAAGAGTCACTTCAAAATTTTTTACTGTATACGGTTAACATCTAACCCCAACCCACCATCAGGCATGTCACTGGTGGAATTAATATTTGCCAGAACGGTAAAATTAGTGTTCAACAAGTTATTGCTAAGTTGAAAATCACAAACAATTAATAAAAGCGACACCAATACTTTCAAGGTTGGCAATAAAGTATTCTTTAGAGCATGCAAAAGGATGGAAAGGAAACACAAGAAGATGGCATAATAACATCTAGAATTAGAAAATTAGTCTACATGGTGAAAGGAAAAATTTCTAACATAAAAGGCACCAAAATCAGCTGAAGAAAAGATTAACTGATGAAAGACCTGAAGAAATGTTTAAAATGCTATACGAGAAACAAATTGTGGAAAATCATGGAACCGACAAGTTCAAGGAAAAGAAAACATACAGAAGAACTAGAAGTGTATCCAAGATGGAAATGCTACAAAGTATGTTGGAGAACTCTCCAGAAAGAGGAGGGAGACATACTAATATGAAATAAAGATAAAAAATATATTTATTTAATAAAGTAATCACCTCAAAAGTGGGGATGTTGTGGAGTAAAGTGACTCTATGAACTTGTTCAATAGTTCCCTGGTATGAGGTCCTAGTAGCCTTCATACTACCTATACAGGGTTTACGGCAATAGCCTAAGCATGTATTGAGAATACTTAACAAATTATGTTATACCAAGTACGAATATGTGCTATAACAATAACCTTACAATAGGAAGTTATAATAGTAACATTATTACTTAAAAGTATAACTTGATTATTTAACAACTAAATTTCACAGTTTTTTTTAACAAATATTTCTCAGTTACTATGTTGAACATTGAAGATCAGGAATAAAGAGATTTCTCAGTGGTCATAAATTAATGCAGACGTTAATGATAGAATACAACTAATATGCAAGTGGTATGGGAATCAATACATGGATTATCCACCAGAAGCATGTGACACATGGCACAGGATGGAGATGGATATCACTTATGTCCATGACCATTACTTGACTATGATTGACTGTAACCCAAAATTTTTGTCTATTTGATAACCATGAGTGTGACAAGATTCTGCAAGTGTCAAACAGAAACTAGAGTTCATATTATCTTCAAGATTATGCTGTCAGTACATTGAAATTTCTAGATATGGAACTATTCCTATGTGAGGCTATTGGAATAGACAAACTCATATCCCTACTGTACTTGCTTGAACACTGAACCCTCGGCCACTCTATTCTACAAATGTTCTGATGCCTGGTTTTATGCATGTTTCTACAATGCGGTACACATTTCCTTCTGATGGTGCTTATATAGACCAAAAGTTTGAAATCCATGTCTTCTCTTGTGCCACTAAGATGTCAACCTTAATGGAGATGCCATCATACATTTCAAAATCAACAACTCTGACTGCACATGTGCTGGTCTTACCATCAATGGTTATCATGCACACAGACACTTTCTTCTATGACTAGCAAATATCCCTGCCCACTATTGACTAGAATCAACCTGAGTTGACAAGCACAGTGCTTCCATTGACCTGGACCATGATTATGGTTAGTGTCAGGTTATAAAGGGTGTTCCAATAACTTGAACTGGTTTTAAATGTGAATTAAGTTTAAATTGTCCCATGGAAAATTTGGCCACTGGCATCCTTTCCCTTGTTGCATTTCCTTGAGACTCTAATAATGTTTCTTGTAATGGAAAACATTGCAAATGTGTTCAAGGATGTTCGCTTTCTCAGGTACCTGCTACATCTGGTAACTTTTAGATAGTTTTGGATGGAACATTTTATCCAGATAAGTATGGTATTCTTATCTTTCGCTTTTTGCAATATCCTGAGTCCTTTCTAGGGATTTTCACTTTAAATCATTTATGTCCTCACCATGACACCAAATTATGCTTCTACTGAATAACATGGTCTAGTCCAATGACTAAACTCACAACTACAAAAAACAAGATGAATATAGCTGCAAGAAGCAGCACTTTTATTCACCAGTTTTGTTGGGTGCTGCCTTTGTTTAGAGAATACATTAAATGAAACATTGTGATAAAAACAACAAAGATTAGGATACTAGTTTATACAACTTATAATACATTTCGTGTATGCAATTTGTTCAATGAAATGTTTTACTCATTGTGGTTTATTCAGACTAATTTCCTCATTTCTGTTGACTTGGAACAAGAACAGAACAAGATTCCAGAGTGTACATGTCTGAAGCATTCATAAAAGGAACAAAGACCAGGAAATTAGCACAAATAAATGAAATAAAATAATAACATACTGTCTCATAATTTCAGATAAACTGAATACTGTTTAAAACAAAAAAAACTTTTAATATAAAAGAATTTTCTATTGTTATATATTTATATAATGACTCTACACACACACACATATACACACATATATATTCTCTCTCTCTCTCTCTCTCTTTATATATATATATATATATATATATATATATATATATATATATATATATATATACTAGATAATTTCTCATCTCTAAATACTTGTTAAAAGTTTAAAGAAAACGTTTATTATAAAAGAACTTTTGCTTCTGTTATATGTGTGTGTGTGTATGTATATATATATATATATATATATATATATATTTATTGATTCTTTCTATCTCTCTCCTTTTCTATATATATTTATATATACTCTCTTTTCTCTCTATAAATATACTGATTCTCTCTCTCTATATATATATATATATATTTTTATATATATATATATATAGTAATCAATGTATTTATATATATTATCTCTCTCTATATATATATATATATATATATATATATACACACACACACACACACACTCTATATGTGTTTTTATTAAATAATAATTTAATGAAAACACAGTTAAATTAAGCTACAGCTGTGCTAGTAATTTAGAAACAATAATAAAAAGACAAAACACCAGAAATTTAAGAACTAATGTGCAGCAAAATATAGTTAACATTAGTGAATTATGCAACTGTAGAATCACAGGTTATCTTTCAAGCTGGAAAGTCTTAGGAACTCGACTCGACTAGCTAACCATGAGAAAAAAACATTCAACTATAAACTGGAAAATTTAAAAAAAAATGAAACCTTACAACAACCATAATAATATCTGCAACTTCTGCCAACAAGAAATGTTAGCAATAATGACATTAACAGATAAAAAAAAAAATTTTGAATCAAAGCTCCAAGATTATAAGCCGTTGCATTCATACTAAAAAATTTCCTCCTAATTTCATATGAGGCTGGATAAAAAATATGTACATTTCAATTAACCCACCCCCACCCAACAAATACATTTACAATAGCCTTTCTTTCATCCTCCTCATTCTTCTTCTTATCCTCCTCCACCCTTCCATTCATACCCAACATCGTCTGTTTGTTTGTTTGTTTATTTTTAAAAGTAATAAAGTGTTCAGTAATAATTGATAAATCAACTGATACAAACCACCTGATGATACTGAAAGGTTGAAACCAACATAGCAGAATTGACTTATCCCCTTATTTTTTAAAAATTTAACCCTACCACCAGGAATCTTCCATCAAAAGGGAAGCCAAAAAGACAGCCAAAGAACTAAAAATTGACAGGCTATATCTATAATTCTCAAAATGTGTGTATGTATGAGTGTGATTGGATGTTGTTTATGCATTTCCACAGTTTTCATCCGATTTCGATGAATTTTTTTTTTTTGTTTGATAGATAATTCTTCAGTGCTGGTTTTGAGTCCAAATTGGATGGAAAAAATTACAACCTTGAAGGTGAAAAATCGAAAAAAAACTGATTTTTTACACTTTGCACAAAAATCAAAGGCAAAATTTAATGTCAGTAAAAAACAGCATACAATCAGAGAGTTCAAATCTAACACAAAAGATTATTAGAATTATAAAAAAAAATTATCATATTATTATTATTATGACAGTTCATGGAAGAGGGTCTTTCCTTGCAAGACTGAGAATGCAAAAACGGCCCTTTTCATGGCCACCCCCCTCCATTCAAATTGTAAACTCCCCCATTTGGGGATGTGTCTCAGTTGCACCCAATTGTTGTTACTAATATTGATTTTTGAATGGGCTGATTTTAAAATTAAACTGCTCCAGTTGAACGGCAAAAATTCCCAGGAATGAAACACCTGGTTGAAGATGGGATATACTGCTAGTAGAGTCTATAAATTGCACAATCAACAGGCATTCGTTATGGTGAAAGACCACAAGGATAACTTCCCACACAACTCCCAATACCAGCTAATCAACCCATCCAAGAATAATATCAGTATGATAAGCAAGAAAATCCTTGAGAGAGCCTGCAAATACACAAGAAATGCTTTAGGAATCAACCAGTGGCATAATACCGCTGACACCATTGATTGGTTCAATAAAATAAATAAGAAAATTGAATGCTCTTTCCTCCAATTCGATATTTGCAATTTCTACCCATCCATCACTGAGAAGTTGCTAATGGATGCGATAAACTGGGCCAATATTTACTGCTCCATAAGCAAAGAGGACATTAACATCATTAAATAGGCCCAGGAACCCATTCTGTTCCATGAAGGTTCCCTGTGGACCAACTGTAGCAATCCAAACTTTAGTATTACCATGGGTGTGTTTGATTCAGCAGAAGCTTGTGAGCTAATTAGCATACTTTGGTGCCTTAGGTTTACTTTTGATATTAAAAACACCAACCTCTATAGGAACAATAGGATTATACTCCTACACAAAGCAAGTGCACAAAAAGCTAACTGTCTAAGAAAAAACCTAATCAAGTTCTTTAGAGACCCTGGTGTGAGCATTACCACCATCACCAATGCTAAAATAATCAATTTCCTGGATATAACATTTGACCTATCTAATAGGGTTCACAAACTATATACTAAAGATTTATACAACCATAGATACATCAACAAACAATCCAGCTACCATCCTAGAATACTGAATAATTTACATGTCGGTCCACTTTAGACTGTCTACCAACTCTAGCAATAAGGACATTTTTGACAAAAATAAAGGCAAATATGTAGACGCACCATAAAATTAACCTCAAATTCTTAGCCAATAACAATAATAATGCCAGCAGACAAAAACATTGTAAACATAATATTATATGGTTTAACCTGCCCTTCAACAAAGATGTCAAAACTTATATTGGAAAAATTTTTTGAATTTAATTCAGTCATTCCCCAACACTAAATAAGATCTTCAACAAAAATGATGACAAAGTTAGCTACAGCGACCAATATATTGCACATCACAACTCTTCCATGCTAAACAAACATTCAACAACCTGCAAAACAACAACATCCCCGCAACTAATAATTATAACTGCAAAAAAAAACAAACCCTGCCCATTAAACAGCAAATGTATGTCTAAATTGTTAGTTTATAAAGTTCAAATCATATATGACAATGAGGTCACGTTTTATATGGGCTCTACAGAAAAGCATTGGAAATCACACTTCTACCACCACTAAATGACATTAGTCAATATCATATATAGTAACAGCACTGCTCTCTCTAAATTTTTCTGGAAACTAAGAAGCAAGAATAAAAAACAAATTATCACCTGGGAATCAGTAATGAAACCTAAAACTTTCAGTGGTAAAGGCAACAGATGTAATCTATGTCTTTCTGAAAAATTGAAAATCCTGAAAAATATAAACAATCCTAATCTCTTAAACAAAAGAAGTGAGTTAATCAGCACCTGCCTACATAGATCCAAATTTCTACTCACACACATTGACCCTGCTTAATATAGTCTAGCCGGACCCAGGTACCACATATACTAGTATAATATTATTTATTTTTATTAATATTTTTACTTTTTGCTACCTTTACTATACAACTGTTGTTAATATTAGGTTCAAGCACATTTAACTTTTTTGCTAATCTTTAATTTCCATTATCTTCTCATTACCATTGTTTTATATATAACCATTATTATTATTCTTGTTTTGTCTTTTTGTCTTAACTTTAGTTTTACTATTAGTAACATGCTTATTTATTTGCTTATTTTTATTTTCATTTATTATTTTTATTTATTTATTGATTTATCTATTTGCACTATTTATTTACATATTTATATCTTCTTATTTATATGGCTTTTATTTTATTTATTCTATTTACATTGATATGTATTATTTTTATTAGTACTTTAATTTTTTTTTCTATGCATACTTTATTAATATTGATATCACTTGATTTCCAAACATTTTTTTCTTATTTGGTCCTTTTGATAACAACAGTGTCTCTTCAAATTAAAATTTGTAATTTTTATTTCCAACCTCATTTTTAATCTTAAATGTTAATCTGGGCCTAAATTCAAATCCAAAATTAAACTACAATTCATTTAAATATTTTAATAATAACCCACCCCAACAATAAAATACCTCATGATAAACAGAAATATTTAAAAAAAAAAAAAAAGGGTGTCAATCAAAAGAATTGCGCCTGATGAATGCAGAAGGTATGAGAAATGTCTAAAATGCCAGCCTACCTCACAACCCAGATTTCAACCACAAGGTCTCCTCAGGCAAGTAGAAACTAATATATATATATATATATATATATATATATATATATGCTAGCCAAGGTACTTGACATTGTGTGGGTGTACATGGTTGCAATTTTATAACCACACCCATCTGTCTAGAAATGTCTGCCTGCATCCCTGCTTACATGCATCATCTTATTTACTTTATGTTCTTTGCAAGTGTTTGTTTCTTTACTTTCCTCTTTCATTTTCTTTTTATTGATTTCTTATTTTCTTCCTATTTTTACTTTAATTTGCTTTTTTCTTTCTTTTCCTTTTATGGAAAGAATAAAATAAAAATTTTATATATTTGTTTTTTTGCCTTCTATGGAAATTTTCAAAAGTGTAAAAAGAAGTGATGTTTCTGAAATTGTTCTTTCAAATAAAATCATTTATTACTGCCATCATTTACCACCTGATGAGATGCCTTTAGACATCGAAACAAATATGCATTTTTGTTGTGGTAACTTGCATTTTTCAATGCAACAGTTTATAATAAATATTTATTGCTCTACTCTTGTATTGAGCCTTTTTTAAATTAATGTTATGAACGTTTGAACATATGTTCTTTTCGTTCTTTTACATTTGGATATATATATATATATATATATATATATATATATATATATATATAGACTTATATTTTTTGATATTTTATTTATGTAACAGAATGAAAATATATACACACACACACACACACGGTGTATCAAAAATACTTTTACAAACATTGGGCATGGGCTCCTCACACCAAAACAAGAACAAAAGTCCATATAAACATATGTCTGCAAATCCTTCAATTTTGAGTTATTAGGTTTAAAGAATGTTTATGGTACATGGAGCTGTATTTTTATGTAGACAAGGTTACATTTGCCACTCATGTACATCTGTGGCTAGTCTGTCTTCAACATTTAACGTGTGTAGTAGTGAGTTAACTGAGAAGTGTTCCATTTAACAATGGCAAGATATTCATATTGTGAGCAGGCAAATATGATTTTTACATACGGCCGCAGAAATGGTAATAGACATGAGGCTGCACAGCCGTATCAGATTGTATTTCCAAACCGAAAGCAGCTGAATCATCCAACCTTTGCTGCTGTTTATTGTTGTGTTGCTGAGACTGGATCCATGACTACAAACTGTGAATTGAGGAAAACTGGGATCCGCTCATACATTTGAACATGAAGAATATATTCCATGTGCTGTTGGAGAAAATCCCAATATCAGCACAAATCAAGTAGCCTGAGCATGTCATACATCTCACAGTACCACATGCAGGGTACTTCAAGAGCAGCTCCTGTATCTGTATCATTTTCAACTTGTGTGGGGTCTTTTGCCTTCTGACCACTTATCATGGGAGAACTTTGGCTGATGGTTTATTGCTCAATATGCTGATCCGTTTTTTGTCTCTTCAGTCTTGTTTATGGATGAGGCAACATTTGGAAGAGATGGAATAACAAATTTACACAACCAACATTTGTGGGCAATTCATGGTACAATACAGGTAGAAACCAGCATCAGTTTCTGATTCATATGTGGGCTGGAATTGTTTTGTCCTTGTTTTGATGTGAGGAATACATCCCCAAGATTGTAAATGTACTTTGAAACACCCTGTGTTTGTTTGTGTGTGTGTGTGTATATATATATATATATATATATATATATATATATATATATATATATATATATTGACTCTGTTATAACATATAAAAATAAAAAAATATGTGTATGTATGCATATATATATGTGTGTATATATATATATTTACGCATCGCACCATGTATAACTGTCAATATATATTGACTGTTATAGATGGTACAATGAGTAAATTGTCAACATTTTATTTTTTTAATTGTGCATTGTTTTTGATTTTGATTTTGTTGACTGTACAGTATAGTAGTGTCAGTTGGGCACTGTCTGTGAGAAAAGAACACCATGTCACAATTCACTCTGACAGAAATTTGGAAACAGCATGGTGTACTGCTTCACATTCATGCTGGAATCTCCAATAGGAACATTTCAGAGTGTTTGGGTGTTAATCTGAGGACAGCACAGTGGATTTGGAAAGAGTTAGATGAATCTAATGGTGATTACAAAGGGATGGCACCTCTGAAAACTCACTCTGATCATTCTGATAAGAACTTCCAAATTTGTTGGTGAAGGCCAACACAATATAGGCCTCAATACAGAGACCTACATCAAGTGCTTTGAGGAGGTAGGGCTGCCCTGAGTCAAGAGGGTGGCTACTGGAAGACCCCTTGTCTGGCAACTGGACTCTGCACCATATCACACAAGGAGGAGAACCTGGTCTTGGCTGTCAGACAATTCCTGCGACCACATTACCCCTTACATCTGGCCACATAACTCCCCAGACTGCAACCCCCTTGATTATTATGTGTGGGGTACAGTTGTGCAAGAGACTAACAAAATTCCTTGTAACACCAAAGATGAACTGAAAGCAAGGATTATGGTAGACAAGGAGACTGTCCAGAAGAATTGCAGAAGATTCTGACGTCAGCTGGAGACCGTGGTTGAAGCCAATGGCGATTTTATTGAATAAATTTACTCTTTAGTATTTAAAGATATTTTTGTACAATTTTGGTAAATATATCTGTTAAAATGCGATATCAGTGTTATTTTCATTTTTGCACATTTTAGATGACAATTTATCCATCACATCCAATGTGAAGATGAACAAAGGCATAATTTTGCCATTACAGTTGATCCCTCCAAACACCATGATCTTGATAGGATATATCATCCCACTCTTTCTGAATCCTCTGCACTGTCCCCAGATTGATTCCCAAACACTCTGAATGTTCGTATTGGAGCTTCCAGTGCAAATGCCAAGCTGTACAGCATGCTGTTTCCAAATTTTTGTTTGAGTTAATTGCATCATGGTGTTCTTTTTCTCACAGACAGTACCAAACCAACCCTACTATACTATGCAGTCAACAAAAACAATGCTCATGTTTAAAATTAAAAATAGAAAATGGCAACAATTTACCCATTGCACCAAGTGTGTGTGTGTGTGTGCATATATATATATATATATATATATATATATATATATATATATATGAGTGGGTGTTAAAATATTTTCAATCTGACTAACAAGGATTAAATAAATTTGGTTTGTTCATTCAGTCAGATTTTGGGAAAGTAGATTGGGTCAACAATTTTTTCAGGATCCCCTTATATATTACAAGTAAAAAAATTTGAATAAATGAGAGATAATTGTTTAAATATTTTATTTACAGACCAGATGTAGATAATGACCTGAAAAGTTTAATTCTTCGGATGTTGGATAAAAATCCAGAAACACGGATTTCACTTCCAGAAATAAAAGTAAGACCTACATTTATTCTTTGGAAATTCTTACACTCACTAAACATTAATTCAAGACATCTGAGGATATCTGAATATTATGATGTATCAAAAGTATGTTCATTTTTTTGTAATCACCTCTATTTTTTATATAATCCTAAGTGTATTAATTTATTGTCATTGGATATATTCTTAACATCATACACTAAGTCTATGAGATTGTGCTAATGGCAGACCCAGAATGAAAACTGAAAGAACTATAAGACAACATTGTTGAGGAGAGCAGGAAAAAAAAAGGATAACCATTACTTACAAGATGATAGAATGTACTGTCGTGTGAAAAAGGGACAACCCAAAATGTGAGTTACACACCAGGGATATCAAAATAAAAAAAAGAGAGAATTTCAAGTGTAATAACAAGGTGATGAAAAGTATGAAACAGAAATTTACAGACACATTCTTATGATGAAAGATACTTTTCAGAAACTAGGTAATGTAATAAGGGATAAAAAAAATGACAGTAGAAACAAAGGATAAATGCTATCCTCCAACATAACATTGAAAGTAGGAAAAAAACTTGAGACAACTGATATATTTTACCAAAAAATGTTAAGCATACTATGGACCAAAAATACAACAAATATGGACATTCTAAGGAGAATAGGAACTACAAAGAAACAATCCAATAAGCCATTGGAAAGAGATACTGAAATTTTGTGAACACATCATGAAGAAAGAAAGCTTGGAAAATTTAGCACTTAGAAGATACTTGAAGGTAAAAGTAGAGGAAAAAAGCAGTGAGTAACCTATTTGACAAGTTTGTGTAAATGATTAGAGGAACAAGTACCAAAAAGGAAAAAAAATATTGTTATGGGTAACAAAAGAAAGGTAGCTGTGAAGAATCATAATCATTCATATCTTAATGGAATATGGCATATATAGACAGAGGGAGAAAAAGATTATTTTTTGCCTATGTTATCTTTTAATGATCTTAATGTTTTGAAAACCATCAAATGTCAATGGTCAAGTTTTCCTTTAAGTTTTGCATGCTCTGCCTTCTCCTTAAACAGCATATATTGATGGAGAAAATTTAAGTTTAAGAATTGTTCATATACTTGAATTTTTGCCAGTTTATCAGGCAAACATGAATTTCAGCAGAGTTAAAATTAAATTGTAGCAAAAGTAGTAATGATAATGTGTGTGATTTTGATGATCAGGCACAATCTGATACATGCTAACCAACTCTGTGTGACCACTCAAAATTTGTTTTCATTATGTCAATTTGGACTAATAGCATAATTTATATAGTGTTTATCACAGTAATAAAATTCCATTTCTTAATCATTTCTAGAGCCAACAGCTTTTGTTATCTGTAGTAAACTCCTCAGACAGGAACATAGAAGTAATATTCTGAGATTGGTTTCTCTTATTCCAGACTCTTGATAAATCTCCTAAATCTATTCAGTGCCAATATTTGTATAATTCATTTCCTGCTGACCTGAAGCATCAGTAACACATCTACTTTATCAGTAACATGCTTTGAAACTTCACCATTCATTAATCATTCAGATCACAGGTTTTCATTGATTTTGGAGCAGCTTCAATAAACCTATAAGTATCTGGCTATCCAACATCCATAATTCCAAAATCAATCAGCATATATTGATTCTTGATTTAAGACAAAGCATTTGAGTAAACAGAAGTCACAAAAACTCAGGTCCTTTCACATTATCTATCATTTCCTTCTGGTTTGTGTGGATTAGAGAGTCAAAACCATTGTCTGTTTAAAAAGCTGAAAACATTTCTTTGCATTGATCCAAACATTAAGTAGTTTTGTAATCTTTAAAATGTATTCATTCTTCTGTATTTTAATAAGAAAAGCAGCTTCAGTAATCATATTACTCAGAATGGTCAACTCATAAGACCTTAAAATAAACCATCTTGTACAAAGGCAATTTCAGATTGAGTCAATCTCTATCTATAAAAGGCAGGATGTGTGTCTGTGTGTGTGTAACAAATGCACGGCTGCAATTTTCGACAGATTTGCACCAAAATTTACATGCACATGCTCCAAATTAGCGGGAAGGCCAAGATCAACTTTGCATTTCCCAACTCCCATCGATAGTGGAAATAATTGATTTTTTTATGCTTCTACGGCAGTTTTTCATGTAGTTTGATTCTGATTCCGCAGAACTGGGTTGGGTGTGAAAAAGTATTTGTTGTTAACATTCTTTTTTCATTCAGTTTTTCCAGTTATGAGTCCTTTTTTAAAGCTGATCGTTTTGTGTTCATTTTGTTTAGTTCTTTTTTCATAACAGATTTAATGTTTAGTATAGAGCTTAGAAAAAATTTGCAGTGTGAGATAGGCAAGAAGTAAGGCATATAGCAACATCAGCACGGCAAAAGGCACTCCTTTAAAGGCAAGAGCAAAAATATTTTAAGTCAAGTGATAGCGATTACTGTATGAGTCATACGATTTTTGAATCAAGCACAGGCAACACCGGGCCATGCTGCTAGTGTCCTATTAAATGCAAGTGGCTCATGTATATAGATGTTCCATATCTCAATGAATAAAACTTTATCTGGAAAATTTTTGGAATTTTCTTCTGTCTTTTTAGTGGAATCACAAAACTGCTAAAACATTATAACACTGAGATTTTTTTATACTTAACTTTCTTATGAATCTTTTTTCAAATATTTTCTTTTTTTATGAGAATCTGTTAAAAAGAATCCGCTTTCAAATATATTTGTTGTAGATATCCTATGATGTATAAACCTTTTGTTGATAATCATCAATAATAAATAAAAATTCTTTTGGAAGTTCAGTTCATTTTTAACTGAAAACCAATTGCTGCAAATGATGTTATCAATATTTACAAGTCTTTTTCAACCAAGAATTGATAACGTGCTATCCCTCCTCTCTCTTTCTCTCTCTCTCTCATATATATATATATATATATATATATATATATATATATATATATATGATGGTTATGACTCAATTTCACTATTTGGTCCATCTTTATATATGTTCAGTGTGGATATGGTTTTTTAGTTTTGTGACAATTTTAGATGTCTTTTTCTGTAGTTGTTACATAAATGCCACATAACATGTTATAAGTGACTTCCCTCTGTGTCTTATGATTTTTTTAAAAGAGTTGCCCTACTTCAACAGATGTGACCATATTCATTATACATTAGATCAAATTTTGTTGCAACATTTGCCAGGAAATTAAAATCAAGACCCTTAATATCATCTCTTGAGTTTTTCATGTACAACATGATTCTGTTCATATACTTAAATAGATATATATTCACACACAGTATATTAGTGATATAAATGTATAATGTAGTGATAAAAAAATAATATGAAGAGTGAACCTCTACTGAAAATGGCTTATGACCATATCATGTTGAAACATTGATCACCAAATTTAAGCAGCATTGAGCCTGGTCAGTACCTAGATGGGTGACTGCTTGGGAATACCAGGTACTGTCAGCTTGGATGTGCAGGTGGCATAATAGATAATGGCTCAGTATTGTTAATCAGAGAGCCAAGTTCCAATTCCAGTTGGGTTCATTATATTCATTTAAGCACATATACCCTTGGAAGCGATATGAATCCGATTCTTCTTCCTACAACTATGAGTTACTTAGTAAGACTTGTGTCACTAAATCCTTATTATCTCCAAAAATATTCTTACAATTTAAAAAAAATCCTGGCTTTAAATAACCTACAAAGGGTCAATAAGCCATGGAAAACAAGCAAATCAATCAAATCTAGTGAAAAAAATCACATAAAAATAAAGTTAACATCATAGTGATTAATTCTGTCAGAAAAGTGATTGATGTAATTAAATATTCATAGTAACTAAATCAATTTTATTTTTAATGTTTAATGATGTTGATGCTTTTGTGGTAGTATTACAGGTTTTACAAGGATGAAACTGAATTTTTTGGTGAGAATTTTTTATTTTGGTTTAAGCTATTAACTCAGGCAGACCTCATGATTCCATGTTCTTCAGTCATGGCTTTAATGCCTAAGCTACACCTGCAGGTGTAATGTTGTGTTACAAACAATTATCAGATCTTAACAGATTAAGTGCATACCATAAACCTTCTTATTTTTTTTTTTTTTTTTTGCTTAAACATGTTCCACTTTGACCATCTTGGACAGATGTAAATGTAATGCTTGTCTACTAAATGTTTCTTTTGGCTTAATGTAAAAGACAGAGATATTCCATGTTTACAAGTTGAATAGATACAATGAGTAGCTGTTATTTCTGTCTGCAAATGCTCCATTTGCAACTGGACAGTGAGAAAAAAAGCTCCTTTGTAAGAATATGAGATGCATTAACTTAGACAAGCAAAGAGAGATTGATACTGGCTTTGGTTTCAATATGCTTGTCAATAACACTGAAAGGTGACAAATAGATATTAAATCAGGATATATCTGGAACAGTTCTTTTAACAAGCAGTCTATTTTTATTCATCTATCTATCTATCTATCTATCTATATATATATATATATATGTGTGTTTGAATCTTAAGTAATTTCCATTTTTTGAAACCAATTGTAATGATAAATGTATCAACATAACTTCTAATCATACATCGCAGTTAAGAATAAATTTGGCATACATTAACATATCTTAGTTTATGTCCAGCAGTGACAGCATACACAGTGGATTAAAGGAAAAATGTTGTTCTCCTTCCTGGCAGTACAAGGCCACAAGAATAACTCAGGAAATAAATTTTAAAACTGTTAGTCTTTTGTACGCTATTCACCAGACATTGCACAAACCAATTATTACCTTTTTCAATTGCTGCAAAACACCAGATTTTATTGGTTTACCAATACAGTATGGGAATGCCAGATTCATAAAATGCTGCTTTGTTATAGATTTCTTGTGTTCCCAGTATTCTTATATATATATATATATATATATATATATATATATATATATATAAGAATGTCAGTGTGTCACACTTTTTCAACTTTACTCCTAGAGGCCATAGCTCAACATATGATACCATTTTGGAATCAGGCTAACTCTGTGTGCAAATTAAAAACATTCTGGGTCAGATGTGGACCTCCAATCCTGAAATTTTGGATCCCCACGTTTTCATTACTGTGATTGTTTTACATGATTTTTCATGACAAGCTTGTTTGTACAATAACAATTTTTTATAACTTGGAAATAAATTTGGGAATAAGTGAAATTAATTGTGACATCTAGTGAAAGTAAAGTAAGCTTAAATATTAATGCAATACGTAAATAGAATGATCAATTTTGAGTTCTTCTGTAGTTTATTATTGCCTATCATATTTGGTTGCAGTATGCCTCGCAAAAAGAAATCTCTGCCAACAGAGAACTAGATTTCAATAAAAAGAGTCGAGGCTGCATTGAGAAAAAGAAAGTCCTACGCAAATGAAAACCCAGATCTAATGGCAGTCAGGAGAGCTTCCAATGTTGAGAATATGCAAAGATTTTGGGACTCTCAAACTCCTGAACAAGCCAAAGGCCCAATCGAGATCCCTGCACAGGGACTAACTAACAATATATATATTAAGCTAGTTTTACATATATATATATATATATATATATACACAACAGAGTTGGCTGGAAAGTTCATAAGCTAACCAAGATATAAATGTAAATAGACACGACAGTTGATAGACAAAAAGACAAGTGTACCAGAATACAACAACTGACCAGCCAACTGTATATATATATATATATATATATATATATATATATACTAATAGTAGAGCCAAGTTGCCTGGGGATATAACAGTAAGAGATAGATCAAGTATCCACCATTATAAAGACTGAAAAATAAAATTGACAAAGATTATTGTTTAAGGTTGAAGGACATGAATGTCTTAATTAGTTTTTTTTTTGTTTTTTTTTTTACGAAATGGTCAAACTCAAACAAAAACATTGTTTTCAATCGTTATGAGTCTACTGATTGAATAGAATTTTAATATAAACAATTGTCTTGTAAATGGAATTTTTAAAGCATTCTGAATGTAAAAAATAAAGAAAAAAAAGTGTGCAAGACAATAAGAAACACTACCTGCCAAAAAAAAAAATGTGAAGTTTTGTTGAAATCGGTTTGAAAAATGTAGGTAGCCTTTCTGTAATCTTTTAGTTTTTACAATTTATGATTTTACTTATTGAATACAGTAAAAAAAATTGCATATTTTGCTTGTGGTGATTCATAATTAGAATTCTGATTTGAATATATTTTTCACTCATTGTTTCTAATACAAAAAAATATTAACTTTATTTGGGTTTATTAATTATGATCTAACAAATCTTATTCATTTAGTAGCCTTCTCTGTAATATATAATAATCTTTTTACAATTTATGATTTTTTACTTATTGAATACAGTAAAAAATTGGACACCATGTGTATTTAAAGTAGTTTCCCGTTCAGTTATTATTTTTTAGTTAGGACTTGTGTATGTTTAGATTTCATTATCTTTCCCTAAAGATAAAGAATTTATCTGATGTTTGTATTCGTACAATCAGTAGAGATCGTTAGATTATTGTTTAAGGTTGACGGACACGGATGTCTTAATTAGTTTTTTTTGTTTTTTTTTTTTTTTACGAATTGGTCAAACTCAAACGAAAACATTGTTTTCAATCGTTATGAGTCTGCTGAATGAATAGAATTTTATTATAAATAATTGTCTTGTAAATGGAATTTTTAAAAGCATTCTGAATGTTAAAAATAAAGAAAAAAGTGCAAGAATAAGAAACACTACCTGCCAAAAAAAAAAAAAAAAAAGTGAAGTTTTGTTTTATCGGATGAAAAATATAGAAATCCATCCCCATATTTAAAGGAACCCACACACACAAACAACCCGATGTGAGTTGTCCCCCTTCCATTTTCACGATGTCTCTAATCGTGTTTTTCAAATTGATTTTGTGCAAAAACAATTATATTTTTCCCATTTTTGGCACTGTTAGAACCACCACAAGGTAATTTTTATGTAGTCCTGTGAAGTTTTGTTGAAATCGGTTGAAAAATGTAGAAATCCGATCCAATATATAAACATTACAGACACACACACACACACAACACAATCTGCATTTTATAATAAGTAAGATATATATATATATATATATATATATATATATATATATATATATATATATATATATATATATATTTTTATATTATATTATGTAACAGAATATATATATATATATATATATATATTCTGTTACATAATATAATATCAAAATATAAGTCAAAATAAATATATATATATATATATATATATATATATATATATATCATTCACAGACAGTACTGTTTCACTGTATCACAGCTCCTCAGTACAACAAGACGTCCAAATGCCTCAAGCCAGGACCGAAACCTGACCAATTTGGTGTAGGTCAGAGTTTCTACCAGTAAGCCATCATCACTCGGCAGAGAGAAACAGCTAATTCAAGCATATTGTTTTTGTGAAAATATATATATATATATATATATATATATGCACACATACATACATATATATTATTTAAAATTTACTAAAAATGAGAGTGAGAGAAAAGTGTTCACCATTAGAAATAGAACATTTGTACATATCAACAACAGTAATCGATGCCAATATATGGTAACTGTCATGTCTCAAGTGTTCTTCAGACCAAATCTGATTTGAAGATCATCAGAATTGTGAAACTATCATATATAAATGAAAAGTGTCACTACTGACACCTGAGTTTGAAGATGAATCTCTGGACAATGAAAATGTAGGCCGCCATTTACTATAAATAGAGATATCATCATCCCTGAGTCGGGTGGGTGTTACAATTACGTGTTTGGCTATTTTGTTAACTCGGACATTAAAGTTGAATGTCCCACGTTTCAAGATGAATTAGTAATTTTCTTAGCAGTTCTACACAGTCATGTATTAACTAATAAGTTATCAATAATCTTTCCATTGACTTCTTACTTCTTTTTTGTTAATGTAATTTAATTGTGTTTCGTAAATAAATACTTTATTATTTTACATTGATGTCTTTCTGTTATTAGTTGCATTATGTACATGTGGCAGATCCAGATCACAAAAGAAACTGACAATCACCATTCAATGTTGATTTCTATTTCCACACTCTCTGTACTGTATATATATATATATATATATATATATGAAAGAAGGTACAGTGAAAGTAGTGGGTAGTAGCTCAAACATAGGGCTCAGAGAGCTGAGTTTGAATTCCAGTCAAATCAATTACATTCACTTATGTGCTAATACCCTTGGAAAAGGTATCAATCCTCTTCTTCTCCCTCCAGCTATGGGTAATTAACAAGACAGACTGGGTTTTATAGCCTTGGATGGCAACTGGTCAGAACATCTCTGAATTCAAAACCTGCGAAAGTTTGTTTGGGGACCTTGTGGCATATAGTGCACCAAGTTTCTGTATTCAGCCCTTCAAAAAGTGTGGTTGGTTCTACACAAAGCCTTCACCACTATAATCAAATCATATGTGCTGGTGTCTGGCTGTCGGTTCCTAGGAACTGAGTTGCTGACCCTCATACGTTGAATACAACAGAAGAGTCCACCATATATATGAATAAAGACAAAAGGAAAACTTATTTTAGCCAACGTGTTTTGTCTTCTGAGGAACTTTATTAAGACAAATGTAAGGATTTTATTTTGTGACAAGTATTTATATACAAGAAAAAAAATGTTATTGGTTTTTCAAAATTTTAGGTAT
>CAHIKZ030000384.1:0-82500 GCA_903632075.3 Acanthosepion pharaonis | reverse complement strand
AGCTTTTGTAATGCTGCCATGTAAACAGCTACTTTTTCTCCTGGGTGTAGCATCCATGCCATGAATTGTTCATAGGTTCCTGAGGGGGGCAATGCAAACACCTTGAAAAGTATGGCCTTTATTCTTGTCAGGTTGTCTTTTTCAGTCTCCTCCAACTGTTGGTACATATTAAATGTGCCTCCAGCCAATTGTAATGGAATGACTCTTCACCCTATTCAAATGGTAAATTAATTCCACTTTCTCTACATCAAATTCTGGAATGAGCATCAAATCAAATTTAGCTTCTGCCATTGTCCATCAAATGCTGAAATAGCTTGTAAATAGGTTGGTAACAATAATACTCTCTTGTGAGGATTGACACAGGGAATTTGTTTCAAATCTGCGACTCACAAATTCCAACACTGCAATCTGCCACACTAGACACCTGCTTCCCATGGTCTATTGGCCTGTCTATTTATCCACATCAGAACCCACACAGCTTTCTGTACATCCAGTCACCTGTATCAAACTACGTGTCCCACATCATGCTTAAACCGTGCTTTCTGCATTACAAAGGACATGAGTTTGATCCAGGCAAGCAAAATACAACCAGGTTCTTTTCCTCTGCTGAACCAGTAAAGTTATTATTCCCACTACAGTAAGTGGATCAAGTCAAGAACTTTACAGCACCCTTCATATATATATATATATATATATATATATATATATATATATATATTGAAATGGTTTTTATTAAATTTGACTGGCAAGTTTGATACACAAACAGATATAAATATTAATGAATAAAACATAATAAAGATAAACTTGCACTTCAACAGCTGTTTTGATTACTGAATGTGTTTTTTTTTTTTACTGCACCATTTCAGCTAATCCCTTCTCTAACCTTCTTCAGGTGTACAATTTGCATGAAAAGAAAGAGATCACTTTTTTCTCAATGGTAGCAAACAGCTAAGTAGCAAATATACTGATCAGTATGGCATATGAGTCAAAGTTGCATTTTATGGAGGGTCATCCAAAAATAGTCCACTTTTTTCAGACTTTGCTACAGAACAATTGGGTGATTTTCTCTGGGGGAGAGATTCCAAGTTACTAGATTTCCATTTTATTTTTAGTTTATCTTGTATAAAAACAAAATTAATTGTTTGTATCAGTCTTTTTTTTTTCAATATGGAAAATCTGTATGTATACAGATTTTCCTTATTGCAAAAAAAATGACCATCACATTTTTGATGTTGTTGAGTGGAAAATAAATATTGGTTGCAATGCAAAGATAAAAAGATATCACCTTCTTTCTGTAGAGATTGTACACCTAAAGATGCCTATAGAAGGAATCAACAGAAATATTAATGTTAACAATAAATGCAACAAGAAGGAATTCAATAACCCAGGCATTTTTTTCAATAAACACACACTCTGGCACATACAAATGTAATCGGATCATTTTATTTAAAGTGGAATTCAAATTAATGCTTAATATTTATTCCTGTGTTCATTTGGATTTTGAAAAGAACTTTGTGGCTTCCAAATTATTGATTCAAATTTTCTGTCATCTATAAAATATATGCAAATACGTTTTTTAATAAGAGATTAAAATCCCAGAACAGATTATCTCTTTGGTTTTAATCTGTTTTTATTTTATTTTTTTTCATTTGTTTGATCAATAACTAATTATTTTGTATGATTGATTTTTTGCTATTGATTTTTAATGTCACTTCCATTGTTTCTTATTTTATTAATTTTTGTTTCTTTTTGCTTAAGACAAGATATTTGGCATTAATACAATGTTTTAGATTTTTTTCCATGTCTATATATCCTTGATGACATAGAGAAGTAGGAGTGTCATAATAAAATCAGCAAATCAAGTTCAAATTCTGGCTAAAAATTATTAGATTTAAACTTATGCCTTTGAGAAAGGCATAAACTTGCTGCTCCCTGTGTTCTGTCCCATTGTCAGATATACTGACAAAAAAGGTCTCATCACCGGCATGATTTGGTAATTTGTACAGAAAAGAGTTGGTGAATGAAGAATTGAGCAAATAACTATCTTACCAGCCCAAGTGGCAGCAGCATAAAGCTGTTACCTTCATTGTCAACCTTGAGAGGAGACAATATTTGTGGATCCACCAGGTCTCTTTGGATTTTATTTATTATTATATAATAGGATAGGTTGCTTGGTAATCATCCCTTGTATTACCACACCCTGTCAGCTGGGGCTTCAGAATACACTGACTGCACCTTTGCAGAGGGGTAAGACACCCCCAATGAGGCATGACAATAAACAACATCTGGCAACAAGGCCTCTGAACAGGAGATTTTGAGGAGCATGGAACCACCTCTTAATTGCAGTTGTTCCCAGGTCCACCCTGACCCAGGGTGGTAACACCTGTTAGGATCCCAGCTATGGGCAAATAGTTATTACCAGCAATACATTTTGGAAAAAATATTACAAGTAATACATTTTTGGAAAAAAAAAAGAAATTACCAACAATACATTTTTGGAAAGAAAAACAAAATTATTACCAGCAATACATTTGACTTTTGGCAAAAACCCTCTTTATAAAAATAGATCAATGAGACCTGATGTACAAACTGATTTCTTACAAAAAATACATATTCTATTCATATGAACCTATCCTAAAAATCTTGTTAGCATTAAATAACGCAGATGTTGATTGAGGTGTAAAAGAAAATAAACCTAAACCTTGTATTAACAAATGTAATACCTTAGATTTTCTCATAATCTTTCTTTTGTTTTATTTTATTTTACTAAAATATACTTGATACAATGCCCAAGAGCCACTTAAAGTAGAGGATTACTGAATGAGGTGTGTGAAATAAATATAAGAGGAGAAAGTAGGAATGAAGATTACAATAATATGGCAGATAACAATTGATAACAATTGGTCCTAGACTTGAAGAAATTAAGTTTGCAGTATTTGGGGAAATTTCAACATAGGAGTCTGTTCCACAAAGTAGTGATTCTTGGGAAGAAACTTTTGAAGTGGGATATCATTCTTACCAAAGGAATATGTAGGGAATGAGAGTGATTCAACTCTGTGTATGTAGCAAGGTTAAATTTTAACTGCAAAGGTCTGAACTAGCGGTTCTTAAGAATGGAATCTGTCTGAATATTTGCCATGGAAATAGTGATGGAGTAGTGATAGATTTGCAATGTTATGTCTGTGGGGAAAGAGGCTGTAGGGTGGAAAATAAGTAATCCTTCACAAGGGCACATAATTTTAAAATCTGCCAAGTGCGGAAAAGTGAGAATAGAGCAGTTCCAGCCCAGTTTTTGGTATGATCTAGCTCTTGTAAAAATAAAGCATGGAGAAAAAGTCAGATATTTTCTGGAGTGATACAAGGAGCTGACCATATTTCCAGCATTTCTTTAGTAATGGATCATATATATAAGTTCTACTCAAGATCTAGGATGAATTTAATAAACATTCAAAGCAAGGAGCCTCATTTAGAGTACATTCATTCATTATGACTGGACAGAATTCAACATCAGTTCAGTTATGATGAAACATAACTAGCTTGGTTTTGGAGGTATTGAATGTTACAAGCCAGTTGTTCCCCCCATTGCACTGTTAGAGGTAGGTCAGAAAGGAGATCTTGATTTTTGGAGGTGCCACTAATAACTATGGGGTGATCTGTATAAAAATTTACTAATGATTTGATGACCAGTAATATTCTTGTCTTAATTGACTTCAGAAATACATGACACAAGAGATAGGGGGTGGTGATCTCCTGTTTCCCTCCATATGTGGTCAGTTACACCTGTTTTTCTATTTCCTCTCATGTTATGGCTTTACAATATTCTTGCAGCCTTACCTTAAAAGGTCTATCTGCTTCTACTTTATATTTCTTACCACAACTGCACGGGATGGCATACACACAGTCCTTAGTCATAGGAAGGTCTTACTCGGGAGAGGTGTCTGTGAAGTGTTGAACCAGTTTTGAAGGTCATCCTGATGTTATATGAACCACAGATCTTTTGTATTTTTTCTGATAATCCCTTCACATAGGGAAACAGACCAAAGCTGTTTTCTGAATGTTATCATCCTCCTATACCAGTTTGTTGGAGCTGCTGCCATGTACCCAGGGTAGTTGTAGGGTACTGCTTATACTGAGCATTTCTTGTACATATGTCTCTGGGTTGCCACTTAAAATTTTTGCATGATGTTGTAAGCAGCGAACGATCCCCTTCGTTATACTGTATGGGTAGTGGGATTTGAAGTTGAGGTATCATTCAGTGAATGTTGGTTTGCAGTATATGAATGTCTTGAACCCATGCTCTATTCATGATATTAGTACATTCAGGAATACAGCAGAACTAGACAGAATCATAGTAGAGATATTATCAGCATTAGATTACAGAAATAATAAATAAAATGCACAACAGTGGTGACATACCAAAAGACCTATGTAGACCCATATTCATAGCATCACCTAAGAAGCTAGGTGCAAATGAATGTGAACTCCATTGGACAATCAACCTAATGAGCTATGTAACAAAACTTATACAAATCTTGATGAATAGAATGTGCATCAGAATCAGCCTGGAAATAGGACAAGAACAGTGCAGTTTTGTTAAAGACACTGGAACAAGAAATGTGATATTTTGCTCAGAATGATATCAGAAAGAACAATACAAATGAAAAAGTATATATACTTCTTTTTTATAGATTATGCAAAAGTGTTTGATAAAGTATGTCACAAAGAACTGCTGGAATGGCTAGGTAACCTTGACATATGTGGAAAGTATGTTAAAATAATCTAGAACCTATACTAGCAGCAAACCACCTGCATATAAATAGGAAATGAAATAATTAAATTTATATACAAAAAGGGATGTAAGAGAAGAACTCCTACAGAAGGTAGTGAAGGAAAACAAGGACTAAACATCAATTGCAAGAAGACTGAATGCATGGTTGTTAGCAAAAGGAACAGCCCAACATGCAAATTATAGATTAGAGATACTAAAATCAAACAGGAGCAACAAATTAGATATCTGTGACACGGAAATCTGAAGGAGCATTGTGATAGCAGAAAATGCCTTCCAAAAGCTGAGCAAAGTTTTAAGAAACTGAAAAATATTGTAAAAAAGAGTACTAAATTGTTATGTACTATGAATTCTCCTATATGGCAGTGAATGCTGGACAATCAGGCTATTCACAGATGAAGAGACTTGAAGCATTAGAAATATGGTTCTACAGAAGGATGCTGAGAATACCTGAATGGACTCGGCATATAGAAGAAGAAAAATTAAGGTAGCAACCTTGTTTCATAAAACTGACTTGTTGCTGAGACCAAGCAGCTCTCCCCACACTAAAAATTTTATGTTTGATCCTTCGGTTAGATTTTGGGAAAATGATTATCAGCACGGAACATGTTGAAATTCCACCTTTGTCTATGATATTCACTTTTACACTAATGCCTAAGAAAAGGTATGAATCTATCTTTTCTCTCTCCAGCTATGGGTTAAGTAGCAGGACAGTCTGGGCTCTCTAGCTGTGTTTGGCAACCAGTCTAGGAGAAGGATAATTCTGAATTCAAAACCATTTCCAAAAGTCATAGCAATTCACTGAAAATAAAGAAAAAGGAAACTGTGGAAAGCAATGACTGAATACGTTTTGAAGTGACATGGCATTTTAAAAAAATGAAAAACTGTAAAGGAAATATCTAAATGAAGTAGAACTTTCTCTATTTACTTTAGAAACCATTTTTTTTTTTATAGATTTGTAGAATTTGACTGGCTTATTTTAATCTTCTTCACTAACTCTTTATATTTAGATAAGATTAAATTAGAAAATACTTATAGAATATTCTCTATCAACACTTCCAGATTATTTCAAATAGAAATTGTATTAATAGTAATAATAAATGTGAGATAGATTAAAATCTAGCATTGACTCCTTAAGATTAATCAGTGACTTTTTCATCTTTTGTTTTATGATTTTACAACCTTCAGAATTGAATGGTATGAAAATGCTGACAGATAAAAAAAAATTGTAAAATTTTAGTTTTTAAAATTTTTTAACAATAACTATTTTCATAACTCCAAGTGGAATTTTTCATGAAACATGTAAAAGAAACAAAATGTGAGAAAGTTATATTTAAACAGTAAAAATTTTTTTCAAAAACGAAATTTCTTCAAATTGTAAACCATCCTTTTCTACACTTGTTACTTGTTACTAGAACAAAGGAGAGAATCTCAAGTGTTACTGATGAAACTGAAAAGATAGAAAATATTCCATTCCATATGTATTAAATTGATGATATTTGAGACTGATGATACTGGTAAAGGATTTTGCTTATGCCTTGAAATTCTGAAAGTTAAGAAAATATATAATATATATATATTAGTTTGATAAGATCAAATTGGCAGCTGACCTAAAAAAAAAGACCTACAATCTGTTAACTGGGGCAATAAATCGCTCCTCGATTTTAATGCTTCAAAAAAGGAACTTCTCTCTTAATCGTCTTAGAGAACATTTTTTTTTCCTTCCATCAGCATGGCTGCCCTGTTGACAGGGCTTCAAAATAGGTCGAGTGCACCTCTGCAGGAGATAAAAGTCCCTAAAGGAGGTCACCTGTTTGCCATGAGTGGTGACCCATGATGCTTGAAGACAAGATCCTGGTGGTTGAGGGTTTTGGGAGTTGGGCAATATCTATCCTCCTAAACTCTAACACATCATTTTGGCCCTTACTTGATCTAGATGGGTGGTTGGATAGGCCTGATCCAATCAATCGGCTGGTCATGTCAAGTCCTAAGTCAAACTAACAAAACAAACAAAATGTGCTCACATTTACCATATCAAACATTAAACTGACTTAGCAATCAGTGGCTGTAGGGTCAGACTGGGAACAAAGGAATTTGATATGGCTGTTTCAACTTCTGAGGAAAGTCCATACTTGGGTGGATGATCCCAGATATAACAGATGCTTGGAACCCTCCCTGCATTTGAGTATACCAATCATGTAGCCCTGGAAGAATAAGGTGATGGGGATTTCCCCCCTCATCATCATCTCCACATGGGACACAAGGTGGGTGGGGAGCATGGTTGATAAATAATAATAATAATAATAAAGAAAATATGAGCACAAAAAAACAGAATACAGACACAGAAAGTGACACAGAAAATCAATCAAAGAAAAAACTTTTGAAATTCATAGTAATAGAACCATTAAGCAAGCAATCTAAGAATTGGAACAGTTTATATTTACTCTTATAAATTTACATTCATTTTTATAAGCAACTTTAAATTATGAAAGAAAAAAACATGTGAAAGAATAAGAATGGAAAAGGATTCATAAAAATTATGATAGGAGAAAGTTATATTTAAACAGTTTTTTGTCAAAAGGGTGAAAAGATTTATTAAAATTGTAAGCCAAATTCTTTCTATGACATTATCATGTTACTAAGACAGTTTACTTAATGTTACTGACAATTTGTAACAGGATAGCATCTCTAAGCTGAAATTCTTTCCTACTTTATACTGTGAATACCTAAATTGTTTTACATGCTACTAAAATACTTTTGAGATTAAAATACCTTAATGACTCAAATTCTGTCAGAGGTTACTGATAATTTTATTTGCAATTGTAGCACAGAAAGTAAAATGGTCCCTGGATCTGTAATACTTCTGATTACTTCTCCTCTTCCTTTTCCACTTGGTTCTCTTCAGATATTGGTCTCTTTCTCTGAGAGCCAACCATTAGCATCATTTTAAGATTCAGTTGAAATGCCTTGAGAGGAAATATTATGAAGTGTCTCCTCATTAAATGACATATCATGTCCATTTGTGCTATGCTTTATTATTCAGACTACAGAATATAATTACACTGTATCATTGTAGATAGAGAAGTTATTTCTTCTCATTTTAGTGATCAATGATGAGGTGCCCAATGAAATTGGTGCTGCTTCAGAAAATCCATAACTATCTGTTACTAGAGCAAGGAACTGGGACAGAAAGTGAAGTGTCTATATGTACATTTGAAAATGTCTGCTCAAAAGAGAAAAGGCTTAACTATTGTAGACAGAAAATGTAATATTTGTATTCAGGTGGTAGGCGATAAGATATCTTCTATGGAATCAATGAAATGTCCACATTCAAATCCCAGGTATCTAAATTAGAATTTAAACAAGTTTCAAATATTTAAAAAACAAATTATAATCACTCTAAGTATAATTACAGAATTAATTAAATAAAAAGTATGTTCTATTTTTTTAATGAATTTATATTAGCAATTCCTTATCTCAAAAATAAAATACAAAATCATCAAATCAGTATGAACCTTCTGAAATCATTTGATTTAAAGCTCCAGAACACTACTCTGATGTACTTTGGGATGGTGGCCTAGGTGTTGATTAAACATGTGTTGTTGTCATATAGTGGTCATGAGCTCAGTCCTTGGATCAGATAATGAAATGTATATATATATATATATACACACACACACACACTGTTTCAACAGAAATAAACAAGAGAGAAAAATGACACTGTACTCAACAAATATCTTATATCAGCCAAAAATAATAGATATAAAGGACATGAAGATGGCCAGAAACTTAGCTGAAACACTGTGTCTATAACATCTATAATAATCAAGATGAAAACAATAGTTCAAATAAATTAAAATATATAAAATTATAATCTATAGAACAAATCCTGGTACAGAATAGTTGTAGCATATTAATTTTATCTGATAACTTGCAAAATTTATTAAGAATGGTATATTTTGATAAAAATGCATTCCAATATTAAGTTCAATAACTCATGTTAGAATTACTTATTTAAATCATAAAGATATGCTATATATATATATATAATGCAACCTACAATTTTCACTTGAGAAGTAAATATAAGTAATAAACTTCAAGTGGGTTAAAATTGTATTCTCAGGTGCCAAGTTGGTGAGGTATACTTATGCAAAACTAAAGGAGCAGTAAAAACTGATTTCAATTAGAAAAAGAAGATATCACCTTAGCCTGTTAATTATTTATTATTAACAGTCTAAAAAGATACCAATATGCAATTTGTACACAGGAATCCAAATGCAGATTGGAATACCAAAAGTATAAGGAAACTATTAGCTGTATAGTATGTAGCCCTAGCATAGCACATACTATACAGCTAACGAAAGGATCGTTCATGTTGGTTCGATGATCCCAACTATGGTTGAATAATGATGATATTAAACAAATGGGAAGATTTTGTTAGAAACAAAGAAAAAAGTGCTGAACTACCAAGTAATATCAATTCTCCTATATGGCAGTGAATACTGGACAATATTTTCATAGATGGCGAACAAATGCGGCAGCAGAAATCTAATTCTATAGAAAGATACTAAGAATAACATGAACAGAGCATATGAGCAATGAGGAAGTTTTCAGGAAAATGAAAATAAAAAAGACACTTGTACTTAGAATAAGAAAGTTGAAAATTCTAGGATACATAATGAGTAAAGAGATCTCAGAGAATGTAACATTCACAGGACATATTGAAGACAAGAGAAGCAGAAAGAAACAGTAAGCTACCTAATGAGCTTGTGTACAGGGATGGCAAAGCAAGGACAGGAAAAATAGCAAGGAGAGAAATATTACTTAAAGCTACAAAGGATAGGAGGTTATGGAGACATCCTGAAGAGATGGCGCATAAAAGAAGATTGATATATATACTAAATATTTCCTGGGTGAAGCTTAGTTTATCACAAGGCCACAGCAGTAAGGCATTTTTAAGATCAAACTAACTACACTTGCAAATTGTCCAGTGAAACAATGTATACTTCATAGTTATTTACTAACTGTAACTTAGTATAGAACAAGGCTAAAACTGTAAGGCACTTGGGAGAATTGAATGCACTATATTAGTGAATTGGTCTGCAAAACTAACTTGTTAATCACTGTGCCATAGCAAAACAATCATATTTTATATTTGTGTTTCATTCTAAATCCTTTTTCATGCCATACAAGTAACAAGTATGACCTTCACATTGAATTTTTATTATATAAAGAAAGCAAGCTAATATAATTCAGAGTCTGTTGATTGCTGAAAACTGATGCATTAAGTTCTCTTGGGCCTTTCAGCTCAAATGATCTGAAGTTTATTTGCTATTCACTTGCCTCCTACCCAAGTTCTGTATCCACCAATCCCAAGTGGGAATCAGTTGTTAACTCATTTGATGCAGTTATGTTTCTCTTTGCACTTGGGTTATGCACAGTTTCCTAAAACATTCTCCTGGTTACTATTTCATGACTGTATTTTTGTATTTTGTTTGCCTTATTTTGTGGCAAAGCTGAGTCCAAAAAAGAGAATTACAAATGTTATAGATGAAGCCAAAAAGGTAGAAAACATTCCATTTCAAGTTCATTAAATGGATGATATTTGAAGACTGATGATGCTGATAATTCATGGTAAAAGATTCTGCTGATGCATTGAAATTTTGTAAATGAAAAAGAAAATATATAATTTAATGTAGATATCAGCTGTTTCTTGCTTTAAAATATTTAACAGTTTGGTTTGACAAAGATAAAATTTTAGAATAATTGGTCCAAGGAACAAGTGGCTACAGCAACAAATAATAATACAAAGGATGCCACTTGGAAGATCACTTTGGGAAGACAGGTCTTTAAGATAACAATAACTTCTGATGATGCAATGTGTTTTTTAATAAATTGATATAGATAAGGAGAAAGCCATTTTTGTGATCACTTTTGAGAAGACAGGATTTTTTAGATAACAATAACCACTTATGGTTCAATGTGCTTAATTTTTAATTCATTTTAAATAAATCCATATTTAAAATAAATGGCTTCCTCTTTCTTACCAGTTTCTGTAACTTTGATTTATATTGTCTTGTGGTTATTAGTAGGAAAATAAAATATAGCTTCTGAAATTGATAACTCTTTATTCATTTGGATATATAATGTAGAAATAAAGTTCAAACAAGGGATATAGTTTCTGTATTTCAAATCATCTGATCACTTCAAATAATGTGGTTTTAATACCCAACTCCATACATTTTAATACCTTGTTGTCTAGGGCTTTAGAATATACCAACTGCACCACTGCAGTAGGATAAAACCTTACCCAATGAGGCCACCTGTTTGCTGTGGGTGGTGACATGTAATATCTGGTGTTGGGATCCTGGTGGTTGAGGGCTTCAGGAGTCAAGGTTAAATACATCTGATACCCAACACACCACTTTGGCCCTTACTTGGACTAGACAGGGAGTCCAATCCAATCTATCAGCTGGTCATGCCAAGCCCTAGCACCTATAACTATATCACTTTATGGAGTACTTTATAACTAAATACAATATTCCAAATATACACTGGTATAAAATACAATCTCTATCTTATCTATAAGCATTAGAAGACGATGACTGAGGGTCAATCACTTCGAAGATGTCTAGATTTAGACATGGCTGTAAACATACCAGTTTGTACACATATTTGGGAGGTACAACAAATGGTTTAACGGGTGCTCAGAATCTTTCTCAAATACAAGTATACTGGTTTGTGTAGCCCTGACCTGTCATGGCAACTAGGTTTCCCCACTTGACACATCCTAATGCTGGGCTCTGAGGTGGGTGGGAAGCACAGACAGTAAATTTTTTTCTAAATCATAATTATGAATAATCAAAATAAAAAACTCAAAAGATATCTCTCAGGCTCTGATTCTGCAAAAGAATTAATTTCTAAGATTTCCTGTTCTCGTGTCCCTAGATAAAACTCCTCTGACAAAACTTTCTCCTTCCTTCATTGAAAAAGTGCTATTCAGTAGGATTAACCCAAAAAATAGTTAAGAAATTGAGAAATGGTAATTTGTTGGTAGAAATGGAAAATAGAAAACACACCAAAAGTTTAATCAAGATAAAGCATTTTCATAACATCAAAATAAAAATCTTCCTCCAAGTAAGACTGAACACTTCTAAGGGAGTCATTAGAAGCAGAGAGTTGTTGCTGGCCACACCTGAGGAAATTACATCTGTTTTAGAAAGCCAAGGAGTTAGTGATTACTATAGAATCATGATAAAAAGGAAAGGAGAAACTATCACAACAGAATATCCTTATGAACAATATCCTTACTATTGTCACACCTCAAATCTCCAAGAAAATAAAAGTTGAGTACAATATTAAATCAGTGGAACAATATATTTCTGCTCCACTAAGGTGCTTTAAATGCCAAAAATTTAGGCATCATAGGGATAGCTGTAGGATTTGCCCAACATGTGGAAAATGTGGCCAAAAAGATTCAGACCACACGGAAGAAGAATGCCACTATAAAGTAAGATATGCTAACTGCCAGGAAAACTATCCAGTATACTCATAATCATGGGGAAAAGGAGATAGTCAAGGTGAAACATAAATGAAATATCTCATTTGTGGAGGCATGGCAAATTGTAGAAAGCTACATAACAAAATGCTTCCTATGCAAAAAATAACACAAGGAATGACCACACTGAATACCAGTCAACCTGACAAATACAGAGCCCTCATTGTAAAGCTTGTACACTTAAGACCAAATGACTGGCCTAGAATTACCTGAAAGACATATACTCCAAGGAGATAATACAGACTGAACCTCAAAAGAAAGCTAATGAAAGAATTGAAATAATTAATAAAGGAAAAAACAAATACAAAATCTACCACTCAAACAAAAATCTCTCCTCCAAAAAATACAAAATCTCCTACGAAGCAAAGGTCACAGTGATCTCTTATCCACCCACCAAAAACCATCAAAAACAGACTTAAGAACTTATCTCCCAAGAGAACAGAATCAGCCAAACAAGAACCAGTAACCAAATTCCTATCCAAATCATTTTAACTGGAAGAAATGGAGGTGGAAATCCAGAACTCACAAATGGCCAAAACCTCCAAACTAAAAACCTCAGAAAATTAAATCACAACTTCATACTAAGCTGAATCCCAAAAACATTTTATAATCATGTGTCAAATAATTCATTGTAACTGCCATGGAATAAAGGCAAACATAAATGAACTGCTTCTGATAATAACAGACCTGTCACTGTCAGTTGTTTGTCTTCAGGAAACATTCCTTAAGCAAAATGACAAACTGAATATAAAAGAATACCAGCAATACAATTACATGCATAACACTGGGCTATGAGTGTCAGGCAGTACATCCATCCTTGTTAAGAATGATGTACCTCAAAGTAAAATAAATTTAATAACTCTGTTACAGTCGACTGCCATTAAAGTGGCCTTATACAGGACAATGAACATCTGCTTGGTATACATCCTACTGAATGAACCAGCAAATAAAGCTGAAATTCAAGAAATCATAAGGCAACTCCCTACACCTTTTATGATACTAGGGGACTTTAGCTGTCACATCAGCATATAGAGTTGTAAAGACACAAACCAAAAGGGTAGGATCTTAGAAACAATAATCTATAACAATGATTTATGCATTTATAATAATAAAACCCCAACTTACATAAATCCATTTTCTGGCACCTACTTGGCAATAGACTTATCCCTATGTGATCCATCAATTTATATGGATTTCTCTTGGAAGGTACTGGCAGACATACAGTATTAATCACTTGCCAATTGTCCTACAAAGCTCAGCTTACACATGAGAATAACCAACTTGTACTTGTTAAACAATGAAGATCAACCAGTATACCAAGCATGTGAAACAGCATGACTATTAAACATACATTAACTGAGTGTTCAGATCTTGCTCTCCCAAGACAAAAATGCTATAATTTAAACATGTATGAGATCTTTTAGAAAGTAAAAGTGGTTGACATAATATCATTTCTTAAAACAATGGGCCCCTACCAGAAAATATAAACCAAATGAGAATGTCAATAAAATCAATTTTTCTACAAATTCAATATCTGAAAAGAATACATCAATGAAAACAGACTATTGGCAAAAACCCTCTTTACAAAAATACATCAATGAAACCTGATCTACAAAATGATATCTTAAGAATACATATTCTATTCATACAAATCTATTGTAAAAATCTTATCAGCATTAAATAACCCATTGAGGTTGATATGCTTTAAAACAAAACAAACCAAAACATACATCTTAAAGCATTGAACCATGAAAGGCAGGTGCAAACACTGTGAGTATTTACTAGAATTTATCACTAATGATTCTGGAAAAATTATCAGTTCCTTGTACTACTCCAGTAACTCCTCCTACTATATTCTATCTTTACAAAAGCCAGATTCAACCAAAAATTAAGTATTGCTGCTATATCTGGATTGGAGCCACCCAATCCTCACTTTCCTGTCTTGATAGAATTCAGAAGTTTCTACTCGACCTTGTGGGTGATGAATTATTTTTCACCCTACAACCCCTTTCCCACAAATGAAACATTTCAAGACTCTCTATCACTGTTTTGATTGAAAATGTTCTGATGAGCTATATTTCTTAGTTCCTCTAGTCCTGACCTTCACATCTATAACCCATCGTGCTATGTACACTGGGACAAATTTTCCTCATTCCTTTGTATTCCATTAGTAAGAAGAAAGTTCCATTCAGACAGCTTCTTAAGAACTGCTACTTTGTGGAACAGACTCCTGAAATTATTTATCCTACATAACCTCATAGATTGCATTTTTACCTCCTAATGCTCACACAACATAATTTAGTAACCTTCTACCTTGAGGGGTTCTTGAGCCTTATATTGGGTAAACATTAGTAAAATTGAACATTCATTTTAAATACTGTCACTTACCAGTCATCCTATATATGCATCACTTAGCCAAAGCCTAATGTGTGCATGATTACCTGTATTGACCTCATTCAATTCTGTAGGGTCAAAATGGTAATGATGAATGAGGTGTGTGCAGTGGTGTAGAGTGGGTTTTGAGTGCCCAGGTAATTTAAACTATTGCACCTCCTCTTTAGCCATGAACTGTTATAAATTCTAGTTTTGTACGTATTTACTCAACCTAATTAATATTTTTTGTACCCCTAACAATTTAGTACCCAGGTTCCACTCACACTCTGCCACTGTGTGTGTGTGTGTGATATGAAGAAAAGGTGGTAGGAAATTAAGATTATGAAGATAAAATAACAATTGCCATTTGACGAGAAGTCAAGATTGAAATGTTCACAGAAATACTCACACAGGAGTCTGTTCAACAAAATGGCAGTTCTTTGGAAAAAGCTGTTTGAGTGAAACTCTCCTTTTACATTTGGAACACATAGGCAATGAGGGTAATTTCATTTCATGGAAGTGACATAGCATATCCTAGCTGTAAATGTCTGAAGCGGTGGATACAGAACTGGGTTAATCAAATGATTACATTATTACATTATTTTTAAAATTCATTTAAATAAAACATTTTCACTAATTTCATGTTATTACTAGTTTTATTTCATTGTTACTTTTGAGGGCATTTTTACTTTCATTAATATTTTATTACTACACTGGGTCAGTAAACACTTTGACTTCAAGAGCAAACAGTGGAAAATCAAAAGTAGCTTCTGATAAGATTTGAATTGACATCCCCACACTTAAAGAGATCAACTTTTATGGATATCACCTTATCCACTTTGGCCACAGAAGCATCATTGGTGGAGTTTTACAATAGTTTCTGTGAACAAAAATAATCAATATTTTCATAGTTTTTTTTTTTCTTATATTGCTAGTGATTAAACTCTCCAGACCATGAAAATTCAATTTTCTTTAATTAAATATTATAAAAGTTAATATCGGGGTCTAGTTTGCTATGGAAATTGACCTTCCTATGTAAGCCAAAACAAAAGATCGTCCTACCATGTTATCTCTTAAAATTTAAAAAAAGAAAAAAAACTATTAAATTTTTGATCTGTAGTGTTTAATCAATAGCAGTACATGAAAAAAAGCACTCCAGATGACAAATTTAAAAGATCTTTCATTTTTTAAACTTGAGCAGATCTTATGGTATGAGCATCTTTTGTTTTGGCTTATGTTGGGAGATAGATTTACAATGTATTTACATAACAAACTGGATCCTCCACCTATTAAATTTTATAATATTTAATTTAAAAGAAAATTCTATATTCCATGGTCTGGAGTGCTTAATCATTAATAATATGACAAAAAAAACTTACGAAAAAAATGATTATTTCTGGCCTCAGAGCCTATTGTACAATTCCACTGCATCTTTGTTGATCAAGCAAAGAACAAACCTGTAATTATTCTACCATCCTTTCATTTCCTATTCTCTATACTAACATTGTTTTATTATCTAGTAATAGTTTTAAGTCATTTTGGTAAAATTGTTTTCTTCTTCTCTGTGCCATGTCCTTTCAAGACATTGGCAATTATGGCTTTCTATTACTTCCTGTCCTTTCTATAACTTCCTGTCCTTTTTAGTGTTCAGTACATTTTGTCTTTTTGTTCTGCCATCCATTTACACAAGTTCTTTAGGTAGATTATGCACTATTTTCCTCTGCCCCTCTTACCTTCAACATGTACTGTCAGTGTCCAAAAAAAATTGTTTTCACTATTATTATTTTATTTGTAGTTTTACTCCATCTAATTATTCTTCCTTTATGAGGGTTTATACATAAGGAGTAATACATGATGTTTTGTGACTCTGAAGGGCGATACCTGACTTTCTTCCTCATTAGAAGTTACTTTATTTTCTATTTCATCTAAAGAGTTTTAAAAAAAATAATTCATGACAATTACTATCTAGTAAATTTAGAAAGCACTCTATTTCTACCAACAACAACCATTATCACTAAAAACTGTACAAGTTACAGATCCTAGAGTATACCATGAAAAAATCTGATATTCATTGTAATAAAGCTTATAATAATTGCCATGATGATGTCATTGATGTTATTGCAATTCAATTCCATTATGATGACATCATTATTGTTTTGTTATAATCTAAAGGATCAAATAAATTGTCCTATCTCACAATATTAAGAAAATTTTAAAATTTCTGAATCTTCCCCAAAATATAATCACTTGACCCTTAGCTTTTGACCCACCTGTTTGCAAAATATCACTGAAACTTTTGGAGATATTGTATGGACAAAACAAACATAGGTAAATACATAACTATGTTGGCAGAGGTAACAAATATAATGAGAGTAATCTCAGCTGATAAGAGTACAGTTTTCTTACATAAAGAATGGTTTATTCACTTCTAACCTCTGTGAAATTAATATTGGCTCAGTTGAGGGTATGTGATTTTGGGTCTTTCTTTGAACATTCAATCTTCTATTTAGAAGATTGTGAGAAATTATCCTTCTCCACTTACAGGTTGGATGTTTATATAACTTCACATTATTTGGTTCTCTTGTGTGTGTGTGTGTGCGCGCTAAGTTCATATGGGTTAACTTCATTGTTTATGTCTGTGCACTCACTAACATTTTTCAGGCCCAATTCTGCATTTGATGTCTTTGAGATTACGTTTAGGACTCCTAAGTCTTTTGACTTTCTGAGATGACACTGAGTAGGAAATTTACTTTGCAATCTCTTGGGTCACTATAGATCAACACTTCTTAGATCAAGGTTTCTGATGGAAATTAAATTCAATCCATACCTCTGGAACTCCCTGGTGTGAATCATGTGCTATACAAAGATGGAGTAGAGAACCACAGGTGTCAAAAATGATTACAGAATTGAGCCATGATTCTGTAGCTGCATTGGTTAAGACAATACCATTAAAAACAGTTCATAAGGTTTGGAAAGTGTTCAGAATTGCTTTCAAGCTAATAGTTCACTTATGATTTCATATTATTTATCTGAAAAGTCAAAATGTGTGGTAATAAAATCAACATTAACAAGATAAAATAAACTATTGAGAAAATAATAGTAATAATAAAGGATGTCACAAAAATCAACAATTATTATTGTTGATTTTATGACATCCTTTATTATTACTATAATAGATATACTATAGATTACTATATAGATAGAGTGAAATTTCTCCTCTCATACACATCATGACCAGTATCTGTGTTGTTCTGACCTCTGCACTGAGCTCATAACTTATCTGTACCATGTCATTTGATTTTTAATGTTCATCATTCATTCATTCATAACCTGTGTGACAGGAGATGAACTTACTCTCTCAGAACAAGGAAACATTCCAGAACACACTTGAGAAATCCTGTTGTGTATAGGAATGAAACATTATAAAAGAACAAAACAACAAAGACTATGAAATTAGTTTGAATCGACCAATGATTAAAATATTTCATCTAACAAAATTCAGACAAGAATACCTTTTATGCCATGTACATTGTGTCAAACACATGATCGCTACAACCATAAACTCTTTGTGTAAGGTCAACTGACATCTATCCTACATATCCCCATAATATACATGTCTTCCTCCTTCCTTTGCAACAATCTCGTTCAGTAACTCTCTACCTTGAGTGGCTCTCGGGCCTTGTATTGAATGACCAATAGTTAAAAAAAATATTACAAAATTTATAGTAGGACGAGTAAGATTATTGGACATTAAAAAAATAAAATTAATATCAGAAAAATGTTATTTAGACAACAATTCTTAATGTTTAGCATGTTTATTTTATTATATTTATTTTATCGTTTGATATTTGTTTCTATTTTTTATATTCTAATATTGTTTTTGTTTCACTTTTCTGCACAACCATTTTTGTTCATTTTTATTCTTTATTTTTGTGCTATTTTATCATTAGTCCCTTTCATATTTTTTTTTTAATCTAAAATAATCTGTTAAAAACTAGTAACAAAATATTTATAATTTAATAAATTAGAAGTTTTAGTTCTATACTATTAAAACAACAACCGTTGTTTTTCTATTAGAGTGGCTATTTTAGGAAAGCAAGCATCAAGCCATTTTCATTATACAAATATGGAAAAAAATCACAAACAGTACAGAAAAAAATATTTATATTACAATGAAAAACTTTCCCAGCAAAATAAGCATTTTAAATACAAGGCAGACTACACTATCTATCTATCCCCATCTTTTCTTATCTATTTACCTTTCTATTTTAGTTTGTTCATATCTATTTTTTTAAAAAACACAAACAGATATAAGCAAAGCCATAAAAAATATGCACTAAAGAAAAATATTGTTTTAAATATCAGGTAACCAAAAAATTTCAGGGATTTTTTTACTGAAAGAAATCACAAACAATACAGAAAAAAAATCAGAAAAATAATTCACCTCTTATTCAAAAATCTTTTCCTAACAAGATACAAATATATAAATACCTTTTAAATAAAACTGTCTTGGCTTTGATGCAAAATCTTATACAATTACAATTTTTATGTTTTCTGTTGTAATTCTTCTATTATATATATGATTATCTAGAAACAGTAAGAGACTTCTGTAGCATTTTTCAAAAGTAACATCACTAATTTCATTTTACTTTCAATAAACTGTGCATAATCAACAGGCTGCTTCTGCTGCTCTTGTTTCAAGTTTAGATTCATAAGCTCAAACAATCAACTTTTGTATCTCCCTATAGATTTTGATTGTAATTACTGCAGGTACATTTTTTTGAAGGTTACCTGATAGTAAATAATTTGCTCTGACTTGAAGGCTTTACTTTTTTAAACTAATAAAAAATGCAAGTATTTTGAGGTATAACTATATATATATATATATATATATATATATATATATATATATATATATATAGACTTACCTCAGCAATCCAAAAGGGCCAGATTGCATGTATGTTTTGTAATGGAGTGTGGAGACAGCGAATTGGCGAGCTTCGGACTGAAGGTGAATTGGGCAGCACATCGTTTGGGCGGAAGTGGTGGTGTCTCTTGTAGCCATTTTTATTGACTGGTTCTGGGTACTCATTGGCTGAGTAATGGCTGGGTCAGGTGCATAAAAGCACAGTATGCTCATTCAAGGAGTCTTGCTTCTGACGAGGAGTGGTGTATTTGGGATTGAGAAATGGAGAGAATTGTGGACTTGTTTTGCTGAATGGACCTGTTGGACTTGCATATGGTCCCCCACCCGACCCATACTCATATTTGAATAGAAGCTCTGTTTTTGAATTAAACAGTATTTTTTATCCAACTACATCTACTGACCTGAATAATCGATAAAAATATTGTCTTGTTTGTTAATTGTGACACTGAGATTGTTAAACATTAATTCTAATCAGAAAAAGGGTTAAACCTCAAATGAACTATAAACTGGAAGATAAAGAGATGGAAAGAGAGAATGGGAGACATTTTCCCTGGAAATCTGGAAGTGAAGAAAGAGTCATCTGGGTTACCTTACCACTGAGAATTGGAACAATGCACCAAGAGTTTACTTTTTTTATCTACCAAAAATCTGACATGCGGGTAAAGCAAATTGGGAAATTAGAAAAACACATGTCATTAGCAAAAATAAACGCAGTCGGAAATTATATTTTTGTTAGCGAAAATGAATTGAAAAATGAAAACAGAGAGTTTAGCTCCATCTGTGCAGAGTAGCAGTGTAAGATGTGAAGTGAAGCAGGTTGGAATTAAGTGAAGAGCAATCCCTGTGACTACTCACAAGGAAGGCAGATAATTCTCCAAATTTGTAAAGTTGATTAAGAAAGCAGAAATATGGAACAAAGAAAACCTTTATTGGGATTAATGAAAATTGAGGAATCACCGAATTGCCAGAACTCTTTGGTCCCACACCAGTTTTGGGCTGAAGTTCATGTTAGCAGATGTCTTTGGGGAGCTCAGAGACTTTTGGCTGAGAACCCACATCGACTGCCTCTGAAATTCACATCAGCTGTCACTAGATTTCCTGATTCCAAGACTTTGAACCCAGCTCCTGCAGAAATTTAGGCAAGGCCCAGTGTTACTATAGAGATTGGTGTGGGAAGAGTTAATTTTTGTTGTACCAAGAGCTATATAAAGCAATTGAAAATTAATCCCATGAATCTCTTGTTTTACTTTTCATCGTGAAGATATTTTTTCTTTAATATAGCAACCTCTATGGCTTGAACCAGCACTGTGAGACTATGACCTTTGATTGTCCACGGATGAAATTAAGAACACAGCATGGGCAGAGTTGGTCTGGATTGAAGCAACCAACAACCAGTTTAGACTAGCATCAGCATTGACCAGTGCAGAGTTAGCCTGTGGTTAGAACATTGCCCTAAGATCCTGAACCTGAACTACTAAACATGGTTACACCACTGGGTGTAGGTGATGGCGGAAGGTGTTATATAATGAGATTTCCCAAAGGAGTATCTTCTTTTTAAAAAAAATTTCTTTTCATTGATTCAGAATAAAGAAAGAAATTTATTGATTTAGAATAAAGAAATAAATACATTGATAAGGAATAAAGACTGAGTGAAAAAATTCACTGATTTTAAATAAAGAAAGAAAGTCATAGATACATAATAAAGAAAGAAATTCATTGATTTAGAGTAAAGAGCCACAAAGATACAATGTCATAGTCTCATGAGCCAATCAGAAGCCAAATGGATCATCTTCATTCAAAAAGATACCTATGTAAAGAGCTGGATAACCCAGTTTCCCTTAAGATGATTTTTATTTGATCTCTGGTGCCAAGTGTCATCTTAAAACAACACAGGTTCAAATTACTCACACATATGAGCTACACTTGTATATAAACACAGTTACATACTTCATGTCATTCATTTCAACTCACCTGCAACAATTTTCAAGAATGACTACCACACTATGCATACATATTTATACATACACACTTGAACTCTTTTTCATATCTATGAGGACCTCCATCTTTGAACACTTGAGAATGCTAAATTAACCACTTCTCTTTTCCATAAATACGTCAATGTTAACTTGCTTTTTTTTACTTTCCTTTGTTATTTCCACAAGGCCTTATCAGTATATGGTGAGATATAACATTACCAAAGAGGTAACATGCAGAATGCCATAACAACATTATTTAGGAAAAAAAAATGACAATTTGAGAGGTGATGAAAAGTAACTGAAATTAAGGTAAAAGAAATACTAGTTAAAAATTAATAATGCTTAAAATATCACAATATTTTTATTTTATTATTAACCTATTCAGGTCTAGGTTCAACCATTATCTTCCCAACATATCACTATAAACTGTGCCTCTTACTCTGTAACCCTCTACCTCAAGTGGCTCTTGGGCCTTGTACAGGGTGGACTTCATCGTAAAGAAAATCTTTTACAAGTTTTATGCTATTTTATTGTTGCTTTTTACCTAAGCATCCCAGATTAATAAAAGTCAGCAAAACAAAATAATAAAAGAAATAAAAGTTGTGAAAAGGCTTCACGTAAAAATTTTAAAAAATATGTCACCCAAATACTAAAGATAGTCACAATGATTTTTACTGAAGAACAGAAATATTTTTTCATAGATCATGACAAATTTTTTAAGTTACTTGATCAGCGACTTCTATGACCAATATATCTACTAAATATCTACTTGATATTAAAAAAACAAAATAGCAACTGTAAAACATGCTTCTTCCTCCATTTTGAATGTACTAGATATTTGATCTATCCTCAGTGACCTTTCACACTACCATCTGATTCTTTGAGATATTGATTTTGTCAAATGCACATTTTATTTTTTTATTTTAACTTTTTGTTGCATTTGTTTTTCCAAATGATATTTTTTTCTATTTTGTTCATTACATTGCAGATCCTGGTGAAGAGCATTTTAAGACAAAAGTCCTTCAAGAATCCTTACAGGTCTTACTACCGGGGAGAGCTAAAAAAGAGTGGTCGCTCACACTCAGCCCCTGAATCATTCCTTGGTCTCTTCAGAAGGTTTGTACCCACCCACCCTGAAGAGCAGTCAGTCTAGTCACTTAGTACCACGTAGTCATCTCACTGTTAGTTCTGCTACAAGATGCATTAAAAAAACATCAAGCTTTACAAAATTGTAAAGTTTTCATTATCTCCATATTAATTCTGTCGCTTGTAAAGGACATTTTTTTCTTTGTGTAGAGTGGGTAAAGATGATTTATGGAGTTGCTACTGAACTAATGTTATAGATCATATTGTTATTAAGTAAATATTAATATTATTACTAAAGGTGCTTATTATTTTTATATAATGTCCAATATTACACTCTTCTAAAACTTTAAACCATTTTCTTAATGTTTTACAAGTCACAGAAAACAAATACCAAATTTCATTTAAAAAATAGAGATAATTAGTTTACAATCATTCAAATAATTTCTATTCTTTTACAGAGAAATAAATCATTAAACATAGTGAAATTTATTAAATCATATGACTACCATAAATTATGCTGAAAGGAAGCAAGGAAATTGTCTTGCTTCATAAATAATCTTATTTGGTTCTTCAAAATAACAACTTAATTAAACAAATAATCTCATTTCAATTATTATTTTTTTTTTAATCAGTGGCAATTTTCATCATTCTATGCCCCCCCCAAATTTAATTATATGCCTCAGAATAAATGATGAATAATGAAATATTAAAATTTGGTTATGGAAAGTTTGACCAGAATAACTTTTCATGAGAGTAGTTGATTGGTAAAGCTGGAATATATAAAGTAACTACCACATTTGAAATCAAAAATAGAAGAAAAGCAAAATGAGATAAAAATAAATTTTTGCTTTATTAACAAATCAAAAAATAAGGAAAATATTTTGATAAGAAATGAATCACACACAGAAAAAGACACCCAGAAGTAAGTGTCTGGATGGGGTTGTAATCAATAAGAGTTTAAAGACCATTCTTTATAGATTAAAATATTACAGATATAAAATATTTTTTGTACCACTGCTTTTTTTTTCCACATTTCTACATCAGGGCTTTGCCATCAACAATTTTTTGTACCTGGACATTATTCCCATATGATCAGTTTTGAAGTAAAAAATTACCAAATTGATAATTAAGGAGAGCAGGACCAGTTATTTGGCAGCAAAGTCCAATTCAAAACACTTCAGAATTTAAAGAATCTCATTGAAGAATCAGGTTCAATAACAACTGAAATATGACAAAATGCTATTCAAAGTTTTTATGAAAGATTGCAAATTTGCATTGACAATGTGTTGAAGAATATAAATTTAACTTGTTTGATTTGTTAATAAAAAATGTTCTTTATACTTCATTTTACTTTTCTTTTGTTTTAGGTTTTAAATGTGTAGTTACTTTACTTACACCATATATATATATATATATATATATATATATATATATATATATATACAGTAGGTAATAAAAGTATTTAACACATCATTTTTTTTATAAATTTCACAATAAAAAAATTGTTCCATTTGAATGATACTTACTTCAAATATTTTAATGAAAATTGTCTAATTAAACATAAAGGAAGATTAAGAAACATTGTTTTGATGTATTTTTATTGCCAATTTTTGAATTTGACTGCAAAAGTATTTAACATGATTTGTTAATATTTAGTAGCATATCCTCTATTCTGCCTTACACCCTCGAGTAGCTCTCTGTAGTTTTCAATGAGCTTCTTGCATGAAAATTTTGGCAGTTTCACCCATTCTTCTTCACAGACTTTCTTCAGTTCCTTGATATTTTGGGGATCTCTTGCATGTACTCTAAATTTCAATTTTTTCCACAAATTTTCTACTGAATTGAGATCCAGTGACTGGCTAGGCCATTCCAGAACATCAATTCCATTTTCTTTGAACCAGTGTTGAGTTGTTTTAGCCATGAGTTTTGGCTCATTGACTTGTTGGAATACAAAATCTCAGTCAAGCCCCAAACCTATTGCACTTTTTAATAGATGAGTTGATGAGATTTGCTTGTATTTTTCTGCATTCATTCTTCCTTTGATGGTATTTATCAATCCACCCACAGGGAATCGAATGTGGCACAAGGCCTTTTAATGTGGGTATCTCTGAGCCCGTAGGCCCAGCCAAAAATAAATAACCATCCAAACCCACCGAGGCGGGCCAGTTCCGTCAACCTCCCCCAACGAAACCCTACCCTTCAGCGGACTTCGTCCAGGTTCCTCTCTGCAAGCAGAGAGTTTGACAGACACCGGACCCGGCAGCTCACAAAGCGCAGATACTACACTTTGATCCTAGCCACCGGGGCGAAAGGGTATTCTTCCTTTGATGACTTCCATTTCTCCTACTCCATTAGATGAAAAACAACCCCAAATCATTACACTCCCCACCCATATATTTGACTGTTGGGATGGTGTTTACTGGGTTGTATTTAGTTCCTTTTTACCTCCATACTTTGGTGCACATGTTTCTCCTGAAAACCTTAATTTTCCTTTCCTCTGACCAAATAACTTTCTTCCAGAATTCATCTGATTTAAGTTCATAATTTTTAAGAAATTTCAAACTGTCTTTCACATGTTTTCATTTTAATAATGGACTCTTTCTTGGTATTCTTGAATCCAGGCCTGTACGATTCAGTGATCTTTTAATTGTATCTTTACTTTTATTCTGGCATTTTTCACATCATTCTGAATTTCTCTTTGAGTCAAAAATGGTTGTTTCTTCACACATTCCGGACTACATATTGTTCAGTATCCTCATTTAATTTATGTGGATGACCACTCCTTTAAATGTTTTCAAGAGTATCATATTTTTTTCCACTTTCAAACAACAGCACCTACTGTACATATAAACAAATTTAAATCTCGAGCAATTTTTCTGCAACCCTTTACCATCTTTGTGCAGGTTTATAATCATCTGTCTTTTGTGCAGGTTTATAATCATCTGTTGATCATCTTTGTGCAGGTTTATAATCATCTGTTGATCATCTTTGTGCAGGTTTATAATCATCTGTTGATCATCTTTGTGCAGGTTTATAATCATCTGTTGCATATCATTTGACAATTCTTTTGTTTTAACCATTTTTATAAGTTTAGATAACAGGACAATCTGTAGTGTATCAGATCTATTATCACTCTATGCCAATTGGGTGATGTGCTTGGTTAATACATATATTGAAGACAACCTGTGATTGGTTAAGTGCAAATCATATCAAAATAACTGAAAACAGTTTTAAAATGCCCTTTTTATCATATTATTTGTATAGGTGCTAATTACTTTTGCACACAATCAAATTCAAAAATTAGCAATAAAAGTACATAAAAACAATGTTTCTCAATTTTCCTTTGTGTTTAGTTAGACAATGTTCATTAAAATATTTGAAGTATCATTCAAATTGAACAATTTTTTATTGTGAAATTTATAAAAAGCCGATGTGTTAAATACTTTTGCTACCCACTGTGTGTGTGTGTATGTGTATATATATATATATATATATATATATATATATATATATATATATATTCATTGTTAAATTATTCCGCTGCTTTACCCTGTCACCTACACTTCCTTGCAAATCTCCCTGGGTGTGCTTTTGATAATGGTGGTTACTTTTTACCTTGCATGTCTATCCTACCATTGTATTTCTACTGCTGGTGTAATGTTGAAACGAAAGGTTTCTCTTGTGGATCACTTGTAGAAGAATCTAGCTTGATTTTTATATGGCTTTTTATTCTGAATTGTTATTTTGGAGAGGAGGTGGGAAAATGTTTAAGGATCTTGTTTGCAGCAACAATTTCTATATTGGGGTAAACAGTACGATAAAACCCTATTATTATAACCACCATCACAATAATTATTTCTTTGTACAGTTCTTGACTAAACAGATATTAGTTCGTTCACTACAAAATTGAATCTCTTCCTTTCTCATATATTTCTGTGAGGCAGTACTGAAAAGTTCCTGGCCCAACACACTAATAAGTATCTGAACATCAAACTTCTTGGAAGTGCTTCTTTTCAGCCTGGAAAATAAAATCAGCCAAATTAGCTCATATTCTTTGCCTTAATACCTTGACATGAATTCTCTTCTCTCTGTAAAGAATTTTGATAAAATTTCTTATCACTGGCATGCCACAAGATTAGTTGGAGAAGAGTGAACTCATAGGCATTTGGACAAATCACAGTTCTACAATTAGGCAGTAACAAAAAAGTCATGAATTCTATAATCAATCTTTGCAAAGTCCAATCAGTCATCTAACCAAGCAACCAAAAGTGGACATTGAAGTCAACACCAAGTGGCAGCAGTCTTTTACATGCTTGAATGCAATTTTCAGGCCTGAAGATTATATCTGCCTGATGATGGTTATTACATGAAACTCTGAGTAGCATATTTTGATATTATTGTATTAATAATATTATTATATATTATGCAAGTGTGTGTGTATATATATATATATATATATATTCTTCACCATTTGGTGCAACTCTGAGTTTCATGAACACAACAATCGTCAGGCACAAATTAATGATTGCTACATGCATGAAACGGTGAGGAATAAATGTATGTTTATTCTTAGTATAAGTTTTAGTTCTGTTATTTTACATTGAACATGGTTTTATTACCACCAGCACTCACTGTACACTATTATATATATATATATATATATATATATATATATATATATATATTTATATATATTCACTATTTGCCCATAGCTGGGATCCTAACAGGTGCTACCACCCCAGATCAGGGTGGACTTTGGAACAACAACAAAAAAAAAACTATTATGTAAATTTTTGTAACTTTGTATAATATTTATGCATTACACCTAATCTTTATTCAGTAAAAATTTCATTGCTAATCATGCATTACTTTTTAAGTAATACACATATTTATGTCTTTGTTGTTTCCATTCCTTATATTATGGCTGCTACTATATATATATATATAGGTCTCTGCTGTTATCTTCAGCATATGAGCATCCAGTGGCTCACTTCTTAGAACCAAAGGGACAGACTACCTGCACATAAGACTTGGTTATAGTGATGAAGGCTTGTGCAGAACCAACCATACTTTTTGGAAGCACCAAATACAGAGAACTTGTGCACATAGTATGCTGCAAGATCTCCAAACAACCATCCTCAGGTTTTGAATCCAGGGTTTTCCTTCTCTTATACTGGTTGCCAAACAATGCTAAAGAGCTCAGTCTGCCCTACATGTATGCACACACACACTGTCATGTTTCCTCCTCTGATGGACTTTATCAAGGCAAATTTTACACTCACACATACACACATATATTTATAAAACAGATAACATATCAAGTCACATAGTTCATAGTTTCATTTGAAGTAAACCTTTTATCATTTGTATACACATACATACACAGATAATGAAGTTTTTGTATTTATTTATTTCTAATAGCTACCAGTTACACCAATAGATAACTATGAGTAAAAAGAAAATTAATGAGAAAACTTAAAAGACTCTTGACCCCTCACAATAAATCAAATTTATACCCAAATACTTTTTCAAAAATTGCACATTCAAACTTATGAAGTAATTTTATGTTAATAAAAGAATAATAATACAAACTCTTTTTCCTTGAAATGTTAAATAAGATAAAAGTTTTTATCTAGAAATTATGAAATTGTGCAACTCTTGTAAAAAAAAAAAAAAAAAATTTAATATTTATTATATATTTTTACTTTAAAGTTTTCTTGTTCTTGTTGAAATTTATTGATACATTCTCCCAGTTTTTCTGCATTGAATTTAAGGTAAATTGGATAAGGATTTACCTTAAATTAATTTCAGAAAAGGCTAATATATATTTTGCTTTCGAGCCATTCTGAAAATAGAATGTGGATTCACCTTAAACTCAATGCAGAAAAACTGGGAGAATATATAAATAAATTTCAACAAGAACAAGAAAATTGTAAACTATACAGAATAAATATTCACAGCTTTTTTTACAAAAGTTTCTCAATTTCATTCGTTTCTTCCATCATGAAAAATGCCAGCTTAGCAGAAAAAGTACTAACAAATTATTATTTAAGCAAGCACACAAATACACACACATATTTCTTTTTTTTATGATCTGACGAAGCCTAGTAAAGGTGAAATGAATAATCTAGTTTCAATGAAACAGTTTTCCATTTGACATATTATTCAAACTTTGTCTGGATTCTATATCTTATTTTATACACAAAAATTATGCTTAATGATTCATATGCTAAATAATTAAAATATGAAGCATTTAGTTTCATATTAAAACTGCTGTCAATAGAATTTAATATAAGAAGATACTAAATGTCAGATTTTATTTTACTAATCAATGTTTTCATAATAAAACTGATGTTGGTAAGATTTTTAAGATATATTTATTTATGAGAAATATATTTTATGTTTGCGTATATAACATCTACTCTTATTAAAAAGACTGATAACTTGTTTTGGGTGTATCAGATTCCATTATGCAACATAAATTTTGTATTTATAAATTCAAAATATATAGGTGATATAAATATGCATTTGATTAACATTTGTTCATTGATCTTGTTAACTTTTTTACTCATTTGACTTCTCAAAGGTCTTCTTTCCTTAAGCATTGCATTCTATTCTTATATGTGTCTCTTAATAATGGACACAAGTTTTCTATTGGATTACTACCTAGAGAGGTTGGGAGATACTCCATTAATTTTAAATATCATTTGAGTTTCATAATCTGGTAGATTACTGAAAAATAGATCAGGACTTAAATCCAGCACTATGGGGCTACTAAAAAATCAAAAAACATGAACAAAACTTTCCAGGAGTGTTATAAAAGCTTTAAAATATTGACATTTATTGTTAGGATTATTAATGTTGTGCAATATCTTCTTTTAGCAATATGACATTCTTATGATTCATAACAGAAGAACAAATATTGTTAGTGATTGATTTCACTTACCCTACAATCTCTTGCATTTCACATGGTTGTAAAGTATTTACATTTCATTGATCATCACAATTTCCTTAAAAAATAGAACATTTTCATGACATCAAATAGTAAGTCATACACAAAAAATACAGTCCAGTAGTTTTTTTTTCAATTATGTGGAAGCTACACATCAAAGCATTTAACATAACCAAATTAGTGCAAATTATTTTAAATGCTTGATTTGTATATATTGAGTGTGTTGGCTATCTCCCACATCATATAACCTTAATTATTTGCAAATATTGTTTTGATTTGATCCCTATCAACCTCAACTAGTCTACCTAACTTGAGCATCATTTAGTAAGCCTATTTTGAAATATTCAATCATCACAATTTTCTTCTTTAATATGCTATGTTCTTTACAATGGAGGTGACAATGGCTCTTCATAACTTTGTTTCTTGTAGCTCTAAGCAACATTTCACTCTTTACCATTCCACCATTCATTTATATGACTTTAAATAGTTACTTGAAATTTTCCCCTGCTTCTCCTGCTTTTATGTCCTGTGAATGTCAAATTCACCAAACCCTCTTTCCTCATTGTGTCCCAGAAATTTCAGCTGTCTCCTTCAGATTTTAATAGCCAAGTTTCAATTTCAGTTAGTGTCATTATATTCACTTATGTGCAAATACCCTTGCAAATGATATGAATCTACCTCTTCCTCCCCCAGATATGGGTTAATTAGTAGAATTTGTATCAGAAAACATTCTTACAACCTAAAAATATTTTTAGCTTCAAATAATCTGCAAAAAGTTAATAAGCTGTAAAAAACAAATCAATCAATTAATCATGTTTGATCTTCCAGCTGATCATTGCATGACCCCATTGCAAAAGGTGCGATTTTATATTTTTAATTTTGCACATGTGCATTGTTTGTTTTTGATTTTGTCAACTACACAGTATAGTAAGATCAGCTGGGCATCATCTGTGAGAAAAAGAGCACTATGATGCAATTCACTTTGCCAGAAGTTTGCAAATGGCATGCTGTACTGATTGGCATTCATGCTGGAAACTCCAATAAGAACATTTCAGAGTGTTTGGGTGTCAATCTGAGGACTGTGCAGAGGATTTGGAAAGAGTTGGCTGAGTCTAATGGTGATTACAAAGGTACAGCAGCTTGGAAAACTCACTCTGATCATTCTGGTAAGAAATGACCTCCTGAATTTGTTGGTGAAGGCCTCAGACTCAACACAGAGGCCTAAATCAAGTGTTTCAAGGAGGTACTTTTGCCTGGGTTAAGATGGTGGCTGCTAGAAGACCCTATGTCTAGTAACAAAACTCTTCACCATGCCACACAAGTAGGAGAAACCAGCCATGGCTGTCAGACAATTTCTGCAACCACATCACCCCTTACACTGGCCACCTAACTTCCCAGACTGCAACCCCTTGATTATTATTTGTGGGATGCAGTTCATTGAGAGATCAACAAAATTCCTTGTAATACCAAAGATGAACTGAAGGCAAGGATTATGGCAGCATTCACCAACTTAAACAACTAATATATATATATATATATATAATATTATTTGGTAATCCACATTGATAATTCCAAAGACCATATAGATCCAGAGAGAGCTCAGTGTAAGAACAGAGCAAATGATAATTATGAAAGCGGAGACTTTGGAAACCCATGGTAATATTTTATTATTGGTTTTTTAAGTTTCCGCTTTCGTAATTGTATATATGTTTCTTAAAGGGGCCTTTCATTTATCAACTATGAAATTTTATGTAAGAAACTGAATGAGCATATAACTAGTTAGCATATGTTAAACTACCTTTCCACCTCTTTCACTGTTACTTCCTAGGAAAGGTGAATATTAGACTTCAATACATCTTACTAAATAATGTAACAACCTGTATCTGCCCATAAGGAAATTATCTAGGATTTATATGCAGACAACTTCATGTCATGACTTATATTAAAAAATTTTTCCAGTAAATTTGAATTTAGTGTAGGTCAAATTTGATAGGTTAATCGCAGTAAAGCCCACAAGCCTATTTTTTTTAATGTATTCTGCTTTTGAAATTAAATTAATCTTTCACTCACCAGTAGTTTAACATTGCCCAAGGAGATAGATTTGTAGTGTTGAAACATAATTGTCATTATCTAGCAATTTTTAACATGTTTTAATATCCTAAAATATATATATATATATATATATATATATATATGCAGGGTATCCTAGCATAGCCTCATCAGTGGTGGCAATGGCATCAGTGATCTTTTGCTGTAGATCAGTAATGTCCTGTATCTTGTTCAATACACATTATCTTTAACATAACCCCATAGGAGTGATATCTGGTCAATCAGGTGGTCAGGGAATTGGGTGATCCCTTCCAATCCACTGATCTAGAAATGTTAGGGATTCATTAAACAATACCTCTTTCATCAACAGGATACCTGAAATACACAAATGCAATGTGATTATAAACTTTATAACTACTGAGTACATAGAACAAATCTGATTAAGATATCACATCAATTGCCTTCGTAATATATTTTTTTAAATTGTAAAGAGACTTTATGGACACCCTGTGTATTAATAATAAAGTGTAAAAAATTTTTGTGCAACAGATTTCATACTTTAGGACTTCATCAGACAAAAGTGATATTTACATTGATATAACTACATATGTACACAAAGGGAAGGGGATGGTGAAATTTTAAACTTTTAGATTAAATTTCTTTTCTTTTTAATGTGTTTTGGTATATAGTCTAGCCAATTTCATTTGGTTTCTTTTTTTTTTTTTGTTATGTTTTTATCACTTTTGTTATTAAATATCCCACATTGTGATAATAAAAGATCTTCCAAGAAAGGTGAAATGTAAGAACCTGGATACAAATTTATTTTAGATGGTCTCATTATTAAAGCACTTTCTATACACTTTCATTTTAGTAAAGTGTTTTATCTTTTAATTAAACTAGCATTTTTAAATCAAAATTATGATTAGACTCCAATGAAATCCTAAAGGATGAAATATATCACATGCAAAATTTTTGCACTTTGTCATTAATTTTCCTAATATGGTTCTGGTATATAAAAATTTATACTTCACTTTCTCTCATATATATATATATATATATATATATGCTTGTGTGTAGAATTAAGTTTAGTATCAAATGAACATAAAGGGGTTAAGCTAATTAGAACTGATAAATATTTCAGGTTATGATTCTAATGGCTTGATTATGATTAGTTTGGTTGCTAAAGATCTAATTCAGTGAGTGTTTAGTCCAAATTCACACATTTTAGCATGGTTCCAAAGTCTGAAATTACCTGTAAATATAACAAGTTTTTCTGTACTTAGTTCTGCTAATAGTGCTTATTTAGAAAATGGATGTGAGAAGAAATGCTGGTCTCTAGTTAAGAGGCTAGCATCTCTAGAAATGTGCTGCCTCTGATTGTTGGCTTATTTGTTGCTGTTTACCTAATTGGTGTTTAGATATTGTGACTACTGTGTGTAACAATGGCCCATGTATTGTATCTTAATATTTAGTAATTGTCAGTTGATGTTGAGTAGTCAAAACTAAATTTGGCTTTTGTTCTCTGCTATGGAAATTCTCAGCTTAAACAGAGCAAATTTTCAATTCTTCTAACATTTGTGCAAGAAGCTTTCTGTGTAATTAACAATTGGTTCAGTTGAATGAATATACAAATTCTCATCAGTTTTTTATTCAGTTTTTTTTTTTCACTTCTTTTTTGAATTTTGGATTTGCTTAAAATAATGCAGACTTTGCTAAGTAATTTCAGAATCCAACTCTAAAGATTTCAGCTAAATTATTTGATTCATCAAATATTTATCTGACCTCTGTTCCCTCTTTACCAAAAGGAGTTGATGTCAGCTTATGAAATATGAAAGAAAAATCATTTTGCAAAAGCTAAAAGAAAATGGATTCTAGTACAAGATATTTTAATATATGGGATATGTGTGTATGTGTGAAATACTATTTGTAGAAGGCTAAGAAAATGGTGGAAACTAGGTGCCAGGGTTAGTAATTCTCACTTTGGAAGTGGCACTATGTGGCTTCTTTTCTCTCTCTCCCACACACACACACACACACACATATATATATATATATATATATATATATATATATACACACAATAATATGTCAGATTTTATCATGCAAGTTAATGTTGGATAATACCTATTTTATTGCAAAATGTTTGACTTGCATAATAAAATCTGCCATTTTATATATATATATATATATATATATATACACACACAGTATATGTATAAGGATTAATATACACTGATGGGAATTAAATTTTAATACCCTGAAAGATGATGACAGTTCTGACATGGGTACAGTATGTGCATGCTTGTGAAGAGTATATATTCTGATAAAAATAAACTTTTCAACTATTTTGTGATGTAGCAACACTCATACCAGTACATCATCTCTCTCTTTGAGATTTAAACAATGATACATGCAGCAATAAGATCCAATAGAGTGAATGAACTCATACAAGCAAATGTCATGCTACAGACATGCACATGTGCTTCTTTAGCACATTTACTGTCAGCTGAGAAGAGTTAGACTGTCTTTGAGAGGTTTGATAATCATTTCAGAAAAATGTTGAACATGACACATTAGTGGTGCTTTGATGTAGACAACTGTTATCAAATGATAATTCCTACACTTGTAGACCAGTTCCTGGATGGCTACATACTATAGATGCTCAACGGGATCAACACATTGTAAAGGCAGCAATAACACACTAAACAGTATCCCTAGTACAGAGGAGAGTAAATATGGCCCAATTAGTATCTAACTGAGCTTCCACATACACTATTGTGCCTATCTACACTAGTATCATTAGAAGGTTACTTGGTGGATCAAAGTGTACTCTAAGTGTTCAGTGATGAAAGTAGGTTCTCTATTCATGCAAATGATAGTTGTTTGCATGTGTAGCATAGACTTAGGAAATGACATCCTCCAGCAGGTATTCACCTACAATATATGGCATCATAGTGTGAAGTGTTACATAGGTTACAATTTTCGCTTACTTTTGGCATTTATGGAGTGAACACTGAATAGTGCCATGTACATCCAGAACATTATTCAACTTGTTATACTGTCACTCCTCCAACAAAAATGCAATATGCTATTCCAGCAGAATAATGCCCACCCACATGATGCCCATGCTATTCAACATGAGCTGCAAAGTGTTCAACAACTTCCCTAACTGGTATGATCAACAAATTTGTTTCCCATTGAACATGTATGGAATGATGTTCGAAACAATTCTTGCTGTAAAAGGCAAAAAATAATGTATTGCAGGATTATTATGTTAGGTTGTTTGGTTTTATATATCAACCCTTGTCAAGTTATTTGATGTCAAATTTTCTATAGGGGTACTCAGTGAGAAATTGAGCTCACTACTCAATAGTAGTGGTTACGCCTGCTTCCCATTACCCCATGCTAAAGTGCCTTGCAGGATGGCATTTGCCATCTGTATGAGTATATGCATGCAAGTGTACACACCTGTGTTAACATCCAAGGAATATATTACAGTATATTAATATAGAATCTGAGTACTGTTGATACATCCTTCATTTTGGAATCTTTGCACATATTAAACTGTATATATGATCATTTACTTAATCCAAATATATGATCTCTGTGTTTAATCTTGTGTAAATTGAACATATGGTATTGTAGTTTTATTTTCCATCAGTGTATACACCCACACACACCTACTCTTGTTAGTTTTTCATTGTGATAGGTATATACAAAACATAAACAGTTAGCAGTAATAAAACATTCATTATAATAAACCAAATGTAAAAAATCAGGCTAATATATATCATAAAGAATGTTTGTATTAAAATCTTGCATGAGTTGCAAAATAAAGGTTATTATGGGTATTCAAAAAGTATAACTTAACATGACACAAGGACAAATTGGAAAGGAAGATTGTGGTTTACTAATCTTCCCAATAAGGATGGCCTACCTGCTATTTTATTCTTATAGTTTATGCTCCAATAGAATCTGGTGGCTCTCACAGTAAATAAAGTAACAACAAGCCAACTTGGTACATCAACACTCTTTTCAGCATTCTGTCTAATTTTTGTAATGCTGTTGTTGAGATGGTTTCAATTCTGCCTCAGATTTTAAATTTTTTTAATCTTTTGCAACACACCTGAACCATTCCAAATGGTCCAATAATAATTGCCAGCTTTATCTTTGTCAGTTTTTTTTCATTTCACATGCAAGAAATATTTTGCCAGCTTTTCATGCACTTTCATTTTCATTCTGTGCTCTGATCGAACAACAATACTCACTGTCTGATAGACTTTTTGTTGTTTTTGACACTTCTGAAACTTAATTTAACTTCTTCATTGATATCAGCTAGAATCTTTAGACATTTTTCATACGAGATGTATTGTCAATCAGTATTGTACTAAAAGACTATCTGTTCAATTTGACATTTTCTTTATCTTTCTTTTAATACAAAGACAAGGAAGAAATAATCTAGCTTTCTAGACAGGTTTTATTTAATTCTCCCTATGTAAGTCTTTATCTGCATTCAAATGGAATATGGCAAAAGGTCCAATTCTTTTCATGCATACTTTGGGAAAATTGAATATTTTTAGAATGTAATAAATTATCCTCTATAAATATATTATGTATAAATTTACATTCAATATATATGTAATTTAAAAATATATGTAAAAATTTCATTTCACTGATAAATTTTATTCACAAACTGCTAATAAAACGTTTTATAGCTTAGTGATAAATGAGCCTATAATTTTTTGTATGTGTTTTACGACTTATCAACCTTCTGCAGGTTATTTAAAGCCAGAGCTGGGGGTGAGAAGAAGAGGTGGATCCATACCTTTCTCAAGGGTATTCGTGCATAAATAAATATAACGATACTCTTGGGAAAATTATGACTCCTCCTCTTCTCTCCCCTGCTATGAGTAAATAGCAGGTCAGACTGGATCCTATAACCTTGGGTGCCAACCAGTCTAGAAGGACAGCTCAGAATTCAAAACCATTCAGAACAATTATCCATTACACCACCCACACATTCAAGCTTACATCACCTGATATTTCCTAGTGGTCACCCATTTAGGTACTGACCAAGCTCAACATTGCTTAACTTTGGTGATCATACAAGAACCAGTGTTTCAACATAATATGGCTGTAAGCCTCCTGTAAATTTAAAAGCTAATTGTACAACTACAAAACTAATTGCTCATTCTGATTATCAAAAAGAAAAATTTTAGTTAAAACCTGGTAGTAAATACTGTGAAATTTATCATTTTGCAAAAAATAAATTTCCTGACTTATAGCCAAAATGCAGACATCAACTACTTTTCTAATGAACTTTATTTTTCAGTACTTTATATGTTTTAAATGATGGTCAAAATTTTGAATTTCTCTCTTGAAAATATGGTCTAATATTTTTTCACTTGGGGAAAAGCCAAAGAAAATATTGAATGCCTATAACTTATGATGTCTCTGAGATTTAAAATTTGAGCTCTGATCACTGTTGTTGTTATCAAAATTCCAACCGTGTAAAAAGGTAAATAGGAATTGTTAAGTTTCTCAAAGATTCTTTCAGAGTTTCTGATCTTTGGAAAAATAATCTTGATGTAAATATAACTACTTTTATGGGAATATCATGTATCCTTAATAGTTTTCACACAATTAATGATCATAATTTATTCTGTTGATTCACAATGTTGTTACTACCAAAAGTAAATTGGAATTATAGCAATGAATTTTTTTTAAGAGCCAATCTCTTGAATTATCCTTTGGAATGACACATTTGAATTTCAAGAAAAATAATTGTCAGAAGAAACAATTTTGGTTCATCCAAAGACTGAAAGTTCACTTCTACTTGATAAATTTAAAGATTTATTCTTTGAGGAAGCATTCAGTTTGCTTATCTAAAATACATAATTTATTTCATAAATATACTGTAAATGAAGCATATTAATTAACAGACTAATTCTGTTATAATTACTTTCACATTAAGCACAAAGAATTAGTGCTTTTTGGGGGTTAATTTATCGCTCTAAGTATATCATTTAACATTTAGTATTGAAAAGTTTGCAATAATTTTGATGTCATACCAACAACTTAGCATCAAAGTATCTTTATTATTTCATGTACTTCTAGATAAATAATTCTTGCAAAAAATTGTGTATATCTCATTTTAAGCTTTAACTTATATGAAAGTGCTGATTTACTTGAGGTACTGAATGTTTTTATTGGCTTTGGTATTCTCAATTTTATTTTTATTTCCCTCCCCAACCAAAAAAAATAACCTTATGAAACTGAGGTTATAAAAGATATGAACATTTTAAAAGTTTCTTCTATAGACTACATTAAATGCTAACATGATACTCAAGTAAAAGCAAATACTTTCTTCAGAATTTAGATACACATTCAAATATTTGCTCAGGGCTTAAAAACTTTGCACTAACTCTTTGGCTTTCTTCTCATCTGTGTTAGTATTTTCTGTCTGAATTTCTGAGATAAAAATTTATCATTATTTACATCATTTACAGTTGGGCTAATGTTCTCATCTTTTTTGCTATTATCACAAAGTCCCAGCCACTCTGTCCTCCAGTCTTCTTCAGGTGTCTATTAAAGCATGTAACATTCAAGAAATCTCAAACTAAATCCTTTATTTAATATTTTATTTGATAGAAATAGACTGTTCACATTCCACTATCCATGTCTAAGGATATCTTGTTATTTAGTACTGCTCAGTTATTGCTCATCCTGTTTTCACGCATTCTAATTCTGCATTACTCAGTTACTGTGTCACCAAATTCATAAATCAACACTATGGACTATCCTTTAAATAAAGACTTCAGTTTGAAATTCCTTGAAGGTCACCTAGATTGAGAGATACCTGAAGAAGGCTGGAAGGCACAACAGCTGAAACATTTTGATAACAACAACAACAACAAAGATGAGAGCATGAGTCTGAATGTAAATATTGTATTCTTCAACATTCTTATTACAAAAGGTGACGGTAAGTTTACTTTCTATTAAATACTTAATATTGTTAAATCTATAGCAAGTGTCATATTCACTAGTTACAGGATCACCAAAATGATTGTAATTTTTATCTATAATTAATATTTTGTCATTTTTATACTATTGCAGCATTAATTTCCATTTTAATTGTAAAAAACAATGTTGTTTATTATTATTGTTATTATAAATGTATTTTCTGTGACTGTTTTGCAAGATGATTTTAACCACTTGAAACTGGGATATTTTTTCTCTTTCATTGCACCAACTGTTTTTTTAATTTTACTGTATCTCTTTTCTGAACCCAGTGTTCTTATTTACTGCTAATATCAATGTATTACACCATATCATCAAAATATCACTACCTGATACATTGTCAAAGTAAGAAAGCTCAAAAGTTCTTCATAAGATCTGAGATTTTTAAATACTAGGATATTGTTTATAAAATGCTGTTTAAATTTAATTACCAGTGCTAGGCAAAAGTACTGGCATCTTGTGAATATATACTCATCACACATCCAATTGCAAGTTGGTGAGGCTATTTATCCCATAGTTGGAAGTATTGAATTCAGAGTTGTCCTTCTCCTAGACTGGTTGCTACCAAAGTCTATCCTGCTATTTACCCATAGCTTAAGGAAGAAGAGATGGATTAATATCTTTCCCAAGGGTATTTGCATACAAGTGACTGTAACAAACTCAACTGATATTCAAACTTGGCTTTTTGATTCCTCAATTTGAGCTGCTGGCCATTACTCCACCATGCCTCTATGTTAAATCTATGTGTTTAATGAAGATTAATGTGCATTGGCAAGTAAGATTATGTTGAAAAATAAATATTTTTTGTGCAAAATAAATGCTATTTCATCATTAAGCTATGGAATTATTGATGTATCTAAATAAAGTACACTATTTTCAATACAGCATAAGTAGTTATTAAACCTGCCAATAAATGAGGTCATTTTGGTAAAATATTTGATTAACTGTTCCAAGACAAAGAAATTTCCTGCAAAGTATCTCTTCAGACAGTTCCAAGTGGCTAATAAAATCCTCAGAAATTTTCTCTTTTTTTGTTTCAGGGAGATTAATCTATTTATATTTTAAAACTGGAAAATATTCTGTATTACACTGTAATCAAAACTTTAAAATATTTTACTTTAAACATAAAGTAAAAGTCCAGAAATTCAGGTCACTAATGAATCTCAACTTTCCAAAAACTGACAAACTTTGAAATATAATGGTCTTTTGTAGATGTGCATGCATGTATGCACATCTATTATATTTCAAAAAGGTAAATTTTAAAAAGATGAATTAAATTGTAACAATACTACATACATATTTGATCCTTATCAAGACATACTTGTTTCTCTTATTTATTTCTACAGAAATTTGATAAACACTGCTCAATAATCCCCAAAACTTTTAATGTATTTAACTATGTTATTCTATATATATATAGAGAGAGAGAGATAATATTAGTGGTAAATATACACATACGTATGCAAAATATATAGATATATATACATAGGTGTATACACATATATGTATATTTTTTGAATAAAAAATTCTGAGAGGATAGAATCCAGGTAGAACTCAATGTCCAGGACAGAATAAGGATATAATAAAAAAGGCTTAAACACTAATATTCCATGGTCATAATTTATTCCATTGGAATCGTAAATACGATCCAATTCATCAGACCTACAAATTCAAAAAGTAAACAGAAAAAACAACTCCGAAATATATATATATATATATATATATATATATATATATATATATATATATATATACATATTCTCAGATAGAGTGTATCTGTAGAGGAGGCAACAAGCAACAAAAAAATAATTAATATATATATCAGAATTTCCCAACTGTGGTTCAGTTAGTGCTTGCTAGGGGTCCCAAGAGAAATATCAATAAATATGCTAATTATACGTAAATGCATTGTTAAATAATTTTCATGCTTAATTTGACATTTATAATTTTATTAGGAATACACATCATATTCTATAGGGTATTCATTGTAAACAAAACTAAACAAAAATCTCTATTTTCTAGATATTGGTACAGAAAGTGAAATCAGTGATCAGAGCTCAAATTACAATTGTGTTTATTGCATTCACTTTCACACTTATAACCATTGACAAAGGCATGAATCCATCACTTCTTCTGGCTATAGGATAAATAGCAGGATAGACTGACCTCTCCAAACTTGGGTGGCAACCAGTTTAAGAGAAGGAATACTCTGAATTCAAAAACATAGAAAAGGCCATGGATAACCACTGCATTATCTTTCATAGACTATTCACAGATAAAGAAAAAGAATCTATGCAGAAACATGGTCACTCTCATTCTGAAGAGATAAGAAATCTATTTAGCATGCTATAAAGTAATCTACAAAATATTCACATTATGGCTTTTAGACTTATGGCCTCATTTTCCATCCCTAAATCAAGGAAACTCTTTCAGTGTCTTAGTGTCTAAGAAAATACAAGTTGAGTAGTTTGTCAGTGGTTTATATTCCTTCTATCAGTCACTTTTACATGTGGCATGATGATAGTTTTTTGCTGTTATAAACTTCTAAATAAAGTAGTTAAGTTTATTATGATTGATATTTAGCTCCATGTTTTCATAGATCTAACCCTAAAATTTGTTTTCAAGGCAGCAGTCTTTCAATAGCTTAAAACTTTGAAAAACGAAACAGATTAACAAGAAATGAATGAGAATTAAAAGTCATTCATAAAGTTTGATCTTAACTAGTGATCAGCATAAGTATTATCTCTAATTCTCCTATATGGATGTGAAATGTGGACACTGTTGGCAGAAACAGAGAGAAGGATCCAAGCATTTGAGAACAAATGCATGAGAAAACTCCTTGGCATCTTCTATTGGGAACATGAAACCTATGCGTTTGTGCAGAAAAAGATTGAAATTTTGTAGGCCATCAAGAACCTCTTCTAGCCACTGTCAAACAGTGAAAAATGGTGTGGTTTGGACACGCTACAAGACATGACAGTTTGAGCTGATGGCTGTCATTGATAGACCATTGTGGAGGAAATTCAGTGTGGCTTCTGCATTCAGATCCCCCCACAATTACAAAAATCAAAGGGATGATGATTATCTCTACGCTTTCAAATCTCTTAATGTAGTAGTTTTTGAAAAGAAAACCTCTGATGAGACTAGTGATGAAAAATTGCAATATTGTGATAAATAAATTTCTCTATGCAAAAGCAAAAATGGACATAATAAATCTGCACAACGAATGATACTTAGCAAATGACTTTACATGGACTGGTAATCAAAGTTGTAATGGCTGTGGTCACAATGACTTCATCAAAATTAAAAAGACACTTCATAACAGATCATAGTCATATGAAAAAATAAAAAGTGCTGATTATTTTTAAAAAAAAAACTATTGGAATCCCAAATACAGATTTTTATAAGTCAGTGTGAATGAAAAGGCTAAAGATGCAAATTTTTTTGATTGCAGAAATTATTACATTGAAAAGTAAAAGTTACTGAGAACCTAATAATACCAATATATAAAATTATAGTGGGTAAAATGCTGGAACAAGATGCAGTATGAGAAATTAAAAATGTTCCAGTTTCAAACAATATGATAAGTCAATATAACAATAACATATATGATGCAGGAGAAGTTTTGTCCAATAAATTGAAAAATATTAATTTTTCTTTCTAGCTTGATGAGTGAAAGTAAATGCTTTTCTCAGATTTGTCAATGTAGATGAAATTCAAGTCTCCTTTCATTCATATTATTATGATTATAATTATTGCTATCCACCTAGTGCCTCATGGTATATAAAACCTCTGAGTGAGGTTCCTGTAATCAAATTATTCTATGGTGTGGGGTGATTGGTCCCATGCCTAGCCTCTGTACTCTGAGAAAAGGTTGGTTTTCTCAGGGTTTTCCTTCCCTTAGATGACCACATATTCTCACACTAACATGTTCTGTCTACTTGGCTTTGTGAATTCAGAGATTTTCTTCTAGACTGGCTACCAACCAATGCTAAAAAGCTCAGTCTACCTTACTAGAGGTAAGAGATAAGTCATACATTCCCGAAGGATATTTACACGAAAAGTGAAAGTAACAAACTTGTCTAGTCAAATTCCCACTATCTATTACACCACTTGTACATCCTCATAGGGAATCAATAAATATGTTGCTGCAGTCTTCAACTTCTTTTATGTGTGAGCAGGCTCTTTCTTATTTAACAAGTACCAAGAGCAAAAATAAAAACCATTTCCAAAGGCATATTGGGACAATGAAACATGCCTTCCAAAAGTTAAGCAAAGTATTAAGAAACAAGAAAATTTCATTAGAAATGAAGAGTACAGAACTATTATGTAATTTCACTCCTCCTATATGGCAGTGAATGCTGGACAATCTTCACACAGATGAAGAAACTTGAGGTAACAGAAATGTGGTTCTACAGAAGGATGCTGAGAATAACATAGACTGAACATGTGAATATCGACAAAATTTTAGAGAAAATGGAAACAAAAAGGGCGCTTTTATTTAACATCAGGAAGAGACAGTTGAAATTTCTAGGCACATAATGAGGAAAATTTACTCACAGGACATACAGAAGGAAAGAGAGACCGGGGAGAAAAACAACATATAACCTACCTAACAAGCTTGTGTAAATGGAAAGCAGAACAGGGTTTAGGAGAGATAACAAAGACAAAATTTACTAAGAGCTACAAAGGTGTTACGTTGCTCAGAGAAGAAAGCTAGTAACCTTTCACTAAGGCTTTACTGAACTTAATTCACAGCAGCAATCAACAAAGGAAGAAGAACGCAGCTTTTAAAGAGGAATGGGGATGTGTGAAAAAGTCACGTGGACAGTAAAGATAGTTTCCTATTTGACGTGGACAGTAAAGATAGTTTCCTATTTTCTTTTCTTTTATTTTCTTTACGAAAATATAACAAAAGGAGAGGAAACTGTGGAGAGCCATGATCACCAACATCCTGAAGGGACACAGCACACAGAAGTAGTACATGAAAACAAGCACAGGTTTCTCATTAGAAAAGTTTATTTCATTGTCTAAATTGGTTCCAAAAATAACATTGCCTTGATTTATCTCATGTTTTCTAAATGTTGTCAATAAAAGACTAAATTATTGTAGCAGTTGTGTTTTGTTATAAACTTATTATAGCACTTACTATCTGTTTCATTCTGTTAGACAGAATGTTAGTTATATTTCTTTGTTGTGGATACAGATATGTTTGATTTTTTACTTGTACAAATGAAAACCTCTTTGAGGTCTATTAAACAAGCTGTCTGATTTTTGTTTGAATTTCTAGAATGAGGAGTTATCATTATTTACATTGGGACAAATCTCCTCATCTTTATTGTTATTATCACAATATTTCAGCCATTGTGCCCTCCAGCCTTCTTCAGGTATATGTCAATCAGTTAACCTTCAGAGAATTTTGAACTGAACCCTTTATTTAATCTACAAGGATATATTGTTCTCATTCCACTGTCCATGTCTGGGGATATCTCATCTTGCTCTTATTTACTACTGCTCATTTATTGTTCACTCTGTTTTCATTTGATTCTAAGTTTGTACTATCAACTCAAAGATTAAATGCACTATTACCATGTCACCAAATTCAGAAACTATTAGGCATGGAACCACAGCCTAGTGGATTAAAGTGTTGGTTTCAAAGAGTTTTTGGGATATTGGAACTCCAAAGGATTTGTAGATATTATAAATTCAGAAGTCTCCAGTAGTGCATCCATTCTTTGTAATCTTACTAGAGTTTATACTTTATAAGAGAAGAGTTTTATGAAAAATTTATGTTTACAACATATAAGAGTGAAAAAGAATATAAGAGAAAGGCTGTTTCCTTAGACTTGAAGAACACAGACTGCACTTAAAGGAGGTTGAGAATCTGGTATAATAGATTTATCTGAAGAGAAAAATTTACATTTGTAATATGTCTAAATATTACAATAGATACAGAATGAGGAAATTGAAAGAATTAGCATGGGACAAATTGTTGGCTCGATGCATGTGTACATTTCAACATGGTACGGCTTCCATTGATCAACTGGAACACTGTACAGAATTCTTTGTTTAATAAAAAAGGAATTGAGAATATCACTATGCTAAAAATTATAAAAACAAACTGTACTACATATGTTGCTGAAGACAGAATAATTTATATTACAAGTGTTACTGTTCATGTATAACTTTTCTGTTTGCTGCTGTTTTTTGCTTTGCACTTCTGGAAAATTGATACCATTAATTTTTTTTCCACATAAATAGTACAATTAAGAAGGCCACAGAATAGATCAGCCTAAATCTTTTGGAAACAATCCTTCCTTAGGTTCCATGCATGATGCCTGATTGGTCAATAATCTCTTTTTTGATTCATGATTGACTTGGCAAAAGAATTCCTACAGTAGGCTGCCATTACTTTCTGTGGTAGATTGGTTGCCAACCAAGGCTATAAGACTCAGTCTGTTCCGCTATTTAACTCATAACTTGGGGGGGGGGGTTAGAAGAGATCAATTTATACGTTCCCAAGGGTATTTGTGCATAAGTGAATGTAATGAACAACTACTAGAATTTGAACTCAGCTCTCTGATTTCTCATTCCAAGCCATCATCCATTACACCCCCCTGCACATTACAAATTCACTTGTCTGAAAAACTCTTTCTAAAATACAGATTCATATCATACATCAAGTTTATAAATAGTATATTCTTGCTTTTTATTAGGAAATAGTTTCTAAGTCAAAGGCTAAACAAATTGTTTATAAAAATTATAGTTAATTTACAAATAGTTTTTAACAAATAGTTTTAATATACGTGGCTTTTAGCTTATGCTAAGCAGTATTTGTAGACAAGTAAAAAAGTTAAAAGCCAAGAACATACAGGCTCTGTTACACTTGAAGAAGAAAAATTCTAATACAAAGAAAATATATATATTTTTTTGTAAGCAAGCTATAACAGATATTTAGAGTCAATAATATTTTTTAGTCTTCCTCATAGTGTTGAACTTTAATTTAGTTTTGCAACAAAATTTGTATCAGTATTTGTTGCCTATTACTAATCCTTTTTCTCAATAAGGAAATATATGATGGGCCTAATCTAGAATATTCCATTAAAAAGAAGGACTTTATAAGGTTCTTTTAATGAATGAACTGGAAGCAATAGACTTAGATATCATTAAGAGTTTCATCACTTGAGGAAAGACTTATTTTGGTTTGTTATTGTACAAAGCCTATCCAGAAAAACAGTTTGTCTATATGTGCCACTGATAAACTAAGTTAAATTGTTCAAGTTCTTTTTTATTTTGGGGTTATGTGTACAAGTTATGAAACATGTATCTTGTGTACACTCTGAGATATAAACAAAAACATAGCTTGGTATGTTTTCCATTACAAAGTAATGGATACTGGCTTTTATAAATATAAATAGACTTATCAGATGTTATATTATTTTTATATCATGAAAATGTCTGCCTCATTGCCATTTTCCTATATTTTAAATATTATCAGATCTTATTTATTATTATTATTGTTGCATTATAAAATGTTTAATATTTATTTTCTATATCACATTATTATCATATATATTATTTTTTTATTATAAAATATTGACATTTGTTTTCAATATTATGATTTATTACTTTTTACATTATAAAATTTTCATTGATATTTTTGTCTATATTATACTACATTATTTATATGATGTTTTATATATATTATTCATCAGATATTATCTATATATTATTATATTTATTTTTTATTTATAAAATGTTCCTTGATACTCATTGTTAAACACTTCTAGAAGAGCGTGATTTCAAGAAAAGAAAAAGTAAAGTAACCATGTTCAACACTATGTCTTTTCTTCTCTTGAAATCACTCTCTTCTGGAAGTGTTGCAAAATATTGAAAGAGTTACATCAAGTATTTTGTTTATTCTCATTATTATTATTATTATCATTATTGAGATATTATTTATTACATTATTGTTATGTTATTCATTTATGTTATTAATTTATATATTATATATATCCCTTGATATTTGTTAATTATCTCCTACAGCAAATAAAACTTCTTTAATTTTTTTTATCTGAAGCAATCAGCACACTCAAAAATAAAAATATTATTACAATAATAATAATAATAATCTTCTTTAACATAGTTTTCATTTTCAAGTAGAAATCTTACATTATGTGTGCTCTCTATCAAGTCATACAACCTTGGACAGAAAGCACCTTTCACAGAATATTTTTTTTAATCAAATTCACCCCAAGCAAGGAAGACACAAAGAGGTTACTGGATGTGAAATGATTTGAAAACAGAAAACATTATGAACAAGTGAGAACAATAGTAGAGTATTCAGGAAGACAGTAGATAACAATTGGCATTGCATTTAAATCTTTGAAGATCAAAGTTGGCTGGAAAACATGGAGCAGGAAGAGAGTTCCACAAGCAAAATGTGCAAGAAAAGAAATTGTTAATATAGAACCAACTGTTACATCTAGCCAATTCTACCATAAATTGATGAGACTTTGTTGCCAATCTAGTACTGCACTTAAATTCAAAAAGTCTAGGTACTATAGCAAGGAGTTCATACAATTACCATGAAAGTATTTATAGAAAAGGCACAGGGAAGCAACTTTATGGCAATGAAAATGTGACTAAAACTGAGACACCAGGTCAGGATCAATATTGTTGCTGATTCTCTTAAGCCTAGGTGAATGGTAGATTTATAGATATGTAAAATAAATTCTGGAGAAGAAAACTGTCTAGCATGACAGTAAACCAACTTTGTTAGCAGCTGACCTAGTAATGGATTCAATGTAGTCTTTCCACTTCATGTCAGCCAAGAATGTTAACTTGAGAAAGTGCAATGAGTCACTCTCCTGGAGGTCGGCATAAGCCATGCTGATGGAAGGCAGAAAGGGGTCTCTCAGATGATTAACAGAGAGCAGTTTAGTTTTAGAGGCATTAAAATTAACAAGCCATTCTTTGCCCCAGTTAACAACAGACTGTATGTCCTTTGTGAAATCAGCCACCAATTTGACCTTGTCGAACTTATCAGATTTAGTATCAAGACAGGAATAAATGGTTGTGTCATCAGCATAGATACCAAGTTGAGAGCTGATGCTATCAAGAAGGCTACTGACAAAAATTAAGGATAGGACCCTGGGGCATTAGTACAGAAAAATCTAGAAGAGACGCTGTTCAGGACAACTCACGTTTGTAAATATTATTCACGAAAGAAATAAATAAATTCTTCTTCCTTAAACTATTTGTGTTATGGATTGTTCTCTATCGATCACATGAACATTCCTCAGTAGTATCTTCTTTAACTAACCCTGTGCCATTTAAGTTGTCAAGTTATATATGAAAAATATCAAATAAAATAAGTATTCTTGCCAACCAAAAAAGTAATAGCTTAGTTTTTTCAGGAATCCTTAAACAGAACCCTGAGAAATACAAGAGGATACCGAAAACTTCTTGGCCCAGCCCACTTCTCAAAAACCAGTATACTAATATTTGATCATTAAAATACTGATTTTGGAAATGTGTGTCAGACTGTGAACTTTTCAACATCCACCCTTATAAATATTTCAGCAATTTAATATATCTTTGTAGATATTTTTGTCAAACTACATGAACTCCATGTTTATTTGTACAATCTTTAGTAACAAAATAAACAATCAAATAATGCACAATTTAAGTATCAAATGACAAGAGAAAACTGAAGAAAGAATGAAGCACATTTACTATTTTCTATACCATTATCTCCTGGCTTCTTTTCTAGTCTTTCATCCAAGTAGCACAGAAGCTTCCTCACAGACATTTGGTTGAAATACTAGACTGAACCCCTTTCTGTATATTATTCTTGAATTAAGTAAAATGTAAAATCACATTGAAAAAATATTTCAAGTTGAATTAAAACTAGTAATAAAATAATAATAAAGATTTTAAAGCAAATAAACTGAAATATTTTTCTTGTTTTTTTTAGAAGAAATGTTTTATTTATATTATTTACATTGTTCAGACTGTTATCCTCATTTTTTTTTTTGGCTTATTCACAATGTTTTACCCGTTGTATGCTCTGGCCTTTTTCAGGTGATTGGAATTTCAAACTGAACACTTTCAAAGATGAGGACAATAGTCCGAACAATGTAAATAGTGTAAATAATTACAATATCTCATCTCAGAAATATAGACAGAGATGTTTTATTTTAAAATTTAACTATATCTTAGTCAGTGTGGACAAATTTTCTTTACTCATTTTTTTTTATTTTGCTTTTTGTGGAGTTTTTTTTTTTCATTGCCATCTTTTTGACTCAAATCAACCAGCAAAACTAAGGAATTGTTTTTGTTTTAATTTCTTTAAAGTTTTAAATGCAATACATATAACTTCTCATGGATGCAGAAAATAAAAATATTTTAATTTTTTTCTATACTTTAAATTGTGACTAAAACTATCTTGAAGGAATTTTTAAATCATGACTTTTTATATTTTTCTAACTCTCTTTATTATTTTTATTTCTATTTTAGGAAGGTGTCAACCGATGCCAATGTTGGAGCTACAGTTGATGAAAACTCTTAAACATTGCTTCTGTATTTTATGTTGCCTGCTTGTGTTTCCTAATGATGGATTCAAATATCAGCTTTTGTCAGTTGGAAACTCCATTTTCACTTGTGCTTTCTGGGCCACCCTGTCCTGCTTATAACCCTTAACTACAGCTAACTGACGTGACAAAATGCTGACCAGACAACAGCTAAGTGTTGTTGATCACTGCTTTGTGGACCTTGTGGTCCTGTTTACTACACAGCTAACTTCTGCTGATCATGGTCCCTAAATAGACTGCATGCTGGTTGACCAACTAAGAAGTTTGGAATAAGAGAGACAAAGCAAATAAGGAAGGCATCTGTTGCCAAGACTTCAAGTTTATTTGTTGGACTCCCAAAATTATGAAGAATATGACAAAGAATGACAAAGTGTATCTGCTGCATTTTCAACAAAACACTTGCGAGACTGAGATTTGAATGGAAAATATTTACAAAACAGATTATTATTATTATTAACAATAAAAACTTGTTTTATTTTTTTTATTCACTTATACAGAATACAAAGGTGACTTTTGATGGGAATCTGCATCAGAAAAATGAAAAACATCAAAGGTTAAAGTGATATCTTCAATTTTTTCCATGCAAGATCAAAATCTGGAAGCATTTATATAAGTGAAGGAACTTTTATTAAAAATACTCATTTATAATATATATATATATATATATATATATATATATACGCACACACACATATGCAAAAGTAGGTATAGAGTAACTTTGTCAAAACTCACCTCCATGGACTTCTTTTTCTGGGGATGTTTAAAGAATATATATTTTGTGTTTCATTACTGTATACCAACCTTTGCATCCCTGTGTGTGTGTATATATATATATACACACACACACACACACACACTAACTTATGTCTTAAATTAAACACACACACATATATATCTCCAAGAGGTGGTGAAAATTTCTTGGCCCATCTCCACCTTCCAACAATAATATTCTGATGTTTGGAACATGAGTTGAACCAAGAATCTTTTAGTACCTTCTATCTTATATATATATATATATACATTTGCATATGCATACTTTATGTAAGTTTGTGCATTATAAGCCATATGTATGTATAAAATTTTCAATTTATCTATAAACCTTTTTTTCTTTTACTTTTATAATTTCACAAGTGTTATTTTTTCCTTTTTCTTTTCTAATACACTTAAAGATAAAATGATTTATCTGAAAGAAATCATAGAAAACTTCCTGAGAATAATCAAAAAATAAAATAAAACTATTGTTAGATTTTTTTTCTCCAAAAAAGAATTCCTGGCACTCAACTTCTCACTGTTCTTATTTTTCTAAATTTAAATTGAACAGTACATTTGTATTTTTCTTTTCTTTTTGAGGGGTGGGTGACACCTTTTTTGTCTATTTTTTTGTGATATCAGTGACACTTTTTTCACTATATACACATACATATATATATATATATATATATATATATATATATATAGTTTCCTCTTAATTCTTTGGGGAACATAGGGCCACAACAACACCTCTCCAATAAACGTGGTTCTGGGCGATCCTCTTCAGCTTGGCCCATGTCATACCGGCTGCCTTCACCTCTGCGTCAACAAGAAGTGCACCAAGTGTGTTTTGGTCGGCCTACTTTTTGTTTCCCTTGTGGATTCCAGTCAAGGGCCTGCTTGGTGACACTAGAAGTAGGCTTGCAGAGTGTGTGGCTGATCCATCTCCATTTATATTGAGAGGTGTGAGACATTTTTATTTTTGAGAGAGCAATCAGTGACACCTTTTTTGCCTTTTTTAAAAAATATTTTGAAGAATGGGCAACATTTTTTTAGAGGTGGATGCAACACATTTTTTTTTCTTTAAAATTGGGCAACACCTTTTTTTTTTGAGAGAGAGAGAGAGGTGGGTAACACTTTTTCTTTTTTCTTTTTTTTTTAAAGAAATCTACAAAGTACCTTGTATTCTGCACCAGAACTTTTTACGCGTATTCAAGAGAAAAACCACTATGAAAATCTGTCAGGCTGCTGACTGTGTTATTGATTTTTATTTATATATGTTGGTTTGCTATTTTTCTTATCTATTGGTCATTAAATCCATGTCCCAGTGTGAAAATGAATATCTTTACTATTTCCTTCAGGAAAGAAATGTCTCATCCAAAAAAAGTAATTTGATTTATTAAACTTGAAAAAAATATAAATTTATTTTAAACTAGTTTCTTAAACTGCTATCATGATGGTTTGCTGCATTGATACAAACTAACTGTATTTTAATAGTAAATGATGAAAGTAAAATAATTTGTCATTGTTATTATCTTTTGCTAATATTTAGGAATTAGATAAATAAAAGAACTGGCAATAATTTTTGTAAGAATTTAAATTTCCTAATATATCAAATTAACTTTACATTCTAATCTTCATGTTCTATTGCAACTTTGGAAGAAACTACAATTTATTCCAATAAATTTGTTATTAAAAAAGGCAATAATTATTTTCTATTTAAAATATTTAATATCTAGGCTATGAAATGAAAAACATTCCCAAACTATAACATTTTATTATTATTGGTAGTAGTAGTGATAATATTATCATCTTCATTATTAATAATGATCACAATCTGTAAATTGACATATTATCTGGAGATTCCTCTTCTCACAATTCCCATAAATCCATTTGGAAAATAGAATCAAAGATATCGGTAAAAATGTTCAAATTAACTTGTTTCTGTTCATCCATAAAAATCTTCCCGAGATTAATTTTCCCTTATCCATCTCTAAAAACAATTTAAAACCAATTGATTTCCTATTTCTTCACAGAGTAACATAAATTAAAAATTTTTCATACTTGTTTAAAAACAACTTCTGCTGTTCCAAAGTGAAAAAACTGGATTTCTTTGCTAGAATATCTGATAAAATACTGATATTATAAATTTAGACATTTATAAACATTATAAGTGACTTCAAGAACTATTTAATTTTTGTAGAAAAAAATCATACCAGGAAAATACAAAAATTACTCCATTATAATATGAAAACTAATCCAATAAACGGTAGAGTAATGGTTAGCGGCTCGGATTGAGGAATCGGAGAGCTGAGTTCGAATTCCAGCCGAATCCATTACATTCACTTACATGCTAATACCCTTGGAAAAGGTATGAATTCTCTTCTCCTCTCATCTATGGGTAAATAGGAGGACAGACTGGGTTCTATAGCCTTGGATAGCAACTGGTCTACTGCAGAAAGAAATGGCAACTTACTGCAGGAAAAAATCTGCCTCATCAGTCATGTATCGAAAGATGCATGATCGCCTAAGTGTGTATCACACATGGCACATAACTCACTGACTGACCCCATTATAATTGCATTAATTTCCCATTAAAATGTTATGAAAACTATACTTGTCAAAGTATTATGAAAATAAACCACAAATGTAAGGACAATTATTTCAGTCTTAATTAATAGCTAAAAATATAAGATATGTTCATTATCAAACATAATTATTTTAAAATATTTTTTAAAACCTTGCAACTTAAGATTAGACCTTTTATGCCACTATGCATGAACAAATAAATAAATATTGATTTATATAAATATTAATTGAAAAATATAAAATGCTAACTGAAAGAAGAAAAATATTTTTCTTTTAATTCATCAAATGTTAATGTTGGACAAGTGATGTCAATAAAATTATATCTAAGTAGATCTAACAACTTTCCATAAAGATACTACTTCAATTACTTTTCTAATATTTATGGATTTATGTCATAGAAAATCAATATAAATCAAAGAAAACTGATCTATAAAATGTTAAACACGAATTTGTATCTATTTTGCATAAAATTAAAACATGTTTGCATATGTTTTACTTAAATAGGAAATTTGTTTTATTATACATTGATTAGTTCAGACTAGTGTTCTCATCTTGATTGTCAAAACAACAAGGTTTTGGACATTGTACTGTTTGACCTTCTTCAGACATTTGTCATTATTTGTAACCTGGGAATTTTAAACTAAAAAAAACTCTTTCGTTAATCCACGGGATAAAATTCCATTGTTGATGCTAGGGGAGATAACTCGTGTCCTAATAAATTCATCCTTTGTCATTTCCAAAACTGGGTAATGTGCTTTTAAGCCCCGCGCTAAGTATCTAATAAAAAATTCTGTAATAGTTTTATTTAGGTGTAAATTTACATGCTAAATTCGAAAATAACAAAGAAATTTTGATAACATCTACCATTTTGGAATTATCGGCAATAACAATTCGAACTCAGTCGCGTTCATCGTCCGTTATTTAACTACATTCACTGCAGAACATTTTGAGCGCAGAAGCTTAATTAACGGCCTTTTTACTGGTCTTAACTCATCTTACTCATCTAAATTACTGCGCACTTAAGTTGTGTAGAAAGGCAATCACAAGCTTTTTAAATTAAAAAACAAATTAAATAAGATAAAACTTTTTTAAATTAAAAATAAAACAAATAATAATTAATGTGTAAACTTTTGTAAAGAGCATGAATATTTACAAAATAAAAAATGCTAGAAAGGAAATAATAATTAATATGCAAACTTTGTAAAGAGCATGAATATTTATAAAATAAAAAATGCTAGAAAGGAAATAATAATTAATATGCAAACTTTGTAAAGAGCATGAATATTTACAAAATAAAAAATGCTAGAAAGGAAATAATAATTAATATGCAAACTTTGTAAAGAGCATGAATATTTACAAAATAAAAAAATGCTAGAAAAAATAATAATTAATATGCAAACTTTGTAAAGAGCATGAATATTTACAAAATAAAAAATAAAATGCTAGAAGAAACTTTGTAATTAATATGAAAACTTTAATATGAACTTTGAAAAGATCATGATTATTTACAAAATAAAAAAAATGCTCCTTTCTAACAATTTTTTTTTATTTTGTAAATAATCATACTCTTTACAAAGTTTGCACATTAATTATTATTTCCATTCTAGAATTTTTCTTTATTGTGTAATTTTATTTTGTAGATAATCCTACTCTTGTAAAGAGTAGGATTATCTACAAAATAATAAACTTTGCACATTAATTATTATTTCCTTTCTAGCATTTTTTTATTTTCGTAATTTTATTTTGTAAATATTCATGCTCTTTGCAAAGTTCCTGCACTAATTATTATTTATTTTATTTTTAATTTAAAAAAAAACAACTTTTTTTTATTATATAATTTGTTTTTTCAATTTAAAAAGAAAGCTTTAAAAAAAATCAGTTGGCACTGCTTCACTACACAGAAAAAAGGGTTTTACTATAAAAAGAAAAAACAACACTTGCCATTGCTTGTCTATGCAACTTAAGTGCGCAGTAATTTAGATGAGTAAGATAAGTTTAAGAGCAGTAAAAAGGCCATTAATTAAGCTTCTGTGCTCAAAATGTTCTGCAGTGAATATAGTTAAACAAGGCTGGTAATGGTGAACGCGACTGTTATTGCCGATAACTCCAAAATGGTAGATTTAATAAAATTTCTTTATTTTTTAATTTAGCATGTAAATTTACACCTAAATACAATTTAGAAATTTTTATTTGATTCTTAGTGCGGGGCTTAAAAAGCAAATTACCTCCAAAACCTAGAGTATATAACTTTTTGTACCCTCCAACCCAGAGATTGAACTTACAACCACTAGCCAACTAGATCTAACACTTTTACCTCATAGAACAGAGCCTAGTGGATAAAAGTTCAATCCCTAGTTAGATAATAAAAAATGTTATATACTCTGGTTCACTGGAAGAAATATACATAATCAGAAGGACAAATTAATATGTAAATATTATCTGCTATGATATTTCCCTTTGATGTAAACAGAATTAGAATAATCTGCACATGTGGATTAAATAAAGGGTTCAGTTTGAAATACCTAGAAAGTTACAAGCTATGACAAAAACATGAAGAAGGCTTGATGAATGATAGTTGAAATGTTATGATAATAAAAACCAAGATAAGGATACTAATCTAAGTAAATTAATTTACAAGAATTCCTCATTGCACATATGTAGAAACATTCACACCTCTAGCTAATATATATATATGTGTATGTATATTTACCTGTACCATAAAAATATAAATTTTAATCAAACCATTAAATATATATATATATATAAAAGAGTGCTGAAAAATTTTGGGTCTTCTTTCTTCCAAAAATCAATATTTTTCATTGAAATACTGATTTGGGGAAATAGGTTGGGTCTGGAACTTTTCTGCGCTTCTTCATAGATTTTGTATGTATGTGTGTGTAAAGTTGGATAAGAATTCAAAAGAATGGTAAATATACAAGATAATTTGGAAGACTTTTTACCTTGACATGTTTTGACAGAAGAATTTTATTCCACCAGGACAAAATCTACATTATCAAAACAAAATATGATTTGCATTAAATATCAGAATGACTTGATTTTTGTCTTGACTCTAGTTTTGTCTTAGAGATTAGATTTGAACTAATTTCAACTTAGTTTTTTTTTTATGACTTAAATATCCTACAATGTTTCAGTACTAATTTTCTAAGTAAAGGGAATATATTGAAATAGCTTGGAGGGTTTGGCATGCTAGCCTTCTACACAAACTCAAGGGCTATGGTGTCACAGGACATATATTTTGTTTAATCCATTCATTCCCAGCAAATCATGTAATGAAGGCTGTGTTGAACAGACATGCTTCCAGATCATTTCATACTAATGCAGAGGTCTCACAGGGCTCTATCCTTGAATCCACACTGTTTCTGATCTTCATCAATGATCTCCCTGATGTCATCAGTTCCCAACTAGATATTTATGCAAAGGACACAACCTGTCTTAGTAGTGTTACGAATTTTATCTCTCGACAAAATTCAAACATATGGCTGTGAACGGGCTTTGCTTAAAAGAAAAAAAAAGTGATTAACGTATATAAACAAACACAAGATAAAGTTATACTTATTTTAATATAATAAAGATATAGAGTAGGAGAAGGAAATGATAATAAAGACTAGGAGAAAGGGAAGAAAATTTAAAAATTGTCATAAGAGAAATGTTCAATGGTTTATCTGTCGAATAATCTTATCGACGATTTTTGATCATTATTTCTTTTTCCTTTCTTTTTATAAATAGTTCAAGGTAGACAAATCTTGTTTTCCTTTATATGCAGAAATATTTAACTCAAGTTGTTGCTTTCTTTGATTATCGTCTTGAAAATGCTTGGCTTTTGAATTCCTGATGATCCCAGAAGATTCTAAAATCTCTGGAAGATCGGAAGACAATTTTATGTGAGAGCCAGCCCATGGAGAAAGAAATAAACATTTGTATATTTTCTCAGTGTAATAGCTAAGATTCTTTTGATAAGTTAATGCAGGGATGCACCTAACATTGAATGCTACATATAAAATCAAATCGAACTGTTGAACCAATTCAAAAGCAGTCAAGGCCATTTGGTTGTGACCTAATTCTGCAATCACCTGATGTTTGTGAGTTCTCAATATTATCCAGTTTTGAAGCAACAGGAAGAAAGAATGAAAGATAAATTATTAAATTTCAGGGTGGGAGATTTATATTTAATATCAAATGATTGATTTAATTCAATTTAATTACTTTTAATATAAATAAAGAGATTCATGTAACAGTAGCAAATCTAACAGACCTGACAAAGTAAACCTGGCAACTGCTCTTGAAAAGAATTTCCAATCACTGGTTGACTGGGGCAAGAAATGGCTTGTAAATTTTAATGCCTCCAAAACAAAACTGCTTTCATTTAATCACCAGAGAGAACCTTTCCTGTCTGCCATCAGCATGGCTGATGCTAAACTCCAAGAGCTACACTCTACCACTTCTTGGCCTCACGTTTTCTACTGGCAAGGAAAGTTGGTTCATACCAGAAAATTTTTCTCATCAGAATACATCTTGAACATTTATTAATCTACCAATCACCTATGCATTGAATACTGTTGCCATATCTGGTCTGATGCTCCTACTGTACATCTTGAGGTCCTTGACAAAATCCAAAGAAGGGTCTGTAATGTAATCAATTCTGGCCAGCTATCTCAACTTCAGTCAATTTCTCACTGACATGACATGGCTTCCCTCTGTCTTTTCTACAAATATTTTCATGGCAACTGCTATGATATTTTTTTTTTCCTGGTGCCCCATCTACATGAATTTAAGTGTTGTACTAGATTGGCAACTAGGTTTCACCATTTTACCATTGAACTAGCAGGATGCAACTGCCACTTCTACTGTAACAGTTTCTTTTCTCACACTTCCCACTTGTGGAAGTCCTATCAAATTTCTTGCTTCCCTGATAACTACAATTTTCCAAAAATTAAATGCAATGTCAATCACCATCTTCTGTCTTCTTGAATTCTGTTCCTTTTTAGTCTTTCCTCAATCCTCTCCATTCTTAGTCTTCTTTCACTGTCATACCCTGTAAGCCACTGCAGTCTAGTGATGTTATCACCTTGCTTGGGGTAAAAATAAAAAAAGAAAAAAATGTATGTTAATCATAGGGGACTCATTGGTCATGTTAGTTTCAATGCATCTTTAAATAAATTATATTTTCTTTTAAAAATAGTGTTTTCTGGTTCAGAATTGTAATCATGAAGATTTTAAAAGCACACAAGTGCTTTGAGTGCATTGTTTAATTTTATTGGGATTTGTTCTTAATATCATGATGTGGATAAAGGTTTATGGGATTTTATTTATCAACTTGCAGTAGAGGTTTAATGTATTTGGGTGGAAGCAGGGTCAGTCCAAGGGCCTCGTACTCCCCATTGTACAAATCTATGATACTGGGTGCCCCACTTTTACTACATCTCAATTTTCATAAGGTAGTATTTATATAAAATACAAATGTTACTGTAACCTAATTATGTACAATAATGGATCATATGCAATATAGGTTAACAATTCAACTAGAAAAATTGAAGTAAATACAATGTATCTAGATGCAAATTAGTGACATAATAGATCATTCTATCTTAAATAAATAAATGTTAAATGTTTTGCAGCAATTTTTAACATCAACTTGAAATTTTCTTGTTAATAAGTTGAAGAATTTTAGCACATTCAATATTATAGATAAAAAATAGTGGATTTTATATCGTGTTTTTTAAAGACTTAGCATGAGCAAAACAAATTCATGGATTTGGACAATAAAAGAACACAGAATGATGTCAAAATCTGTAAAAAATAGTCATTGGTGCTTACTTTAATTTGTAATATATATATATACATGTAGGTAGGAAAAAGCAAATGTTAATAAGATAGCAAGAGGCACAAAGCACTACCTGGAGCCCCCAACCAGGCTCCCCACCCCCGTTGGAAGGTTGAGGGTAGTATGCACCGGCCCTGGGGTGAAGGTAGTATTTACATTCTATTTGATAAACTCCTGTTTCAGATATAAAATTAACTCTCTACTTTATATTAAATCAATTTTAAACTTTTTAAAAGTATTTCTGATAATTTTAATATTGAGATTAGGTTCATAGCTTTCAAATTCATTAGTTATAGAATTTGTAAATAATGTAATGTGCCTAATTTTAGCATTGCCTTTATACAATGTTTTTCTTCTTTGTTTTTGTGGATTTTGTATGCTTTTCTTTTGATACTGTATATACAATAACTGGAATAGTGGAAGAATTTAATAGTATTTTCAATGTATTTTTCTTCTTCAGGTAAATATTCAGTGTTGCAAATGATACGGGCAAAATATAAAAACCTATACTTATTCCAAATTTATTCTTAATGTCATGATGTGGGTAAAGGTTTATGAGATTTTTATTCATCAACTTGAAGTAGAGGTTTAATTTTAAAAACTTGTATAAATTCAAATTAGCAGGATATCAGGAAATGGTATATTGACGTAAAAATGAAATGTTTGAATATTTACTGTGAATCATATTTTGTATCATTAACGTACATTTTGTTCTTAGGAAATAAAATTCTTTTTCTGATGATGCCAAAATATATCTAGCATAACTGTATAATATTTCTTTTATATTCATATAACAGGAATATAAAAGAATAGAGAGCAAATGTTCATTTTGTCAACATTGTATTGATAATAAGGATATAATCACATTGTAAAATTTATTTGTTTTTCTAATATTTATCCTTCCAATGTACTGAACCCTATAAATCTGAGGATTTACTGATTAAAAAATTTCATAATGTATAGATTCAAAACAGAATTTTTATTTTAATGCTTATCAATTTATACTATAATAAATCTAGTTTCTGTGTGTTTACTGTACTACAATAAAAACAACATATTATAGCATCACTTTTGTTAGCATTATATCATTAAAATGTACTAACTTTGAGATTAAAGTAGTTTTCAGCTCAATCAGATTACCAATTCCTGAGTAATTTAGTAGGTAAAAACACAGAATAACTGTCCACATATACATACAAAATAAAACATTAAAATGGCTATATTTCAATGATTTATTTTAATTGTGACAGCAAACACATCTTGAAATTTCCTTGCTAAACGTTATATTTCTCAATTATTAAAACATTATGGAAGAATAATGATTTAGAATTGTCCAGAGTAGACCATTTAAAATATTAAAAACATTTAGTAATAAAATAAATGGAAATAATTTTTTTTAAATTATCAGTGATGCATTTTTTTTTTTTTAACAACCCAAAATTGTACAGAATATTTTATTAAAAAAGTAATTAAAAACATTCAAAATAAAATAATATTCTAATTTTAATTTCTGGTTCAGGGCATATTTTTATGCAGCTTAAAATTAAGTTTTCCATCAATTTGATTTCTCTTGGGACTTATCTTTAAAAATCTAAATATTAATTATTCAAACTATATATCTTAAAATTTCAAAAAATTAAAGGCTGGTTAAGACTGGCTTTAAATTTTGGTAAATCTTTCATACAAAATTCCTTTTTCATAAGTAAATTCAATCATAAATGAATATTGAATAAGTAAACAAAATATGAGCAGTTTGGAGAGTATTATTTTACATTTTTACTGTTTAGTATAAACTGACAAAAAAAAATTCTATCCAAGGCAGAGAACTGAAGTTTTGTTTTTGTTTTTTAATCAAACATTTTTGTTTTGTACTTCAAATTTTGAGGAAGAAACAAATACTTAAAATTTTTTAATAGTACATAACTTCATTTGAATTAAAATAATATGGAATTTTAATTTTCATTATCAAGTGCTTATTTTGGATTTTTGCCAACTTTCCCATTATTTCTTCCCTCTTTGAATTTTTTCAAATATTGAACTTGAATTTATATGCCTTGTCTTTAACTTAGCACTCTTCTTCCATTTCTCTGGATGTCTTTTTTTTTTTTTCTTTTTTTTTTTGATCTAAATATTTTTCTACTTGTTGTTTACTGATTTTCAGACATTTTTAAAACTGCTGACAAAACATATGTGAAATACACTGCTTTTTCCTTTTCAAACACTAAGATGGTTTTCTCTTTGAAAGTAAATTCTCCTTATCCAAAAACTTAATATTTTTTACATTTTTTATATGAAACACATTGTTAAATTGTGGTATTCATGAAATGAGGAATCATCAATATATAAAAGACTTTTTGTCATTAACTTCATATGTGTTGTTTTACTTTTTTTATCTTGCTTTGCCAAAAGAATGTTGCTGATCATTATTCAAATTTATTTGAATCAGACTGCACATGCAGCTAGTTGGGCAAATTATGCAAATAATTTTGCTGATAAAAGAAAATCAAATGAAGTATAGTAAAAAAATAAAAGTAAATATGAAAATAATGGTCTTTTGTTCAAAAAATTATCAGTGAAAATGAAATTCATCATTGATTGAATTTTAAGTGTTTTTTTCCTGCTTATATTAAAGTTACAGTTTCAAGTTACTGTAGCTTTAAAAGAACAATTTCTATTAATTTATATCTTATCTTTTTGATAATACAGTAATATTTGTCATCTGGTAAATTATTGGCATCTCAACATGAGGACAATTTTTGACTATATTCCATTCAGATTCATGTTAGTAAAACTCCCAATATCACATTGTAACCATAAATTCCTTGATCCTGAATTCATTAGCCACACACCTCAATTTTTGCTATTTTTAACCATAGCTAGTGAGGAAGAGCGGATTTCATTCCTGTTTTTTGAATTCATTGTTGTCCTTCATCTAGACAGGTTGCTAGCTAAGGCTAAAGAACCCAGTCTGTCCTACCTTAGAAAAAAAAAGAGATGGATTCATGCCTTTCTCAAGGGTATAAGTGCAAAATGAACACAAACTGTTTCACACAGAATTTGAACTTGGCTTGCCAACTCTATTTCCCATGCTGTCAAGCATTAGGCCACTGGCACCTTCAGAATAATAAATTCCTCTATTAAAATTTTTGTTTCAAACTTGATAAGTTTTGTTTCTTAGTTCATGGAATTAATTGTTCTTTTTTCTTGTTTGTTCTTGTTTTTTGTTATTCAATACAATATAAAGTTTTCAGGGGACCAAGAAACATTTTTAATTAATCAAAATATCTAACTCATTCATTTGTCTTCATGAAAGTACTCTTTAATAATAAAATAAAACTGGAAATGTTGTCATGCAAAACATGATCAGATTTTTAAAAGTGTCCCTTATTGTGTTATATCCTATAATAATAATAATGCTACACTCTATAGTTAATTATTACAATATATTATTTAAATAGGCATGAAAAAAATCATTCACTTATAAAACTTGAACAATACAAAGATCTATAAGCAATCTGTTTGAAGAAGTTAAATGTATATATTTTTACAGGATTCAAGGAATCAGAAGCTGAGTATTCAATACATGAATTTAGAAATCTATGATAAACTGCAGCAAAATAAATGATATCTATTAATAATATATATATATATATATATATATATATATATATATATATAATTATTAATAGATATCAATAGCATCAAAATAATTGATAGCTATTAATAATTATATTTGTATTGTTCAAGTTTTATAAGTGAATGATTTTTTCATGCCTATGGTGGACTCTCCCATCGTATTTGTATATAGTGGTCAAGCAGCTCAGTTCCTAGGAACCAACAGCCCAGACACCAGCACATATGATTTGATTATAGTGGTGAAGGCTTTGTGCAGAACCAACAACACTTTTTGAAGGGCCAAATACAGGGACCTGGTGCACTATGTGCCACAAGGTCCCAAAACGACCCTCTGCAGGTTTTGAATTCAGAGTTGTCCTTCTCCTAGACCAGTTGCCAGCCAAGGCTATAAAACCCAGTTTATTCTGCTATTTACCCATAGCTGAAGGGAGAAGAGAATTAATACCTTTACCAAGGGTATTAGCACATAAGTGAATGTAATGGATTCAACTGGAATTCGAACTCAGCTCTCCGATTCCTCAATCCAAGCCGTTATCCACTACTCCACTGTGCCTCCTTATATGTATGTATGTGTGTGTGTGTGTGTGTAAAAGAACATAAAATTCAAACGTTCATAACATTAATTTAAAAAAGGGCTCAATACAAGAGTAGAGCAATAAATATTTATTATAAACTGTTACATTGGAACATGCAAATTACCACGGCAAAATGCATATTTGTTTCAACGTCTAAAGACATCTCATCAGGTGACTAACCACCATCATTAGCCATCTGATGAAACGTCTTTAGATGTCAAAACAAATTTTGTCATGGTAACTTGCATGTTCCAATGTAACAATATATATATATATATATATATATAACAGAAATATATATTCACATAACTGAATTCATACAAAAAGATTATATATAAATATATAGAGAGAGATAGAGAATCTTTTTTATATAGATTTTAATAAAATTATTTATTAATTATTATTAGTAGTTAATACTTAATAATTATTTCAAGTGAAAAGATTTCAGCAAATAAATGATTCTTCAAAAATATCAGAACCAAATAAATGTCACTCACCATTATTTCTCTTGGTGTTTTTATTTAGTATTATTGACAGGAATTTAGAATTTTTAAACTCTAAAATCCCATTTTTTCTGATATTTCAAAGTCTCATCGTATATAAAAAATTGATCCGGAGAATGGGAGAGTTGTGTGCCCTTGACAAGTAAATGTCCTGAACTGAATAGAACGCTGGTCAATTCCCTGTGAAAAGTAAGCACATTTGTTTTGTTTTTTTTGTCTTATCACTCTTTCTGTTTTCCTGGTGATATAACTCTATTGGTTTCATGTTCAGTATGGCAGATTTAATCAAGGATTTAATCAGATAGAAAAAGCAAGCCACAAATTTTAGTCAAGTGGCTTTTTAAAATTGTTCCTTTCATTTTTTAAAAATTAATTTCAGTTGAAGAACCTGAAGATGTCTTCCTATGAAGTGTCAATTAATGACTGTTTTTTATGCTCTAACTTCATTGACTCTCTCATTTGAAGAAAAAAAAATAACAACAGACTTTTAAAAAATATATATATTTACTTCAGATTTCATAAAACTAATTTTTAAATATTTCAATAATTTTTTGTCGTTTAAGATAAAAAAAAAATTGAAAATGACTTTCGGTTTTCTCTATTGTTACCATGTTCCTTATTCTTTTCATGTGGTTGTACTTAAGTGTTTTTATGTCTACTATCGTGCTTCTTTCTTTTTTTTATGACAAACAAGATATTTTATTATCTTCACTATTCAAATATACACCAATGAAAAAATTAAAAATATTTTAGTTTTTTTTTTATCTTTTTAAACCATAGTTTTAATTAATTTCTATAATTTTTAAATTGAGTTTCTGAAGATTTTTTTGTAAATTACTCATTTTTTTAAATCTATTTAATTTTTTTTTTTTTTTGAATTGCCTATTTTATAAATGAGAGAAAACTTAATTTCTTATACAATATTTCAGGCTTGACATCATATGTCAAGTCTGCAATGTTTGTCTGCATTTCACAGATAATATAGCCAAAAAGATGTCATAATTTTTTTTTTTTTTTTTAACCTTTTCACCGTCCACTGCAGTCCAGTTAGGAAATGTTTTAAATTCCATCTGGCTTGCTGTCTTAGACACCAATTCAGGAACGGAATGTAACAAACAGAGGTAGTTCTCTTTTTTTCAAATAGCAGACTATTTTGAAAAAAATTCTTTTAGATTAGGTAGTGAGAGAACAGCTTATCTAGTGATTACTTGGAATTATGGTAAATTTAATTCTGAGCCAAGAAACACCTTTTTTTTTTTTAAAAAAAAAAAAAAAAGCAATGTGGATAAAAAATCTTTTTTTTTTTTAACCTAATGCAGTCAACCTGTTTAAAATCTTAAATCTACTTATTCACTTAATGATTCATCAGATAAAAAATAAATCTAAGTCTAGAACAATATTATCTAGACATCAGACCTTTTTTTGAAATAGTAGTTCTTCCGTCAACCTATTAATTAATTGTATGTCATCGATATGAGCATGTGATTCTCACTCCACATACTGTCAGTGTCCTGTCACATAATGTTAGTTCAGTTGTTTAAAACCTTTATCCTGTTGTCAATTGTGATAATAGTTAATAATCTAGCTTATTATAGATTTAAACTGGAATATTTTCCATCTCATAAAACCCGAGTTTATCATCATTAGGCCCATTATAAATTTATTTCTAACTTACTGATCTTAGCAGCCAATTTATTTAATCTTTGGTCAAGATTTAGCGATCATGAGCTAAGTTGCCTCCCTTGAACTATAAATTGAAACTGGTAAATTTACAATACATAGTGGTGAGAGGTGAGTGTCCTTTTTTGTTAAGATGTTGGGGGTTTTTACCAATTGGTTCAAGTTTTGCACGTAGCTATGGATATCTAGACTTTGTACCATTCCCAACATGTAACATTTTTTAATAATATAGATATTCACGTTGAAAAAAAAAGTCAGTTGTTATTTGATCATTTTAATTTTGTTGAAGTTGTTGTTTTTTTTTTTAAAAAAAAGAAAAAAGATTAATTGAAAAACATTTTCCACTCATTTTTGCTGATTTTCATGCACTTTTTGCCAAACGTATCAGGAATGTGCTTTTTCTCTGTGCCCATTGTTTGTCTTACATAGCACCTCGTTGCCTCACATGTTCCATGCAACATGTTTTCATATTCACTCTTCTTGCCTGTTGTTGCTGGTTCACTTCTTTTTTTTTTTTCAAATTTTGGATTCTTGCACGTATACGGAATTTATCAGAAACCCTATCACCAGTGGTACTTTCGACAAACTCATTTATTAACCCCTATTTCACTTTACTTTTCTTTATTGTTTGATAAAATCATTACGAAATTTTACTTTCTACTCGATACTCTCATCTTGTTTTTTTTATAAATTGTCCTCTGAAGGGTTTTTTTTCGTGTTTCCAGAGAATACTTTTTAAAAATAATGTCAACAAACATTTTTCATGTGCAGTAGATTTAATTGTATTATGAGACTTGGCTGTGAAAAAGTACAACCAAATTTTATTATTAACTTTTAAACAGAGGCCTATTGAGATATGGAGAAGCTGTGAGCAAATACAAATCAGCCGTGTATCTATTTTCTAATTGTAGCTATCATGAATTACTTCCCTTGATACCAATAATTCTTTCATTTTAAAAATCCACCTCAAACAAATACAAAAATATTTTATAAACTCTTATTTGGATATTTCGATTTTGTTTCAAAGTTGAATACGTTTTCATTAGCCATGGGGAAAAATCCTTATATCCGTGTTTTATATAATTTTATGATTACTGATTATTTGATGATGTAGGTACCGCCACAGAAAACACAATACCTAAAGTTTAAAATTCATTTTTAAAAATGAAAAATCTTTCTTGAAGTTTTTATTTTAGTTTTAATTAGCTGATTAGCATTCTTTTTCTTAAAAAGTCTTTCTTTGTTTTATAAGATAATCCTACATTAGAAAGTGCACATGACATGCAGTGTGGGCATAGGACATGACATTGCTTGGTGGCAGTCAGTTTCCCATGTTTCATATATATGTGTGTGTGTGTGTCATTAGAAGATTAAAGGAAGTTGAGGAAGGAGGAAGTCGGTCCATCCTAGTTATACAGAGCACCCCAAACAAGTAGTAGCACTTGCTCTGAAGATTGCGCTGAGGCATGAAACTGACAGTCACTGTTAATTCCAGTGTTCACGCCGTGTATATCTATAAACACTTTCTGATATTGAGCACTCTTCCCCTATAAATATTTCATATTTGAATTGCACACACACATTTAGGTAGCAATTTTTTTTATTTATGCATGTTTGTTTTTCTGCTTTCTAAGAGGAATTTGAATATATATTGTGGAATGTCTTCTGGACATTTTCTGCTTTTATATGCTATTCTAGGAAAATGATATATAAGTTTTTTATATATCAAAAACAATTTTGGAAAAAGCTATGACAAAGTGGAAAGATTTTGTGTCACTTTTCATCCTTTAGGACATTGCATCACACAACATTTTTCACTTATCATATTTTTTGATGATGGCTTATGGAAAACTTTTTAATTTTTTAGTGGATTGATAAAATACTTGTAAACTTAATGCTGAAAAAACAACCCAGTATCAATAAATTGATGAAGAGGTTAAATATATTTCACAAAAAATGCACGCACACATCACAAACTGTTGCACGAAGACAGTAAAATCAAAAATCACAAAACAAATGCAATACATACCTATAGATACAACCTTACCAACCTACAAGAATGTTTAATAATAGTTATAATCTGAAAATGCTCAGATGATGTCAAACAATTTGTTTCTAGGAACCAGAAAAAGTATCCAAACTGAAGATAAATTTTCAAAAAACTTGAAATTTTGTTCTTCAACATGCATAAATAGAAATATATATTATAATATTCTGGTTAATACTTGATGAAAATTGAGTAATTTGGTCCAGTTAAGCAGTTATCCTGATTATGTGAAGCAATATATAAACAATTAAAAGAAATCTAAAACAAATTCTATAAACTTTCAAATAAAAGAATTTGAAAAAAAACTTCTTTTTCATTTTATAGATTTAATAATATACTGGATTACTCTAGCCTTTAATGCTAAGTGATGTTCAAAGAATTTACCAAAGTTCAACCTCCAGTCTTTTAAATGACTGCATGTGAAGAGAACAGACTGCTTTACATTCTTGCATAAAACTTTGTAATAATTTACCTGCATGTTTTATTCTTTCTTGGGTAGTTAAATTATATAGTGGGGTTTTTGTAATTCTGCATATAGTAAATAAATGATATATAATTGTACCTATATGTTATAAAAGTGCTTCTTAAAATAGATGTACATCAGATATTGCCTGACTGACAAAGTAGTGAGTCAACAATGACTGACTAAAAAGTAAATTTGGTTTATCCACACCAGTTCAATTAAATTAAGTATTAGAAATATTGTTGTTTTTCAACGAAATGAATACCCCAGTTAAATAATGATCTAATCAACTAGTATCTATTGTTGTGTGCATGTACATCAGCAATGATACACACACACACACACACACACACACACATATATATATATATATATATATATATATATATATATTATATGATTAATTTGCTTTTTCAGGACATGGGTGGTCATGGATCTTCAGTTTTTATCTGTGAATTGCCATGACTTTTGTAATTTTGGGAAAGATAGGGAAGTGGTTTTCTGCTGTTTTTTACCTCATAACTCACCAAATTAGACTTTTTCTTTCTAAGGGAACAAATAGCAAAATAGCAACACTGAACATACAGATAAAAGTAATAACATTAACATTTTCTATAAAATCAAATACACGCTAACTATAAGCAGGATAAATCTTCCCTTAGAAATGTTCTAGAAATATATAACTCCAGTCAACAAAAAGAAGAAAATTTATCTACTATGAAAAATTTAAAATTGCTAAAGCTAACTTCCTTGTCAACAACAATAACTCACCTGCAAGATCCAAATTACAAGAAACCAATAGATACATACATAAAAAATCCAAACATTCAGTTAAAAGTAAAAATCAAATCATCCTTGATGATGTTAAAATTAACATGACACTTTTTCTGTGAGTAAAACCTTTCCAAAATATTTGGAGATACTAGAGATTAAAAAGTTATTTTTTGAGCAATAAAAATGATTATGAAGTCTTGGAGAAAGCTCTTTTGAACACCAACCTCCCAGAAACTATAAAAGGTGAATAATTGCCAAGTCCTTTCAAATGGCGGGAATCTCACCACTCAACTGAGCAACATATTCTTCCCTCAACCAAATACCACAATTACACAATGCTGATTTTCTTCTGCCACTAAATTGTCCATTTATTTTGCCCCCTTTTCCTCCCAGTCTGCTTTTGCCTTAAAAGTTTTGTTCAGGACTTCACAATTGTTAAAAATTATTGGAAGTCAATTTAAAATAGATTTATAACATGTGATTTTTAGGCAATTTTGCACTGAAAATACATTAATTGTGAAAAAAAAATCCCTTAAGTTTCAGATAGTTGAGTTTTCAGATGTTATTTCAATTTAATATTAAAAAATTCATGGAATTATTTTTAAGTGCTTGTTCTGTAATATTTATTATATAATTTTATAAATTTCCAAAATATTTTACAGGTTGACAATATTTTCCTTTTCTTTTATTTTCAAATTTATAGCTTTTTTTTTTTTTTTTTTTTTTTCTTGGGCTGTATTTAACAAAAAAAGTAAATGTTTTTATTTTCATTTGAAATTGTCTAAATTTCCAATTTATGGAGAATTTTAAAATTTCTTATCAGCAAAAATTCATAGGAATTTTCAGATGTTATTGGTAATTAATTGGCTCTTCCAAAGAAAACTACTACCCTCATTATGGAATTTTCTCATGACTATTATTTAACTTCCTTAATCAGCAAATTTATCAGAATCAAAAATTATTGATATTTTTCATTTTAAAATAGTCTCAAAATTATTTCTAATGTTTTCCCTTGTTTTATTTACAACTGTCAAATTTGAATAGTGCTCACTGTTTTTCCCCATTTACCATTAATTGTTTTTCTCCTTCAAATCTGAATAAAAATGTTCTGAAAAAACAATTTTAAGCAACAAAAATTACTTGTAAAAAATGTTTCCCTAATTTTTATGAAGGGACTCTAGTTTGTTATAAATGTCCTAATCCCAATCAAATCTCGTTCCTAAAATCAATTTCAAATCCAAATGAAATCCATTTAAATTACCAGCTTAAAGTACCAATCCCCTGCAGAGTTTGAAAACTGGACAATATTTTATTATCTACATTAAAAGTATTTTTTTATGTCAGCTAATTTGCACAAAGTTCGAAAGTTATAGTAGTGATTTTTGTTTCTGTAGGAATATTCAACTAATATCCATGTACTTAAAAATCAGCCATGCTTTATTTTAAAATGTAAATTTTCTAATTTTTCTTGCTTTTGATGAAACTTAAAAAAATCAGAGAAGTGTCAGATCTGTCCAAAATGCATGAAGTCTATGTGAGAGTAGGAAGAAATATATACTTAAACAGTTTTTTTCTCTGCCAGCATTATGTTCTTACACTCCTCCCAATAAGCTGCTTTCCCATCTTGTAACAAACATTATTTTACATACATGACATACAATTTGCAACAGTTTAAAAAATAGCTTACAAATTGAAAACGTTTTTCATTAACTATTCTAAAAAAAAAAAAGATAATAATATGCACAATAAGTGACTCAAAAAATCTTTTTTCAGGATCTGGAGTGGCTCCTTTTTATGAAAGGGGTGAGGAGGGGACCACACTCAATTTTGGGGTGTAAGATTGGGAACGGGAGCTGCACCAGTATTTAAGGAACGCATAAAGCTTTATACACACACACACACACACACAAGTATATGTGTAAAACATCAACTAAGGCTATGTCTGCTCACAATTCAACAAAAAATACTTTAAGGATTTAATAAACTTCTTGTGGCTACTATGAATTGATTACAATGTTATTTTTTTTTACATCTCCTTAAGTGATAAGTTTTACATTAAAGTATTCAGTGCCTATAAAATGTCTTCCATTTAGACTTTTTTCATATTTTAGTCTGAACTAAAAAGAACATAGAACTAAAAAGATATAATAAAAAAGAAAACCACATTTTCTTTGAATAAAAGAAAAAAAAGGACGAGCAAATGCGTAATCCTTTTTTATTTGTTATTTGTGCTGATAGCAGTTACAGCTTTGAGACTCCTTGAGACTACCAACCATTTTCTTTACAAATGGTATCAAGATAACTTTATAAATTTGTGCATCACGTGAGGATAAAATAAAAAACACATATTTTAGAAATTTTTTTTATAAATAGATGAACTTGATAAACCTTTCATGTTTTCTTTTTTTTAAAGCAATCATCTTCATTTTTTTTTCATCACAATATTGCAATACTTGCTGGCTTTCCTTAGATATGTCATGTTCAATAATCTTCAATATTGTTGGAAAATATAAACTCCATCTGACATAGTCTACTATAGAGAAGAGAAGTTATAAACTTGCTATCTTTGTATTAATTCATATGGTGCATGGATTCAAGACCTTGATATCCTATAAACTACCATCTGTTAACTAATATCTGAGTTAGTATATGCCCAAGTAGTATCAAATATTGAATTTTCATTTTGGTCATGCTGTTAATTATTAATTTATCTTACTTTCATTCATACCAATGATTTTAAAGAATCATAATAGATACTCTTTATAGTTTTAAAATCAATTTGGTCATGCTAAATATTCCAAAAACAAAAACATATTTGTTCATTTGCTTGCAACTGTTGAGACAAAGCTGTACAATTACAATGCCTGTTTTGTAATCAACTGCATAACTGTTTAATAAGAAAATCAAGCAAAAGATTTCTAGTTTTTTCAGTCTTTTTTCATTAACCTAGAAACTTGTGTAGCACTGATTGAATCATAAAGATTTATTTTAGTATTTTTGTTATATAACAAATTAACAGCTGGTCTTAATCCTGTTGAACATGACTTATAGGCCCAAAATTTGTACTTCTGCATCTAAAGAAGTCTGAGTATGCCAGCTAAAATATTTTGATGGAAGTAACAAAAATGAAGAATCTAGTCCATCTTAGAATTTCTGAAAAATAATCTTGAAGAATGATTAAAAAAAAAAAAAAAAGTTCCTGCACCTAAGATGTGACACTTAGATTTAATGTTGAGATTTGCTACTTTAACAGACTGATAACTTATTCAATCATATTCTCTTTTCCTTTTTATAAAATTTTATTAAATTATGCTAATGAATTCTATCATAATTTTATGATGCTGTGTAACAAAATGAGAAAAGGTCCAGATGTGAGAGATAAACACACACTATTTGTTAGTAGATATTAACTGAAATTTGAAAGTTTTGAGCCTTCATTTAATAATATAAATCCTTGATTTTTGTTAATCACCTGTTATATTACTGATGGCTGGGCAGATCTTATATATAAACTGCTGATATATCTATGTTAATTGCTGATATAATGCTTATTTAGTTTTATCCTAAAAACCTAAGAATTTTCTGTTTTTGCTCATATCTTCTTCTTCTGAAGGCCTGCAAAAATCCCGTGCCTGATTCTCTTGTGAATTTTCCTTGGTCACCATTGCACAAGTTGTGTATTTTGTCTCTGGTTACAAAAAAGACATAAATAATATTAAAGGTAACAATTACCACTGTTTAGCCTTAAATCAAAACTGAAACCCTTATTTATTTAGTCTTGCTCTCTTCTTTTTGTAAAATGTAAAACATTTATAACAAAAGAAAATTCTATTTGTGTAAAAATTTTAATTTTTAGTTTGAAACATAGTAATTTCTGTGTCATGATGAAAACATATTTTTAAAAATTATATATATATATATATATATATATATATATATATATATATAACTCCTTTATCTTGTGTTTATCAAGATAACTTATTAATGGAACCTATTTTTACCTGTCCATGAAGCTTTGAGAATCTTATAAAAGAATGTTTGGTTTGAAACATTGCTTCTTCTTATTTTTTATTTTGCTTGTATATATGCAAATTATTAATTGCTGTGAATTTTTTTTTTTTTTTCAAATTTATCAACTATGGCAATAAAATCCCTAAATTTTACTGTCTAATTTGACCTAAAAAATGATTTTACTTCCAAAATTGAAAATATAGACATATTTATCAGCTAATATATAATATATAAACATATTTATTTAAAATATATTGCTTAATTATTTTCTCTTGCCCCAAAATGTGTTCAGCAAAATTACAAACTCTGCTAATTATATATACCATTTTACTTGTCATTTCCAAATGGAACAATTTCTTTCCAAGAACACCATATCTGCTCCAACTTCACTTTGCTTGTCAATATGGTCATTTGAAATCTATTTTTATTCACCTCATGTATAAACTAAAAAATATGAAAATCTTTGCTTACAAAAAAGTTCTGGCAAGTCTTTTTATGGTTCCAAGAATTTTTGCACATTGCTAAAAACTACATTTAAAAAAGAAAAAAAATCTCAACTTCTGTTAAATTTATTATTCTTGTTTTTACACATGGAATTTATTATATTTGTCTTTAATATTTACTCAACCAATTTTTAAATAATTTTCCAATGATTTTCTTGGAGCAAAACTACCTGTTTGATATAAAACATTTATTGAAAATATCACATTCAATAACCCCCAAATCTGGTTTATTGAATTTCTTTCCTGTATTTTTAAATTTACTCTCAAATAATCTATGGCACATGAGAAGCACTTAAATAACTATTTCCTCTTCCATATTTCTACTATTTTATTGTCTTCTCTATTTTCTATCTTTGAATATATATTTTCCTCTTGGGCAATGCATAACAATCCACAAGTGTGTTTAATCTGACCACAGAATCAAATTGAAAAATGATTGTAGCCTGGAGTAATGAAAACTGATGTCAGTTAACATTATGCTGCCCCTACAGGAAAACACAAGAATGATATCACTTTTCTGTCTTCACTCAAGTGTCTGTACTTTACACTTTATATCTTGCTTTTTATTGTCTGTCCATGTTTTCCATCTTCACTATGAAGTATATGGAAATTCTCAAATTTTTTATATGAAAATGCACACAATATTTAAAAAAGATACTAACAAAAATATCTTTTTTTTTTCTTTTTTTTTTTGTAGTAGAATTAATGTTTATTATTATTATTTGTGTGTTGTTGTTTTTTTAATACTTATGAGCATTTTGACTACCTTGTAGCAAAAACCTTTAACTATTCATACTTGCAAAAAACTTTAGAGAGGTCAAAATTCAACTCTGCTGTATTTCACTGATACTCTTCCAAAGTTTAAGATTTTCAGAAAGTTCTGGAACCACCATCAATACTTAACCTCTTCTTCATTTGATCCATTATGTAATACCATATTTTCAATTTAGGATAAAAAAAATAAGACTGTGGCAACAGACATCAGGTAATTCCTGACATTTATCATGTAAATGCAGTAACATCTAGTAACTGGGTTCCTGACAAGAGTGAAGAGAAAACAATGATGAGATTATTTTAGTCTGGCATAAGACCACAATTGTTTTATATTCAGTAAATCATTTTAGTTGAAAGTTGCAGAGTTAGTTTTTATTTTGTTGGAAGAATCTGTATTTAAAATTCCACTGAGTTTTCTCTTAATTTATTTTCAACACTTTATGGAATTCTCTAAAACAAATAATCAGTAACTTTTCATAGTAAATTATTATCCTGATGATAAGAGAGAAAACGACTACAAACATTAAATTTCAACAGTGAACTACTCTCTAAGCCGAAATGTAAACATTTGAAAGTAGTTTGCAAATATGAATTCTTTTTTCTTATTACAAACTGTGCTGGTCGCAATATGGTAACAGAATATGCTGGCTAAAGTAATCTTTCTTGTTAAAATATTTCCAAACTATGGCATCAGTAGTATATGAATTCTAGTCAGACTAATGACTTCATCTATATTTTTTTTTATTTAACATTGTTTCATTCAATTTATTTATTGACTTTTTAATAACATGAATAGTTTAATGGGAGTATGATGATCAAAATGTGAAAATAAGTCAAGCAAATTCATAAATTCAGAGATCTACACATCTTTTTTAAACAAGTCTCTTATGTTACACTCAGTTTGAAATCTACAAAATGTTTAGTTTTTGAAATGTACCATGTAAAGGGATTATCAATTTTAGGATTTTTAACATAATTATCAATAAATATAAAACAGAAGACCAGAAAAAAGGAGTGTAAATGTTAGAGCTTAATTTAATTTCACTTAGTGAATGTTTTAACAAATTTTGATAATTTAAGCCTGATAATTGTTGTCTTAGTAACCATTAAATTTATATGCTTAATAACTTCAATTGATTTTTATTTTCTATCTTTCCTACAAAGAGAAAATTTATTTTAAAACATCTTTGTGCAGTCATCAGATTTTAGCCAATTTTGTCACATCAGTATCAGTGCATTTCAGATATAAATGGAAAGCCTTGAGAATATAGCAAAAGTTACCTGCACAGATATTTTACTGTTCCAAAATAACCATGCCAAAAATGGTTTAGATACAGGTACACTATGGACATAGGTTTATTTTTGTTTAAATTCTGTAGTACTTTTTACACACTCATACTCCCAACCAAGTATCTATGCAACTCTCCTGTAAGTCTTTTGAACTTTTCTTTTCTATTATTGCTCTAATTTTACTTATAGATATTGAACATTTTCTTTACAAAAACTCTACTCACATTTAAATACATTAAATTCCAGTAATTTACTAGGCAATGTTTTCTTAGGCATTAATGATCTGTGTTATTATTTAAAAACCTTTTCATTTTTATTATACAAATTCTATTTAGTTGTCCTCCATTTTTTTATTAATGAAAGAAAGAAAAAAATCAACAAACCAAAACCTATTTCCTTCATATTTGTTCCAAATGATTCAATGTATAATAGTAATAACACAAGTTCAGATTAAAAAGACAAATTCAGGACCAAACTCATTTGTTGAATTTGTGTAACTTGAAAACTATTTTAGGATTACTAAATTTTGGTTTCCCACTTGATATTTGTAATGATCAGCAAGCAGGTTTATTTTATAGTTTTAATCCTCAGCAAATTTTATATTTCATTTATGGTAAAAGAAATAAAAAGATTAAATAAATAGTATCAGTTCTGCAGGTCTATCAAATTAATTACAAAAAAGTAAAGCTATACTGTCTGGTAATGGTAATATTAACTATTTAACTATTTCCTTATAAGGAAACATTTGAAATTTGTTGACTGAGTATTTAGACTGGAAGTCAGTTGCAATTTATAATAATCTTCCTCTTAAAAGAATTTTTTAGGAAAATAGGTTTCTCAAGCCCAGTTACTGTTAATAGTCTTTTCCATATTGGTTGGAGTGTAAACTATTTTCAGTAACCTGATGATAGAGAAACTACTGTAAAATTAAAACAACAATAATTATGAAAATCTCAACTTTTTTTTATATGCGCTTTAAATTACTTTTCATATTTTTAAGAAAAGAATTTAAAAAGGTAAAAAGAAAGCAAATAATCTGTAGGAAAAGCTAAACTGGATATAACTGAAATCATGAAAATATTAATTTTTCTGTATACTTAAAACTCTTCAAAAGTCTTTTATCCTAATTTTTTAATCAGTATATGAAGATACGCATAACATAAAAAGATATAAGTAATGCTTTTGGTAATACAGAGCTCAGATAATCATCATGGTGATTCTGTACTGTAAGTTTAAATTTCTCAATAATTGTGAATTTCTTTTGTTTTTAAGAATTCAAATTTTGTAGGTCAAATAGCGATAGTAAAAATCTAGGCAATGAAAACAGCAATATATAATTTGATTAGATAACTCCTAGATTAGAATAAGAAGTTTCACCCCAGATAATTTGAAATATCTTTAATTCCAGACTCTTTTCTAAAAAATAAATTTTGATATAGAAGTGAATCAAGTTTATAAAAAACATTTCTTTATAGATGTAGTAAGATTGATATAATGTAATATTCTTATCCCCTTGTTTGGCATTGTGCTTTTAATAAATATTGGAATTAATTTAAAAAAGCAATTATTTATATCCAGTAACAGCCTTACAACTTCCCATTTTATCTTTACCAGACAAGTTTATTTAACATAGAGACATGCATTAAATTGTTGAGGGTACCATCATACTAAGTTCATCAAGACAATAGGATTACTTAATGGTGACCAGCTCCTCTCCCAGTAACATGTAGTAGATTGTACTGGAATACAAAGTACCAGCAACAGGGAGTTATTACTGACCTGACTTACAGAGAAAGGTGATGATTATGTCCTTTCCAAAACATCGGTTTAAAGTGAATATATACTATCCATTATCCCACCAAAATTTTGAACCTGGTTCAACAATTCAATTTTCTCTGCTGTTGACTATTTAAGCTATATATATATATTCTAATTTTGCTGAAATAGCTTAGAAGCTATATTCTTCATAATTTCTATCAATGTAAAAAAGAAAAAATAACTTTAAAAAAATAAACTTAACTGCATAAATCTTGTGTGTGTGTGTATGTATATATATATATATATATATATATATATATATATATATATATATATATGACACTGATGATACTCTGCAATTCATCTATCAAAATTATTTCATTTTTATTTAGCATTCTTTTTAAAACAATCTGTTTTACTTTGGAAGCAGTTGCCTCATACAATAAGTTAACAACGAGTAGATGTAGCCATATTTCATGCAACGAGATGTCTTATTTCAAGAGTTGTTCAGACGACTTATAATTTTATTCTTTTTACTGCTTTTGAGGTTACTACATTCCTGCTGATTGATACTACTGTCTTCCCCTAGTATAAACTCTGTCATGTAGTGTCCACCACTTTTTTTTGTTTTACAGAATTATTGAAAACTACATGGAAAAGATATTGTTCTACCTTCTTTGCACAGAGATTATACATTTGAAGAAACCTGTAAAACAGATCAGCTGAAACAATGTTATAACAACAGAAGTAACAAAAAGAATGAGATGAGCAGTCCAGAGAATTCATGGAACTGAATTGTCATATTTCATTTGACTGTAAAAGGAAAAAATACAAAGGGGAAACTGAAAAGTTCTCTGCCTGACACACTTCCCAAAATCTGATCAAACATTTTTTTTTCTTTTCCAGGGGCTTCTTGAGGGGGTCAAGAAATTTTCAGGATCCCCTTTGTATCTTTATGAGATCTGAGTAACTGTTCTTTTTTGAAGGAGGGGCTCAAATTTTGAACATATTTAAAAAAAAAAAAAAAAAAAAAGTTGGAAAGCAGAATAAAAAAAAGATCTATGTGAGGAATTGGTTTGATCTGCGTTTTGGTTAAATGACTAGAGTGTGATGAAAAGCGGTGGTGGGAGCAGCTTGGTATCTGCACTTGTCTTTCTGTGTTCATTTTTCAACCATTTGCACACCTTTTCATTTACATATATTGCACGAATCAATGAAGAAAAATAAATAAATATTTTTGATTTTACACAAGTCTTGAGTTTTTCTTCAAAAATCATTTTCATGGAATTTGTCTCATGTGGAATGTATAAAAATGGGAGAAACAAAAATTAAGGACTTCTTCAAACTAATAATTATAACAATATTATTAATACAACAATATCAAAATCTGCTACTCAGAGTTTTATGCAATAACACAATCATCAGGCACTTAAAATATGCACTTGATGATTGTGTTATTGCATGAAGCTAAGTAGTAGATTTTCATATTAATAATGTTGTTATAATATAGGTACCTCCCAAATTTTTTTTTAAAAAGAGCATAGCATGATGAAAAAGCCCCAAACTTGATAAAAACAAAATTTTATCATCAAAATGTTTGTTATTAAGAGAAAAGACCAAAGTATTTTTGATTATTTTATTAAATTTTTTTTTATCCTTTCTAGCGCATTCAAAATTTAGATTAAAAATATAGTTTTTCTTGCATCAGTGGGTAGGCCAAAGATTAGTATGGGAAATTTCAGTGTCTTTTTTGTGGTAAAAAAAAAACACCTTTTGAAAATTCTTGCATAAATCAAATAATTGTTGAATTTTAATTAAATTTTCAGGACTTATTTACAAATGAATTAAATTATTTTTGAAATATTTGTTTTTAGAAAATCTGTATAAAAATATTTTTTTACATCTGTTAACCTCCCCACTTACTTTTATGAAATTTTAAGAGATTAAAATTCCAGAATCTACATATTGATAGTAGTTGAAGGCAGGACTCCTTGGAGAATTTAAATCATCAGTTTGCTTTTGTCAAACAGAAACATCATTTACTGAACATCTGCTCTGAATTGTAAAATCAAAAATACAATAAAACAATGACATTATTAATTAGAAAAGCTTTTAATTGTTTTTATAAATAAGATATATTAACACTATAGTCTTGAAGAAAATTGTTTTTTGATGAAAAATGAATTTATTGTCCTCATCTTTGTTGCCATATTTATCACAACGTTTTGGCCATTGTATGCTCCGGCCTTTTCAGGTGGCTAGCAATGGGCTCACTATTATCACCAGCAATGGCAAATATATACATGGAATACTTTAAGGAAATGGGATTAGAATCTATATCTCTAAAGCTAACTATATGGTTAAGGTACATAGATGACACCTTCATACTCTAGCCACACCAGGAAGATGTTCAGGTTCTACTGGACCATATGAACTTTTGATACAGTTCACAATGGAGAAAGAGAGTAACAGCACACTCCCATTCCTGGATGTTCTAATATCTCAAACAGAGCATGGGTTCAAGACATCTGTAAACCGACATTCACCACACAGTACCTCAATTTTAACTCCCACCATCCATACTGCATAAAGAAAGGGATCGTCCACTGCTTACAACACTGAGCAAAAGTCATAAGTAGTGACCCAGATAAATTAGATAAAGAATTGGTCAGTATAAGTAGTACCCTACAACGTAACAACTACCCTGGGTACATGGCAGCAGCCCCAATAAACTGGGATAGGCGGGTACAAGATGAGGACAACAACACTCAGAAAACAGTCTGCCTGCCTTATGTGAAGGGCTTATCAGAGAAAATACAAAGGATCTGCGGTCCATATAACATCCGGACAACCTTCAAAAGCTTGACAACACTTTGCAGATATCTCTCCTGCGTAAGACCTCCCCTAGAGGAGAACATGAATAAAGACTGTGTGTACGTCATCCCATGCAGCTGTGAAAAGAAATATAAAGGGGAGACAGGCCACCCCCCTTAAGGTAAGGCTTCAAGAACACCAGAAAGCTGTAACACGAGGGGAAGTTGAAAAATCAGGTGTAGCTGACCACATATGGAGAGAAAAGAGAGATCACTGCCCTCTGTAGGATCAGGTTGAAATCATAGACAAAGGACATCATTGCAAAATTCATAAACTTAAGGAATCAGCACATATGCTAGGCCACAAAAATTTGCTGAGCCAACCAAGCATAGAAATGAATACAATATGGGAACCCGTAATATGGAGTGCCAGAGAAAAGCAATAATAACAACGAAAATTGCAATATGAGCACTAGTAAAAAACGATTGCTGAAGACATTAGGTTTATAGTACCCAGAAATTCAAACATAAAGGCATTAGTTAGATCCTGTAACACGATCCAAAGAGTGTGAGTTCAATATCTGGTTAAGGTGGTGGAGAACTTGGAGAGGGGAATTAACAGGAGATAACTAGAACAGTTTACCCCAACAAGCGAAATAAAGGGTTCAGTTCAACATTCCAACCACCTGGAGACGGCCGGAGCATACAACGGCTGAAACGTTGTGATAAATATGACAACAAAGATGAGGACAATAATATAAATAGCGTACATAATACCACATCTCAGAAATATAGACAGATACTGAAAAATGAATTTTTACAATTGTTTTCATTTTTTAAAAACTTCAATTAGAAAAATTTATTTAGTTTTAAATCTTTTAAAATTCTGTATTAATTTCAGTGGTTTTGATATTATTTAGTGAAATCTATATTTACTAATCATAATTGGAAAAGCTTAATACAAATCATCAAACACCAATATGTTTAAAAGAATTTTGAACTTTCTTTATTAGTGTATAAACTGCCATTTACATGACATCAGAAAATAAGAGCTATGACTATAGTAAATTTAATTCCAAAATATCTAAAATTAAATAAAACATTAGATTACAGAGAATATTTTCCTAAATATTTAAGATAACTGAGTACTTGGAAATTAAATAAAAAGGCGTTCACAGCATTTTCTCCATAGAACAACATTAGATCTGGCGTCACCTTGTCAAACATGTCAATACAGCTACTGTCTGGTTAAAAAATGCATTTCTGCAATATTTTGAAGTTAAAGTAAATATTTGTTTCAGATTAATTATACTTTAAATCAGCTAATATTCCTCAAATAAAGTTTCAGAAAAGTATATTTTATTTTTGGAAGTTTTTTTTTAATAAAGAGAATTTGTAGAGTGACTAGCCATGTTTAAATGTAGATAAATGACAGAAGTGCCCAACAAATAGAATTGACAAAGTTTACAATAAACAACAAGAAAAAAGAACAGTAAAAATAATATAAAGCAAGCAAACAATATATGCAAGATAAATCAACAGTAATATGGCAAAAAGTTCACAAACTAAGAATTGGGGTTGACACACGAGCAAGTTTGGACAAGCAAACGTAGTGTTCTGACTTCAAGGTATGACAGACCAGGACTGAGTCACATGAAACTTAGACTGGCTTTATTGGCTAGGGAAAAATCCCAGAATGCATTTATGTGCTTCTGCCTATAAATTGTTGAGGGGCATGTGTTTTGCAGTCATTCCTAACAGAGATTGAAACCAAAAGAATTACATTGCGATGAAAGACAACTAAAAATAGGGAACTAATTAGCTATTTTAACAACAACGAAAAAAGAAATTCTTTCCAGTCAATTTAAATCAGTTTTTAAAATACAGCAAAGTATTTTGCTTATTAGAAATATTAAATTTAATCTATTAGCTTGAAATTAAAACTAAAATAAAAGCTTCAAGAAAGATTTTTAATTTATAAAAATTAATTTCAATCCTCATCATCATGTGTTTTGTGGAGGTACCTATGGTACCAAGCTCTGTTGACTTTTTGAATTGAGCCTCCAGTTTCTTTTAGATTTTAAGCTGTAGTGAGTCCCAACAAAAATAAAAAGAATTGAAATTAAAATAAAGTATTTGCACTTTCTTTTAAACCCCTTATCTCTTTCTTTCTCTCTTGCTGAACTTCTCTTTCTATATTTCTCTCAAGTAACGAGAAGGCAACTCTCAAATAAAAAGAGGAAGAAGAAAAAACTGAATCTGACCAAAAAATGATCAGAGCATAATTATTTGTGACTGAAAAATACCAAAAATCAGGGAGGCTCTATGCATCTTACTTATTATAAAATGCAGATTGTGTGTATCTGTACGTTTATATATTGGATCGGATTTCCTACATTTTCAACCGATTTCAACAAAACTTCACAGGACTACGTAAAATTACCTTGCAGTGGTTCTGACAGTGCCAAAATTGGAAAAAACACAATTGTTTTTTTGCACAAAGTCAATTGAAAACACGATTCTGTCACCAGAATGAAGGGGACAACTCATATTGAGTTATACTTATTATAAAACCCAGGTTGTTTGTGTGTGTTCATTTATATATGGGATCGGTTTCCTACATTTTCAACCGATTTCAACAAAACTTCACTTTTTTTTTTTTTGGCAGGTAGTGTTTCTTATTGTCTTTGCACTTTTTCTTTATTTTTACATTCAGAATGCTTTAAAAATTCCATTTACAAGACAATTGTTTATAATAAAATTGTATTCAATCGGTAAACTCATAACGATTGAAAACAATGATCCACTGAAAAAGGTGATATCAGATTTAGATGATGAACATCTGTTATTTCTTTCTAATTTTGGAAAAATGACAAAAAGAATGGAAGGAAAGCAAAGAAAAAGAATGAAATCATTAACAAGTGATTCTAGTTTGGCCACTGAGCATACATACAATGGCTTAATTGATGTTTACATATTTGCTAAGCAGTGGTTTTGGTGTGGACAGAGAAACACCTGCCTTGCTTGGATTATTTTCATTTACATATTATTTTGCATAAATGGTCACATGTCAATTTTGCCTATGTTAAAAGAGGCTCATTTTTTGCTATATAGGCATCTTTCTTCTTACTCATGTCACATTGTTCTCAATTACTGATCTATATTTGATC